>QXTE01000016.1:4991246-5190333 GCA_003942145.1 Platysternon megacephalum | reverse complement strand
ATATCATATAGCTGATGAAGTGGGTTTTAGCCCACGAAAGCTTATGCCCAAATAAATTTGTTAGTCTCTAAGGTGCCACAAGTACTCCTCGTTCTTTTTGCTGATACAGACTAACAGGGCTACCACTCTGAAACCTGACTCCCCGTAAGGTGATCTCAAGCTGAGGATGCAAAACCAGAGGCTCTTCAAATTCACTGGTCACTTGTGAAACTTTAGGCCAGGGTTTCCTTTTGAACTGGTGCTAATTTATTTCTCTGCTCCCACTCTCATTCTCTGTTAAGATTCTCAAACCATGCCCAGCGCCATGGCATATGAATATTCCGTTAAACTACTGCACCTCTTTTCTTTTAAATGCCCAGTTCCCCTCTCCACAACCCATCTCAGCACAAATCAAGAGTGCATCGCAGCTCTAGGAAACAGAGAGGCGCTTTCAGGATCCAAACTTGACTTTTGACCTAGAAAGACAAGCACCTGCAAAATTCCAAGGCAAAGTCATGTCCATTGGGGACTACTACTTATGGCACACGACAGTCTAGAGAGCCAAGATCAAAGTCAGTCTGGCCAGAATTAATTCTGAGGCATTTCACTATTACAAAGCACTACAGGAACATTTGTTATTTGCCTTAGGCGACAGCAGGATGAACGGAACCCAGCTATTAGGATTAAGTATGGATCTCATGTAACACCTTTCCACTCATTTGGATTAAGTCCTCATGGTACTAATTCAACACAAGAGCAGCCCTTGTTCCATCCGTTCCCTCTCCACTGCCAGCCCTGGGGACAGGATTCTTCCTCCCTGCTTGTTCGGTGGCCTTGTTACCTTGGTATTCCAGCTTAAACCCTGGCTTGTTTTGTGAATGGTCGCTGTGGAAGTACACGGTGGTCTCGTGTGACGTTGACAGCAGGGAGCCCGGGATGTCAGTGCCGCTGAACCTGCCAATCACGTTACTGGTGTCGTAAGGTCCATTCCGGATTTCAATGAAATCATGGTTCGGCTCAGTGGAGAAGTTCAGAAACTGGATGTGGGCGCCTGAGAAGGAGAAGAGGAGGAGGAGGAGAAGAAATGAATGCAACAGGCAAGCCAGTCTGCTAGTTCGGAAATCGGCAAATACTGATGGGTCAAGCAGCAGGACCTGGAACTATATTCATTGAGTGTCTGATGCCACAATGAGCCTGGTGGTGAATGTACCAGGTACATGCAGGTGGACTGAAGGAACCTGTTTATATGCAGGTAGAATACATTTGCTGTGCTGCTGAATGTCCCAGGTACGTCCAGACAGAAAGCACCTGCTGTACCGACTGTACCAGCTAAGCTCTTTCATTCCTGTTATTTCAGTGAGTGATGCAACACAGTAGGCAACGTGGACACTCAGCAGTTGAGTGCTGGAGCGTTGAACATTCACCCCACTGTTTCAGTGGGAACCATTGCTTAAGAACATAGGCCCTTTGGGTATGTCTACATTGTATACTAGGCTCAGGATCTGACTCAGGTGTGAGCTCAACCTCACACAAATCCATCTGACTCGGGTCAGCAAGCACTCAGGACCCGGGTCCTAGGATCCAGCTAGCTGGATGGGTGAGAGCCTGGGTCCAGCTGTGACTCGGTCCACGCCCTGTCACTTTGTAGTGTGGACGCAGGTCACGCTGTAGACCCAGGTCAGAAGGTCTGTGCAGTGCAGTATGGACGTGTTAGCACGGCTGAAAGACTCGGGTCCAGCAATTGCAAACCCAGATTTACAAAGCAGCCTGGATGCTCAAGCATGGGCAGGGAAACAGTGAGTCCACAAGCCCGAGTCTCACAAACATGGCTTAGTGGACAGTGTAGACACACCCTTTATGTCCAAACCTCCAGCCACACACATCATGAAATAGGCTCACGCCTTACCTTACCTCCATCCATCCAGAGAGAGGAATCCATCTGTTCCTAGTAGTTCTCAACCTATTTACCATTGTGGGCTGCGTATGTGGCCCAGAATGTGTTTTATGGGCTGCATCCAATACAACCTATATGGCCCAGAGGATGTCACATGGGCCGTAGCTCTGTGCTGATTGGGCCGCAGGTTGAGAACCACTGACTCAAACTAATGCTCTCTCAGGGATAAGTTCAGCATGGGGACCGGATCACCACTTCCACTGCCTTGTGAAGATCAGGTTTCTGACAGAAACGAGTTAGACAAACGCTCCCATCTTGCACAAAGTGTGTGAGGATTTAGCATTCAGGTGCCGCTTAGAGGGAGACCGTGATCTAATTGTATCTTGATTTGCCCTTTAAACAACTCAGCTGGCTTCCAGTTGTTCTATAAGGGACGCTTCTCAAGCTAATGGCCCAGTGCCGCTGGAGTTCCTACGCTGCACTGTTTGGGGCTGGATTGTGACTGGGTCCTGAGCAGATGTGCTATGAGGAAGGGAGAAGGAGAGCACAAGGCAAATCTCTCCCCCTTTCCGCATGCTGTGGTGTGTGGCCGAGCCATGATCCGGGTGGCCAGCTGGAGTGCAGGGGGAGGCAAGGCTGTTGCATTCCTGACTGCACCCCAACATACAGAGGCATGCGTGATTACAACAAGGGGGAAAGCTTCAGTCCAGAAAACTCAGAAGTGACCCAGAGAATCAGCTGTATTTGCAGGTGCAGTGAGACCTTCCAGATTAACCCCTGAGTGTCTACCATCACATAAGCCACAAGCAGAAATAGGCACACAGAAGCAACAGTGTTCGTCTGAAGAACCGGCAGCCTTACCGAACCCTACAGGCAGAGAGATCCTCCAGCTGCAGTCCATGTTACTGGGGTAGTTTCCTGGGAACCCAGGGCTCAAGATCACTCCTTCCATCTCTTCTGCGTTCCCACCGCATTGGGCTGTAAGATTGACAAGGGCCTGATGTTAATGGAAAGGATCTGCGGAAAGGGCACTTAAAATTCACCATGGAACTAACATGATATTTGCCAAGCATCACCCTGATCACCCCACTAGTATGTTGCATGTTTTTCCTGCACTCTGTGTCTGACCTATTAAAGCTCTTATCCTGTGACTGGATCCACACCTCCAGGCAGCTCTGGCCACAGCACTGGGACCTTAGGTTGTAAGGTGTTAGAAGCAGGGGGCATCTGTTACCATGTGTATGTGCAGTATCAAGCCCAACGGGGCCTGCGGGCGGTAACTATTTCATTTTCTTAAATAAGGCACAAAATACAGCTAAGAAATCTATCTGTCTAGCCCCTTACGTTGATTCTGAGTGCCTCCCTTTGATCCAAATCAAGGTGGAACAGTTGGTATGATATTTAGCAAACTCTGGACAATTATAAATACAGAACAATGCGTATATGCAGTTGGCTCAAATGAAACCTCTACAAAGGCCAGTGCACAAACATCAAAACAAACAAGATGTTTACAAAAGACGACAGATTAAATTTCAACTCAAGACACCATCTTATCTGACTGACCTCTGTGTTACTCTTGTAATACATTCCAACAGAAGACATGCACTCATATCCCTAATCCAATCTGACACTGAAGGTACAGATTTCCCTTTGTCCAGCATCTCACTATGCACGCTCACGTCTGACAATGCTTCTCTTGTAAGGCGTTTTTTTCCCCCCTTGATGTCTGCTTAACATAACTGCTCTTAAATTATGTAAAAGGAAAACATCTGGATTAAAGAAACTGAGAGAAGCCAGCAAACCTTGCCAGGGAATTCATATGTTTTCTCCAGTGGTTTGGGGGCTTTTGTATATGGTTTGGAAATGAGAGAACGACGAAGAATCCAATCTCTGGGTTTACATTTAGGTGAAAATTGTCATACTTGGGAGATGCTTGGCACACATATATAGAATTTCACACACACACACACACACTCACACACAGAAATATGTTGCTAACTTGCTGGATTTTCACTCAAGGAGCTGCCGGGGCTCAGCGTCTCCGAAAACCACGTCTACACAGCCTGCAGCAGCGCACCTTTGAGCCCGAATCGACAGACTCAGGCTCATGGGGCTCACGATACCACACTACAAACAGCTGTGTAGACACAGCGACTTGGGCTGGAGCTTGGACTCTGAGGCCTAGGCAGGGGGTGGGCTTCAGAGATTGAGCCGCGACTTAGAAGTGCTGTCTCGAGTGCAGCAGTGCAAGCCCAAGTCTGGGCTTAGACGCTTGCTGCCGTGGGCTGTCACTGGCTGTGGAGCCTAAATATGGATCCAGCTTTACACTCCTGGGCCTGAACGAACCAACCCCAGACGCACACTGTGTCCCTTTATTAAAACAGCAAAGTGGTCGCCCCCTAGTGACATCGCTGGGACTTGGAGGAGAAGAGAAGTAAGTAGGTAGGTAGGTAGACAAAGAGGCAGGCATGTATGGGGAGGGACACACAGACAGAACTTTGCAGCACTCCACTAAAGGGACAATCTGCATCAAACCCCAGTATTATTTGCATCGTGGTAACGCATGGAAGCCTCAGTCATGGACCAGGGCCCCATTGTGCTAGGCACTGTACAGACACTAATGTCTACAACAGGGTCTTGGTCCATGACTGGGCTCCTAGGTGCTATGCCAACACAAATACATCATAGTAACGATAATATAAGAGTTTTTTGTTCTTGCTTATCTATCCATTAATCTTGGAGGTCCCCCGTGGCTGCAGTATTGAGATGCCGTTCCCAGCACCTGAATTCATTGACTATAATGCTGAGCCAAAGAGGTTCCGGCTCCTTTCTAAGCAGCTCCCATTGGCAGGAGTCCTATCCGCTCACTTATTTCTGCTGTAAGTATTTCTCTATTTATTTCTGGCCTGTAGATCATCAGATAAAAGAGCCAGCAGCTATTATAATTACTTTAAAGCTAAATGATGTGAGCTGGAGCAGCAGGGGCCTGAAATAACTGTTAACTAACTAACGCTATTAAATGCATAAATGTCTCTCTCGCAAAGCCATAAAGTGCAGAATATGAATATTAAATATCTAGAGTTGTTAAAAAGCAAAATATTGCCTTAAAATAACCCAAAAGGTCCCGCAAGCTGCCTTCATGCCTCTGTTTCTACAGTACCTGCTCCTGCCCTTATGTAAATCAATAGCCTGACACTTGTTCTCCTCAACAGGAGCAGGATGGGCCCTAAAGGTCCACCACCTTTAACACTGCTGGCAACTCATCACCACCTTTCCCCAGCGCATCACCGTAGGCAAGCACGGTGAACGAGGCATGGTGAGGTTCTGGTTCTTTACCATTCTTCTTTTCCTGCAGGGTGACCACCCCTGAATGACAGGTGGGGGGAATGGCTCTCTCTCTACACAGGAGTGATGGTTCTGTGATGTAGATTCACTGATGGGGACTTTGTGAATCAAACCAAACCAAGTTTTGTTGTTGTTTTGGACGCCAGTCCCAGTGCTACCGGTCCTTCCCTTTTCATCCACGCTTATTCCCCCACATTTTAAAAGGGCACCATATAGAAGCGGCTAAGCTGTGGCACGAATCCTACCGATGCAAAGTGGAGGTGGATAATTCCAGCGCCGGACGGTCCCCGGCATGCAGGAAATGTGTGAGTGCCCCTACAAAAAAATAAATAAAATAAGATGTTTAGGAGATTTGGGGTTTCTTTGTTTCACAGCAATGTTGAAGTCCAGAAAACAAAAACCTTCCGGATTTGCAAGTATCTAGTACCTGGAGGGCATAGCCTGGCTCACACTGAAAGGAGACGACATCATTAACCAAGTACCTCTCTCCGATCTTCAGGCCATTCCCAGGCACTGCAGGTTCCGGACAGCTGGACAGGCCGACGGCTGTGAAAAAGAAAGCGTGAAACTGAAAGCCCCCCCAAAAAGGGAATGTGAACTATGGCAAAGGCAGAGAAGGAAGAACCTTGGGTCTCAATGGGACAAGGACATCATACTTACAGACATACGACAAACAAGGGGGAGAGAGACCACAGGAGCAAACACAGAGAAAGATCCAATGCAACTGAGCGTGTGTACTGAAATAGGCATAAACCACAGAGGGGAATCTGCATCTTAACTCACTGTGTCCCTTCAATGGTCGCTAATGACCTCCCCCATAGAAAGCAGACGGGGAAACTCCATTTTGCCATCTCCATCTCCCTATGAAATTCCCCCCCAAACAGTGTATCGTGGCATGCTTTGCCCAGTCCAGCTTTGAATGCCTCTAGTGACGGGGCTTCCGTCACTTCCACTGGGAGACCATCGCAGGGTCTAACAGAACTCACCACTGCCGTATTTCCCCCTGTTAGTCACCTTAAATTCACCCTTCTTCCATTTGACCCCATTGGTCCTAGTTCTAATCCCTCCTCTACACAATCCCTTTACCTCTGGACTGGGAACACCTGTACCTGCCAAAACCTCTTCCCAAGAGCCATCAGCAAGAAAGCTGGATCCCTAGAATGACATTTGTTCTGCATCCCGTGCGACTTTCTTTTGCCACCTAACCTGATCTGTATGCCCATGCCATGGCTCCCGTCTTCCTAACAGCCCTAATCACCTTTCTCCATCCTCCATGAAGAAGCTCCAGCATCTCATTTACACTCCTGGCCTCGGCAGCTTTCTCTGGTATCTTAATAGTTCCCCACGCTCTATTCTCTAGTGCTTTATTCAGTCCAATTTTATTCGTCTTGCATGAGCGGGCTCCCAACACTTCCCTTGGGGAGAGTATTCGTCGGATATGAATAAGTAAGATGTAACCTTCTGGTTGACAGGCATGAATGCTACTGATCAGACCTCACTGACTCAGGGCTAGTCAGCAGTGTAATAATTGCTGTATTATACATAAGCAACAATACATCAGTCTTTAAAGTAACAAAGAGTAGAAAAGCAAAGCACTGAGGCAACTAAAGGCCCCTTGAGAATGTTAAATTGTGTTTGTATTCATGTTGCTGTACATCATTCTGTATCCGATGTTGCCTGATCTGTAAGAAGAGGAAGCCAATCCCAGTTGTCCCTTGCTTGACCAACTCCAGTTTATTTGAGTCACGCTTGTAGTACAAAGAGTACATTATTTTTCTTGTAGGTAATTTATCCGTTTTGGGGACAGAGATGGCACAATCCCATTTTTCCCCTCTCTCTCTCTCTCTGCTCCCTCCCTCTTTCTCTTCACTTATGGAATGAATTTATCATTCGAGACAGGTAACAGTAATAGATGTGGGTCTCTCATAGCATCTAAATCCAATATTCCATGAAGATTTTACTCAATCCCGTTTCCTTTCAGGCTACAATTACGATGGGAAGGAGGCACACTGCAAACAGGGTTAGCAACCCCAAAGGTCATATGTCCGGTGAGGTGCTCTCCTCTTTATGTATTCCCCCGTCTCCCACTTCCGTGGCGCCACATGGAGATAAAACGAAGACAGTAGTTTGCAGTCACCTCATGCCCACCGTAGCTCAGCTGTCTGCCAGAACCTCCCTCACTCACCACACTAACAGCTGTCGCTAAAAGATAACCTTCAGCATCATTCCAAGGGCTAACGTTCTGCTTCGACTCTACAATCTGGAGGCTGAACTAGAAAGCGGGGGGAAAAAAAGAAATAACGTTGACACGGGTTTGATGGCGACTCCCCTTCTGAAACCAGAGTCATCCTTCCTGGCAAGAAAACACGCATGGCCACACACGTGGCTGTATCTCCTGACCTTCAGGGAGTAGTGAGAGTAGATTTGAATAACTTCTCACACAGAACAGTGGGCGACTGAGTCATCCTCGGTGCTAAAGTCCACTCATTTCCCTCTGGCTTTTGGGCATGTGGAGAAAAGGGCTATTTCTCAAGGGATCAGATCGGGGGAGAGGTGGAAGAAATACTACATATGAGCTCACCTCACGCTGCTTCCTTCCGGTGTTCCTAAGTGTACAAGCTGGAAACTTCCTGTCCCAGTCTGGAAACCGGACCCCAAAGTGGGGCACCCAGTATATTTCAGCCAACGCCTCAGCTGAGAACCATGATTATCTATCCACCTCAGGGTTTTATACTGCCGACCATCACCGTGGTATCTGGGTGCCTTCCATGTAAAATCAATGGCAGTAGCCACATCGTTGCTAGACGATGTAGCAGAAAGAGCTCACAACCTCAGCACTGGAATGCAATGTGGAGGTAATTTACTTGTATACGCTACCATCAAGGAATCCCCCTGAATGCTCACACTCAAGCTTTACTCAGAGCAAGGCCACAAGAGAGCAGAGATAATGCCTCACACTCCCATTGGGAACTCTAGAGAACAGGGGAAGGCGCCTGGATGTGGTTAGGGGAGAGCTCTCGCCTCCAGTTCAGTTCCTGGATGCAAGGGGAGAACTGGAAACATGGATCTGGTTTGGCTCATCTCTAGGAGGGGGAGGGATAGCTCAGTGGTTTGAGCATTGGCCTGCTAAACCCAGGGTTGTGAGTTCAATCCTTGAGGGGGCCACTTAGGGATCTGGGGCAAAATCAGTACTTAGTCCTGCTAGAGAAGGCAGGGGGCTGGACTCAATGACCTTTCAGGGTCCCTTCCAGCTCTATGAGATAGGTATATCTCTATATATTAGGTTCCACCTCTGCTGTGCTCCAAACAGACGAGTAGTTCCTGACACAGTAACCAAACTTCCTGGAGCACAGTGTTGGCTAACACACTGACGAGGAATACTCTACAGATCCCCGCCACATGGCGGGAGAAATAAATGGCCCTGCTACCTACCCGTAACAAGCAAGCGGAAACAGCAAAGCATTATACCAGGCAACACAGGGCCCACTCTGCTCCCAGTGGATGTCAAAGCTCCCACACTGGCACAAGGGATGGGGCCCCAAAGGAAGATCTCAAACAACTTCGACACGCAGTGCACATAGTAACCGATCCTCTCAGCAAACTGTCACTCCCATTTTACAGCTGGGGAGCTGAAAAACGGAGAAATTAAGTGACCAGCCCGCATAACGAGTCACTGACAGAGCTGCAGTTAGAACACAGGACTCCTGGACCACTACATTGATCCCTCGGGATCCCAGCCATGGAGCAAGCCAGTGGCTCGGCTACAAAGAGAAGCTGTTCAGACGATAAGCTGTTTAGGGCAGGGATTGTCTTTTTATTATCTATGAGTGCAGCAACTGGCATAATGGGGCCCTGACCCCCTGATCTGGGGCCTCTAGGTGCTTCCACAAAGGAAATAAAATCAAGAATCATTTATGTGTATGACAGTAGTGCCCACAGGTCCCCATGAAATCAAGGCCCCGCTGCGTGGTGTGCTGCAAACACACATAGTAAGAGGCAGCTCCTGTCCCGAAGAGCTTACACACTAAACAGACAAAAGGTGGGAGGAGACACAGAAAGGGGAAGAGATTTATGCAAGTTCATAACCTGTATGTCCTGAATCCCACTCCAGAGTCCTAGCCTCTCCCAAGCCCGCCTCCTCTCCTACAGTTTTGCTTTAACCATTAGCACACACAGGCTTCTGATGCATAAACAGAAGCAACCTGGAAAGCCTGTTAGAAGCAGACATTTCTCAAGGGCACAGAGTCTCTGCAGATAGGTACCTGTACAGCACAGGACCTTATGCCGTTTTGTGGACATTTTTGCAAATGAGAGACAGCTGAAATCTATCTGCGGCTTTGGGGAGAAAAAACCCCACAATCTGTTGGCTCGAGATCTGAAGGCGAGAGTCATGTTTGCGAGCAGCTGTCAAGACAGGGTGTCCAGCAAGAAACAATTATGTTCACATCGCCTGCAGGAAGATTCCATTAAAGGAGACAAGAGTCCCAGCACATCTCTCATCAGCTCAGTGCTGCTGATACCGATTCAGGCATGAGCCAGAGAGTCAGAATATCTCTGTATATTAACCTGCACGCACGTAGGGAGCGGAGAATGCCCTGGATTGGTTGTTGTAGACGTACACTGTAAATGCACAAGCCTGCTTGCTTCCACTGCTGTTACAGATACCTTCAATTTCATAACAGCTATCATTCTGCTACCTATAGTTCATACATTGCTGGACTCTGTTCCACCTATCATTCATATACCTACAGCCACCTCTGCATGGCTGTCTGCTGTAGCTTTACCAAGAGATAGCTTTTCTGGATTGACCAGATCTCGTCAAAGATGAGGAATCAAAGTACAGGCAGCAGGAAGAACGAGCCCTTGGCTTCATGATCAAAACCTGCCAGTTCTCTTTAATGAAAACCCCTCCCACCCCCACTCCAGTCAGACGTAGTGTCCTGCAGAGATGCACACGATCCAGGCCCCCTTTTATATGGATTGGCTCCAGGCTCCCTGTCCAAACCCATGTGATGCTCCCACATCCTCCTGGAGTGGAGGTCCAAGAATGGGAAGCGACCCTACGTCACGTCTGGTTGATGGGTTACCCCCAGATCCCTAGTGGTCAGACCCTTTAACAGCGATTGGGGATGCACCAACACTTGAATCTTTCCAATAAAAGACTGGGAGACAGCCATGGACCACGCCCTAGATTGCCTGGGGCAGCAGCTGCTTTGGCAGGAAGGTCTTCCTCAGGGTTTTCTATTCAGTTCATGCTAATAAGCCTCCCAAGTCTGATGTCTGAGGCTGTGAAAGCCATTAATAAGCATGCCCCTGCCATATTCAGCTGCACCATCGCTGCATTGCCAGCACCTAACTTGTTGCTTTACAAAGTTCATTGGGATGGGAGGTGGGTTAAGACAGACACTGTCGCAAGCCCACATTCATTTCTATTCTTTCATTCCACGTAGGGCCAGGTGCTAATACAAAGCGGCGCCCACGGCAACGATCTCTGCATCCTGGCACAAGGAGGAAGTCACGGTTGGAGGACAGCTGTGCACGTACGCTCGCCACACACATTCATGCACTGGGGGACTGACACGGCGCAGCCGCGGAGTACAGCGGGTGTAAGTGCAAGGTATAAAGTGCTGAGGAAGTGCAGGGGACCCTGATCTATTAACCTGCAGGCTGCCAACTTACTCCTGCCTTGTAACAGGGGATGTCACAGCTAAGCACATCAGCCACAGCCCGAGGATCACATGTATGAAAATACCTCCTCGGCCATGTCCATTCTATGCCCACGTGAATATCTCTTTTACACCCTGTGCACTTGACCGCAAGAGAGTAGGCCTGGATGGTGTTTGAGCACCAGGTCAAAAACCTAGCACTTAACCTCACTTGCACCACCCACCTTATGTAGCCTCCACTTGCCCTGAATGGTCACCACCTTACACCCCATGCTAGGACCTGCAGGATCAAAGCCAGAGCATGTGCTGTTACCGGAACCCATCTGGGAGCTGCGCTTACTTTTGTATTCCAAGTGAAATCCCGCGGCGGACACGCTGATATCCGAGTAGAAATGCAGATAGAGCTGGTTCGAAGTGCTGTTCAGCAAAGCAGGCACCGTTGTACCTGGGAAAAGAGGAGGGATGTATGGTACTGTAAGGTGTTTTTTTCTCCTCCCCTTTATATTCCGAGATTTGCTGCATAAATTTGAGAAGAATCTGAGAACAGAAAGTCCTTTAATTTAACAGCCTGCTCAGTTTGAACAGGTCCTCATGAGTCCAGCAGAGGAATAGCCAAGAACGGTCGGAAATGAGGTTTCCAAAGCCTAGAGACACATTTCATCACGTAAAGTCGGATCAGCCAGAGAGCAGCCGGACTGAGGGATTGAGAGATCGACTTGGTGATGAGGATGAGTGGGAGCGGAGCTTGAGTCGCTGGGGAAGCCAGGAGTGCATTACGCCGCCCCGAGTCTGTTAGCTATTAAATTAGCAGGTGCAAGTGGTTCTATCTGATACGTGGGACTGAGCGCAGCCCTGGCCACAGTGGCCACTGCTCTTTATGAACCTGACCCAGAACCTTTCATCTGAGCATCTCAAAGCATTAAAAAATGTTAATCAATTAAATCTCACAATGCTGTGAATAACCGCCGGCAAGTTCTTGCCAGAAACATTGCATCCAGGTGTTGATTCTGCAGGGAAAGGGTTAAAAGGGTTGTGGTGACTCAGTGATGCAGGTGACTTGTTACCCCATTTGGATGTAAGGTAATCTCATTCTCTGGGATGAGAGGCTCTAGGGTGATGGCTGAGTGATACTGAGGGAGAAACCATATTAGCAACCAAGTCTAGAGAGAAAGCTTGAGTTAGTTTTTATGTTCTCTTTTTCCTGTTTTCATTGTTAACAAAGAAGGTCGGCAATCTTGGACTTTACGCTGTATAAGCGCTGGGTTGGTAGAGCAGTTTAGGGAAAGTGCCATAGTATTGTACCCATTTTACAGATGAGTAAAAATGAGACACAGAAACCTTATCTAAAGCACAACATTTTGCACCCAGCAATGGTGCAGCTTAGTAATGCTAGCAATGATGAGAGTGCTAGTGCAGACAGGATTTACAACAGGTTTTCACAAGCAGAGTGGTACAAACACCTATGCCCTACACTAGCGTTTACACTATTGCTACTGCACCACTGGAACATTGCTGGAAAATGGGTACAACACTCTCTAGTGCGGACACACTCAGCAATACTAACTGACCTTTTCAAGGTCACCAAGTGACAGGTTAGTCCCATCGCTGGAGCATAAGAGGCAAGAGTCCAGACTCCCAGGTCCTACTTACTAGACCACTTTCCTCCATTTTCCCTAAGAAGACATGGTACTGCTGTTACCAACCTAATAACACTACAAAGGTGACCAGCCAGTGCCATGTTTAAGATTCTCTGCTGGCATCTTCTGAAGCCAACCATAGCCCAAGGCCTCAATTCAGCAAAACACACTGTCCCATTTAAGCACATGCTTAAATCCGTCCCTAGTCTGCCAAGCACTTAAACATGGGCTTATCTTTAAGCATGTGTTGCAGTCCAGTTGAAGTCAATGGAAATTAAGTTTGTGCTTAAGTGCTTTGCTGAATACTGCAAATAGGACTTTAAATAGCCACCTACCAGAGAAACTTCCCAGCATGGTGACCGTATTATCCCCTCCATCAAACACTTCCAGGGAATCCCAGTTCTGCTCAGTGACAAAACTGATCACTTGAATCTGAAACATTAAAGAAAGAAAAGAATATCATTCACTTAGTACCTATGTTGTTAATAGGCAAAAGTAATACCAACCACAGAGCCATTAATAAAGATAACAATATGTCCCATGGTTTGATCTCACTAGGAACGGTCACTCTGCCCATGATGATGCATTACCAAAGTTAACAGAACTACAGTCTCAGAATGTCACTGGTTGGGCTGAGTGAAATGATTACAGCGAAACCGGAAAGCATCAGTCCATATACTGGGCCTGATCATCAGCTGGTACAGCCTGGCACAGCTCCTTTGACTTCAGAAGCTGATTTGCACCAGCTGAGGATCTGGTCCTTTGCTTCAATTTGGCAAAATTCCTGCAGAGTTCTGTAGGTTTTCACACTAAAACGTCATGTTTTCAGAAGGAAGATACTCCCATGTACAGTAATGCCAATGCCCTGTGATCAGAAATCACAAGAATGGCTTGAAACTCATGATACGATGATGATTATTTTTAATTGGGGGTTCTTCATATTTTCCTTCGGTTTCTGAGCCTTTTGGGTGTACTCTAGTCTTGTTTTCAAGCTTTCCCCTACAACTAGAAGTGCTGGAAATTTACTTTAAAAATGAAAACTGAGATTCTTATGTAATCACATGACTCCAGGAGCAGGGGCTTCAAAAATCACCAAATAAATAAAATTGCTACAGCTGCTGATACGGCATTTGCATTCTGAAATAGCTCCTATTCTTCAGCAAGAACACCTCCAGTGATTACCAGTGGATTTTTTTTCTCTTGATGCCTTTTCAGACACATTCTAATAGTATTTCTGGGGACAAGGAATTCAAAGTGCCAGAGAAACAAGTTGCTCTGTGCTTCTAGGTTGGCATTTTCAAGGCAGCCTAAGAGAGTTAGGGGCCCACCTCCCACTGAAAGTCAAAGGCAGTGGGGCACCCTTAGCATTCTTTGACAGTCCCCGGCTTAACACTTACCCTATGGCTACAATTTTCAAAAGTGGGGGCCTAAAGTTAGGCACCTAAACCCATATTTAGGCTCCTATACAAGAGGCCTGGATTTTCAGAAGTGCTGAGTTGTGTGCCCACAATTGCCATTCAAATCTATGGGGGCTGTGGTTGCTAAGCCCCTGACAAAATTCAGACCATTTATCTAACTTGATGGAATTTTTGCCTAACTTGATGGAATTTTGTACCCACATTTGGCGCATTTTGGCTGGCTGGATAGAATCTCTCTCATTTCCAGGACTCTTGCATATACGTATTGCTGCTATTCGCTTGGATGATGTAAATACTTCTTACCAATCCCAATGCTTATGATCAGCAGAAGTCCCGTTAAATTCAATGAAATTACTCTTTTAAGCACTGAGCTCAGCAGGAGGCAATTTGCAGGACTAAGCACTTACAGGTACTTTTAGATACGACAAATCCTGATTTATATATAATCACACACCTTCCCAGACAACCCTCCCCCCCGCCCATCTGGAAATCCTACCAAAACACCCCCATTTCCTCTAAAATGCCTACATGCTGCATTTACAAATCCAGTCCAAATGCCTGACTTCCTTTTGCCTGCTAATGCAAAGTTAAAAAAAAAAAAAAGCAAACCATTATTTCTGGCATTTTAACCTGTTTTCCTGCTTGATTTACTCTGAATGATAAAATAACTTTGCAGCCTTATTTTTTTTAAACAAATGGAGTCTATCTAGCTGGAATACTAATGACCCCTGTGGAGTCATTACCTATCACACTGACAGAGTCAATACCTGTCAGCCTGCATAATTGCACCCCAATTATTACTTACATTTTTACAAAGGAAAGTGGGTTTCATTTGCTGTCTTAAAATTCCTTTATTTATGTTTATAAAGACAAACATTTTAAGGTTCTAATTCTAGACTGATGTGGATTCATGAGGGATCTGCATCTATTTTCTGCCATGTATAGAAATTAATTCACAGGAAGGTTTGCTCCCAGAATGAATAATTCATGGCAGAAGTGCAAGCTGGTGCATTGATTACATAAAAACCCCTGCCGTTGACTCGTTGCTGCTAAGAAAGCTTTGGTTTCGCCTCCTCCTCTGATTTACAGTTGTTTAACCTTTAATTGTTGTACAGAACGGGGGTAAACTGATACTTCAATTAGTATCTAATAACTCTGAACATTTCACACACAAAAGGAGGTAATTCGGGGATGGGGCACATAAGGTGCTCAGGACTAAGTGGCTCTGGTTACATTGTGGTCCACCTCAGTGCAGAGAGTGCCTTGGGGTGCATAAGCATAACTAGATGCCGGCTTTGCTTCTATGTGGGTCAAACACAGAGTGATCGCTCTTGTTCTGCCTTTAGTGCGTCCCTTTTCTTGACGGCTCCCGGAGGCAGACTTCATGGTGACATGTTCCACCTGTCGAAGCCCAATGGCTCTTGCAAACTTTTCTTCAGCTGAGAAACATCCAGCAGAGAGAAAGAATGACAAATCAACATCAGCCTCCTCCGCAGAAGGGGTCACATCTGGATTCACATCTCTGCCCCTTGTTCTATGTGTGTCTTCATGGGTAAAGCTGAAGGGGCCGTGGATCTATCCATCATCCATATCCCCACTCATACCATTAGCTAAATGCACTGTGGCCCCCTGTAGTCCTGCTAGAGAAGGCAGGGGCTGCTCCAAGTGGCATGGGTAGAAGTGCTGCTCCAAGCTAACAGAGTTATTTCTTTAGCTCAAGTGGCAGAGGCCTGTGCTGAAGGGCCAAAGGCCAGTCCCTTGCTGATGACTCATAACTAGGGCCCTACCAAATTCACGGCCATGAAAAATGCGTCGCGGACCATGAAATCTGGTCCCCCCCGTGAAATCTGGTCTTTTGTGTGCTTTTACCCTATACTATACAGATTTCATGGGGGAGACCAGTGTTTCTCAAATTGGTGGTCCAGACTGAAAAGGGAGTTGCAGGGGGGGTGTCACAAAGTTATTTTAGGGGGGTCCCGGTATTGCCACCATTACTTCTGTGCTGACTTCAGAACTAGGCAGCTGAAGAGCGGCGGCTGTTGGCCGGGCGCCCAGCTCTGAAGGCAGCGCCGCCATCAGCAGCAGCGGAGAAGTAAGGGTAGCAGTACCGCAACCCCCCTACAATAACCTTACCACCCTCCCACAACTCCTTTTTTCNAGCTCTGAAGGCAGCGCCGCCATCAGCAGCAGCGGAGAAGTAAGGGTAGCAGTACCGCAACACCCCTAAAATAACCTTGCCACCCTCCCACAACTCCTTTTTTGGGTCAGGATCCCTACAATTACAACACTGTGAAATTTCAGATTTAAATAGCTGAAATCATGAAATTTATTATTTTTATAATCCTATGACCGTGAAATTGACCAAAATGGACTGTGAATTTGGTAGGGCCCTACTCATCACCATGGTATTGGATGCTGAACTGAGCTGGTTAAGCTTTTGGAAATGATTGACTTGATGCTCACTTAGAGGCAAGATGATTTTTGTTTCTCATGTGCATAAACCCAAACATTTTTTTTTCTCTTTGCAGGTCCCCTTTAGGGCTTGTCTACACAGGGACACTCAGGATAATTAATCCAAATTAAGGAAAGGGGTGAATTTAAAGTGGATTAGTTAAACCACATTAAACTCCAGTGTGGACATTTTGTATTCAGAATTAAACTGGTTTTGTTCAATTTAGATTATCTTAATTCACTCTGGAAGTAAAGTAACCTGAATTAAGGCCACTTTAATTTTGAATAAGAGTGTCCACATGGGTTTAGTGAGGTTTAACTAATCCACTTTAACTTTCCTGAGTATCCCCCTGTAGATAAACCCTTAGTGGAAAAAGGGCTTTTGGATTATTTCCTGATTTCCCTCATATTACTTTCCCTAGTTTTACCCACTATGGTTTGTGGGGGCGTTTATTAGATGCATCATGATGATGGGGAGACGAAATCATGGGGAGAGCACTTATGAATGAAAGACATGTTTTTTCTTACCAGCCTACATTATTATTCACTTCCTTCCATACCCAATGTAGGAATGTAAAAACAATGATTGGTTACATGTGCTGAGAACATTCCCACTGAAGCTTTGCATTAAAAGTGGTGGAAGGAAGAATCTATTGATAGCACTTAAAAAAAAATCAGTGAATTAATTATCACCTCTTGATAATGTGAGTCCCAAACATTTTGCAAAATGCATCGACTGTTTACATGTTTAAACGGAGCCTCCTGCAATCTGATTGTATTAATGGCTAACATTTCAGATGAGTGGGAAGGAATCTGTGATGCATTTTGCAGCTTTGCAAAACATTCTGTTAATTGGACTTAAAATACAAAACAAGAGCAGGAATTTGCCAGTCTGGAAGTAGTGACAGCCCCATTAGAAGCCACAGAGCACTTATCCCCTCCATTCCGCCTGTTAACAAACTGTCACTGATGTGACAGGCCATGGTCAGGCAAGATACTAATCTCAGTGACACGACTGAAGTCAATGGAATCATTTCAGATTTACACTGGTGTCCCAGAGATCAGAATGCAGCCTGCTCGCTTCGTGTCAGACGCAGATCTGCAGCACATAGGGACAAGGTAATAAAAGTGTACCTGATGTCAGAACAAACATGTCATAAGACATATATTTACTGTGTGTGCCAACAGCTATGACTGCTGCAGAGAGAGGGGAAAAAAACACCTCTATTAACCTAACGCCTGATAAAAAAATAAGAGCATTTAATAAACAAAACCCCTGCAGATAAAATGGTGTAAAGAAGAAGAAAGAAGCCCAGCGATTATCAGACTCGTGCAATGAATGAACCCTATTAAATGAATCCATTTTATCTGCAACAATTGATGCCAGCGTAACATGTAGCTCCTAACCTTCCTGTGAGGATGGGAACTTTATCTAAAGGACTGGTCTCTGTGATGTGTTTTGAATGAATTTAATTCTCAGTCTCCTCAGGTTTGTGACAGGGTTTCTGTGGAGGACTGATACCAGAGAAACCAAAACACAGGGCTTCACTATGTGGAGAAACTGACCATGTGCGGATAATCTAATCCAGACTAAAAATGATCTGTTTTGATATAGTTTATATGACTTTAAACCTGCATAATTACGCACCATGCGGCTGCTCTAGGCAACGTAAGCTATATCAACAAAGACTCACTTTTATTCCAGAATAGAGCATCCACACAGAGAGTTAGACTAGCATAGCTATAGCGGTTTAATTATTCCTCTGTACTTCGGGCGGCCAACTTCCCCGTGTAGTAATCCTCCCACTGAAATCTCACTGACCTTGCCAGCCTGGGTGAAAATGAATGTCTGATTCCAGAAAAGAATTACGCATTCCACTGATCTCCTACTTCTGAGTAGCAGCGACTTGATGGTACTTGACCTCTACAAGTGCACAGGATACAGTATGTTCCTTCTCTCAACATCATGCTGCAGTGACAGCTGTTTAATATGGTACCTGTATTCCTGCTCCTTCAGGGACGGTTATCTTCCACACACAATTGAGGCTATTCAGGTAGGGCTCAGGGAAGCCAGGGGAAAGGATGGTGCCTTTACGCTCGGTCAAGTTTCCACCACAAGGCACTGAAAAAAAAAAAGCAAATTAGAACTTGAATGTGGGAGAGCTCAGCTTTAATACCAACACTTCACTGGGTATGGGCAGAAAAATACCTGAGACTGGGTGATTACTTAAGAAAGTGATTTGTGAATAAAACCATCTGGGTTGCAACTCTGTTCCTGACAGCACAGCACTCAGCACAACGGGAACCTGATCTTGGCCCCAAATCGGGGGTTGGTGGGGATGGGGAAGGAGTGCATCACATTTCAGCAACCCGGATCAGTGTGGAAACCATGATCTTTTGGCGCAAGTTAGAGCAGCCTTCAGGCTGGTCTAATTTATAGCAAGGCCTGGTTCAGCCACCAGCATTGTGAAGGCTGGTAAGAAAGGTGGCATAATGCCATTTATACCCTCCCACTTAGGCCAGCTTTGCTGGGCACTACCCTGGCACACCTGGCGAGCAGGAGCAGAGTCCTTAGTAGAGAATGATACCCTCTCTAAAGGTGATTGTAACCATCCCATAGAATTCAATATTCCGTTAAAAAAAAAACCTAGAGAAAGGGGATGGTTTTCCATGACTTTCTATAGGGCTTTCCCACAAGGAATACAAAGAGCTAGGCATGCAGAGAACCTTGCTTTCCCTTTTATCCCCCACAGAACCAGGTTTACAAACCAAGACAGGTAGGCACGGAGACATTCCACTGAGCTAACGCTCCCGGCATAGTCAGGCATTCAATACTCCGGGAGCCCTGGAGAGCATATCCGGCACTGCACTCGAATCGGACAATGGCCCCGACAGCGAAATCACTGCCAATCCTCCTCCCGTAGCGGGGTTCCGGCACGGAGCTGCATTGTGTGGCGCTGGTGCGAGGAACCGCTTTGAACACAGAGGGAGAAAATGTTAGTGTGATGCGAGCAGACCAGGAGCCAGCTCATGCCAAGGCCCCGGGGCTCTCTGAACACAAGACTAATGCTTAGCTGGAAACCAGTTTGGTTCGCCTGGGGATTAGTATGGTTAAAATAGATATTAGTGTTATAAGGCACGCTTGTAGAATGCTGCTTGTATTAGTCCTACTTATAATATCTGTATCCCATGCTAGAAGGTAATTCTCAAGTGTTCGCTCTATAACTAAAATGTTTGTTCTGAAACGATGTAATTCATCAAACGGGGGGGGGGGAAGCTTCACCTAATGCAAAATGCTGGATTCCTACAGAAGGTGTTATCTCCTGGCCATTAGGAAGGACTGTTGAATCCAAATGGGCCACTGTGGAACAGAAACTTTGTCAATTTCTCCCCCCCACCCATGAAGAGGTTAGGTGCAGAAGTGCTCATCTCATCAGCTTGGACTCCCTGACCAGAAGGAATTAGGGTGTTTTTATGATGTTTGGACTCTAACGGACAAAGATTTCTAAACATAAGCAAGAGATCCATCCCCAGGATTAACTTGGGTTAACCCTAATGGACATATAGAACTGGCATATTTCAGCAGCTCTTTCACCATCTGAAACCTAAGACAGCAACTCATTTGTGTGTGCACATTTATCTGTTTTAACCTCTTAAATAACTAATTTCTTTTTCCTACTTAATAAATCTTTAGTTAGTTTATTACGGGATTGGCTACAAGCGTTGTCTTTGGTGTGAGATCGAAGGTGCAAACTGACCTGGGGTAAGTGACTGCTCCTTTGGGACTGGGAGTAACCTTAATATTTTGTGCTCTTTGGGAAAAGTGACCATCTGTCAAAGAGTCAAGCTTGCCTGGGTTGCAAGATAGATCGGAATGCCCTAGGGGACTGTCCATGACTTCATGTTAAGGCTGTATAGGACCTGAGGAATTTACCACTTGTTACTTGGTTGGTGAAATCGAATTATAGAACTCACAACCAGTTTGGGGCTTGTGTCCTACCTCTTAACAGTCTGCCCAAGGTTGGTATTCTTGCTTGTGAGCCATTCCAGACAGCATGACAGTTAGATCAAGACACGGTTGCAAAACAAGAATGTATGTTACGCTGAACATCAGGCAAAGATTCTGCCCCAGGATCATAGGTTCTGACTTTAAAAGGTACATATTAGTATGCGCAGTTAGGCTGTAGGCTGTTTAGGGCAGAGGCTGTCTTTTTGGCTACGTCTTCACTGCACAGGTAACCCAAGTGTTTGGTACTCAGATCTGAGCATCTGGATTAGCCTAGCCAGAGTGGAAGCATCCCCACTGCAAAGCCCTTCTGTGCCCTGATGGTTTCTGCATTCACCCACGTGTGTCTGTACGCAAATCTAATGGCTCTTTGTGCTGAAATGCTTGGGAGACCCAGGTTCACTTCTCTGTGCTGCCACAGACTTCCTGTGTGACCTTGGGAGAGTCCCTTAGTTTTTCTGTGCTTCAGTACCCCATCTGTAAAATGGGGATCATAGCACTGCCCGAGCTCACAGGTGTGTTGTGAGAATAAAATACAGGAAAGGTTGTGAAGTGCTTTGAGATCTCCTGATGAAAAGTGCTATATAAAAGAGCTAGGTATTATTATTATTAGAGGCACATAGAAAGAATCATTCAGTTCACACAAATCATGAGTCCTTGCACACAGTCATTCTTTGATTAGCACTTAACATGTTCACAGTGATGTACGGACACCACCAGCTAAAGATTTAGACTTTTTTTTTAAATGAATTTAAAATAGTTCCTGGTACAACACAGGCTCCTGAGTCCCCCTGATAAATTTTGGGGGTTTTGCAATCACCTTTTCCTATTAGTTCAAGGTGGTTTTTCTCTCCTGTGTGAAAGACCCATACAAACAACAGAGGAAACTGGCTATAGAGGGTGCAACTGATGATGAAAAGTGCCGTCACATCCAAACGTGAACAAAGAAGAGAGATCATTTTTCACTTTAACCTCTTCGTTGTCACCATCTCAGGTGTTACTTGTGCTAATGTGTTTCCCCTCCCAACACCCCGGCGAGGCAGGGCAGTATTGTTACCTCTGTTTTACAAATGGGAAAACCAAGGCACAAAGAGGTAATAGGCTGAGTTTTTCAATGGCGCTCAAGCGAACAGGGCACCTAACTTGATTAGGCTCCCTGGCAAATTCTGCCCTAAGTGACCTGCTCATAGCCACAGTGAGCTAGCAGTGGAGATGGGACTGGAACCGAGAGGAAACTGACTTGGTTCTTTCAGGCTACTAGGAGTCGCGTTATTGTAATGGTTTGTAATAATGGAATGTGTTATTGTAACACTTTAAAACAATCCTTGTAGACAAGAGCGAGGGAGAGAAAAGACAGTCGGGCCCAGGCACTGCCCTTATTTCTGTAAGCTCCTGCCACTTAGCGGATGATGCTCTTGTGAGCTGTATGCTACGGGAAACAGCTGAGCTTCAGAGAGAGCGAAGGGGTGAGAGACTGACTCTCAGACCGTTGTGTGAGTGGGCAATTGCTCCCAGTGGGAATAAAGAAGTCAGAGCACTGATTATTCCTGAGTAGGAAATCAATGAATTTTCATCTCTCAGTGGCGCTAAGATTTATTGGCACTTCAGGCGGGAATTGCTGGGAAGAGGGGGAAAAACAAAGATTACAAGCACATTAGTGACGTGCATTGGTTGATTTTAATTTGGTCCAGAGAGATGAATGTCCGTGCGCTATGTGTTTTGTTTTACCCAGGATGCCTTGCACACCCTCCCTCTAACAGATCTCAGACAGGCATCCCTGCCTATGCATACACAACCGCCAGGAAATGGGGAAGCAAGAAGTTAGACGTTGACGCCCACACGTGTTTTTGAAAAAAAAGGGTCCACTTGCCAGCACGTTCTGCTCTGATGAGAACTGAGATTCCTATGAATCTGAACTGCGGCTCAATAGGGTGAATGGGACGAATCGTTTTTGCATTAGACAGACAACCAACCATGTGCTTGGCCTCTCTCCACGCTACCGAAACAATTGCACCTGTGTGCCTGACTCCACTGATCTCCTGCCCTCAAATCCACTGAAACAAGAGCGATCAAAGTTGCTCAGGACTTTGCAAGATCAGGTTCAAATCTGGGCCACCTATTTGAAAAAAAAAATGCTTGTCAATGTCAATGAGATATTTACTCACCATGGACGTATCTCTGGACCACAACTGCACCTACCTTGGTAGACAAAATGAAATCCTTTGGCAGTTGCTTGACCCTTGGCACTGAACTTGATGAGGATTTGATTGGTGGTGGCTAAGGGCAATGATTCACCTAGACAGGGAGAGAGGGAAACAGACGGCAGGCATACATGTATTACAGCATCACCCAGGGAACTGGTTTACTGAGGCCTTTCTATTAAGACCTTCTCAACATGGGAAACTTTTACAGTATAGGTTTTTCTGAAGCTGGGATGGAGGAGTCTTCCTTACACACAGAGCAATTGTTAATTGTACCAAGGGATCAGTGAGAATCTATCTGTAGAAGCACATGGCTCTGCACAGCTGGGGGTTGCCTATGGTGGGTTTTTTTTCAGGAAGAAAAATGCAATTGTGGCTGCAATTTAAAAAAAAATTAATTTCCTTTTTTTAAAGAACCAAACTCAAATTTTGGAGGAAAAGAAAAAGGTAGGATGCACACCTTACAAAAACACTGTCCTGAGAAGTCTAGTCCCTGGATGAAGATTTTCAGAAGTGATCAGCAATGAGGACAAGTTCTCAGCATGTTTTGAAAATCAGGCCCCTCTAAGGTGTCTCAAGCTGGGCTTCCCAAAAATGAAGCACCCCCATATCAATGGTCAATCTTGGCCTAGATGTATATCGCCCACTAATGGGGATCTCACACCACACACACGACAAGGAAACACGTTCCTTAAGTATAGCATTGGGGAGATAAAGCCAAGGGATGGGTGAGTCCTGAAAACGAAGGGAAGGCAATGTTCAGTTGGAAGATAACACCAGCTACAAGGGACACTGCAATCACTTCCTGCAGGGAAGTGTGATTGTGCGTTGGCCGAGAACTGAATCAGCCTGCAGCATCACTTCGGCAAACCAGGAAGATGGTCTAAGTTACAGTAGTCATGCCGGGGCTGCCCATGAAGAGCTCAGCAATCTGGAACTGCTCAGAATCTACCATCGTGCTCTGCATTATGGCTTCTTTCTCCCCTGATCTTGCCACCCCCCTGTTTTGCAAGGGCTTGTGAGGGGCTGTGCACAGGGCAGCCTATGGCTCACTCATGCAATGCCTGCATAGGAGGAATTCTCCCCTGGCTGGCGAAAGGGCTTTCACAGCCCCTGTATGCCACCGCACTGGTGTACACGGTGTGTAACAGAGGGAATTAATCCCGCTCGGTTTCTAAATATCCATTCCCCAGCACGCCACATTTGGCACGTCTACACTGCAGCTGGAAGTGAGTCTCCCTGGCCAGGTTCACAGTCAAGCAGGCAGCATAGACATACCCATTGGGCCTTGCCCAACTTACCCCAACTGGCTAGCAGTGCTGCCATATTCTCCATAGCCTGGGGCCGTTGCTCGTCACTGATCAGTCAGCGCGATGACATTTTGAGAGGCAAGGCCCCATCGATGGTTACGGGGCGTTCCGTCTCTGCCAGCACTGGTGACTGATCCTTACCTGTGTGAGAGCCGGAGAGCGAGCTGAGGAGCCGGGCGTGCTGGTTGGGTCCATCGTGAACTTCTATGACATCATTGAGCGCTGTCTGAAAGAAGGCAAACTGCCCGAAAACCACTGTGAACGGAGAGAACGGAACCAGTAAGGGCAAGAGGCAGGGAACACACTGCAATTCAACTAAAGCCAACCCTCAACGCTGAGATGCTTCAGCTTCAGGTACCTTCAGACTGTCCTGAGAACCCAGAGAAAAGTGCCCGATTGTCAGCCCTTCCGATGGAAATCTCTTATTTATCCATAAAGCAGGTACAACGTGGGCAGCAGCAAGCTTCCAAAATGCTGGCTCACCAATGATGCATAGACCAGAAGGGATCATATTATGGTGAGTCTAGTCTGGCCTGCTACATAACACAGGGTATATAATTTCACCCAGTGATAATGATCAATTATTATTTATATTCTGATAACACTTAGAAGCCTCCATCATGGATCAGAACTCCACGGTGCTAGGCGCTGTACAAACACAGAACAAAAAGCTGGTCCCTGTCCCAAAACACTTAGGGCGAGATTTATTTCAAATTAAGAATTTGTGCCCTTAATTAAGAACATAACATAACAATGGCCAGACTGAGTCAGACCAATGGTCCATCTAGCCCAGTATCCTGTCTTCCGACAGTGGCCAATGCCAGATTCCCCAGAGGGAATGAACAGAACAGGTAATAATCAAGTGGATCCATCTCGTCGCCCATTCCCAGCTTCTGGCAAACAAAGGCTAGGGACACCTTCCCTGCCCAATTCCAGCACCAAGCCCATCTTCTCTGGAAGGATAGCTCCTAGTGATGAAAAGATACTTGAATTTCCAGTCAGTCCTAGGCACCTCTGCTGAGACTGCCAATGAGGAAGTCACTCTGTGTTCCCCATTTTATTGCTTATTTTGTAAATGCACCCAGATGACCCCTGACCTCATCCATGGGAAAACGATAATGAGACGATCAGGCCATTTTCAAGTTGGTGTGTGCAGGTTTGGGTAATGTTTGTAAATTTTTCAAAATACAACAGTATTTTCCTCAAGAACCCAAGCCTCTATTTCCCCCACTGAGCTGTGTATTTGTAAGTTGCAAACGCCCAGCTACAGATTCACAAACTGTAAGGTCCCTCACTGTGAAATTCATCAACAACCAAGCTGCAACATTTGTTACTTGCAAATTCAGTTTTACAGCGTGACGTCCATGCTAGGACACTGCGAGGGGGCTGGGCCAGCCCCCTGACACCTGCTGTCTGGAGAATCAGGAAAGAAAAGGAAACGGGATTCCTACAGCATTTGCTACTAGCAGTTTCCCCACTCACTTTTAATGAAGCTATTGAAACACAGTGAGTGGGGGAAAGAAACTAACTTAGCTGTCATCATACTGTAGATAGGAAGTCAGACCTCTCATCAAAAAGTTTTGCCTAGTCCACTAGATACTTTACTGATTCAAGCATAAGGATCAGCAAAAGTAGCACCTTAACGGGGCTGGATGGCACTGTGGAATGGTAACCACCTATGGTGTATTTCACAGCTTGGTCACGGGTCCAAATCCACCTCAAGTCAGTAAAGACTGAAGGTCATTGCTGTGTGCTAGCTACTGCGGGGAAGAAGTTGGTAGCCCTAATTCAGTCCCAGATAGAACTGGGTGTCCTTATCCCAACTTGCTGTGTCAAGGGCTATGGGGACTGACTCCATTGTAGATCCATATAACATGGCAGCCTACAGAAGCTTGCCTTGTGGAATAACATTTACAGGGCTTCACTTTACAGAGCTGTCAATGCAGCAAGTTTCATGAGCCCTAAATTCACTTTCAAAAAGAGAAAATATGTTAAACATTAATACCCATCCATCTAGCTGTCTCAAGGGTTTCCAAGGTACATATCATGCATGGTATCCAGGCACTGTACAAAATTAAGCAACATCAGAGTCTATAACTAAAATGTTGGAGCATGGATTTAATCTGGCTCTGATGCGCATTTAGGCCCTGATTCAGCAAAGTACTTAAGCATGTGAATGCTCCCACACCTATTCAGCCCAGCTTGTTTTGCTGAATCAGGGCATAGTGCTGTCGTTATCACAGAATAATCACCAACCCTTCCCCCCGCCCACTAGACAGAGTTTTGCTCTAATCTCAGATTCCAATATTCCATGCAGTAGCTTTAGCAAAATGAAGGTCACGACAAGCCTACAGGAAAAATAACATCTCAAAAGGAGCTTTGCATGAGGGAGATAGCTTTTCTCATACAACAGTATAAATATGGTACAAGTGACTGCACCTCCTCATTGTGCATATTAGAATGGCAGAGAGCATTATCATTCTTGCTGGGGCAACATTTCTATCTACTGCCTGTGATAGTATTTCACTTGACAGTGGATGAATTGCAAAGATCAGTTTCAACAGCTGTTCTAACAGTTCTATATTTACCTTCTAAATATCCATTCAACAAACACTTATTTTCTGAAAGATTTTTAAAGGGCCACCAGATTGATTTTTACTCATCCGTCTCTTTCTCTCTCTCTCTCTCGCACGCACACTATTTTAGCACAAAATTTAGCATATATTTGGGCTGAATACATTTGCACTCTCAGACATCTTCTGAAGGAGAAGACTGCTGCCACTGCTCCATTGCAAAACCTAATCACAGTAAATTAAATTTTCACTCTTTTTTTTCCCTTCAAATCAGTAACTCTCAGATTTGGTTGAAAAACTGGAAAAAAAAACCTCACAAAAACTGTCAACTTTTTTTTGCCACTTTTCATGTAATTTTTAAATTAAAAAATTTCCAACATCTCTGTACATGAAATTGAATTTACAGTCAATAGTGCCACTTCTGCCGTATTTCCCATTCCTCCTCCTCCCCAATAATAATACACTCACATTCAACTGTAGAAAATAGACTGTGGGGAACATTTTCAGCTGGTATAAACTGACTTATCTCCAGTGGCTTCAACAGAGCAATGCTGATTTATACCAGCTGAGAATCTAGCCCACTGACTGCACGGCATATACCGTAGTCCTTCGGCACGACGACAAAATACAGGCAGATTTGTCCACTGGTGTAATTCCGAGGATAATTTGGAGACAGAACTACTCCATCTGATCCAGTGTACTGACCACCACACGGCGCTGAAAGACAAAGTCAGGAAGAAATCATTGGAAGAAATCACTGGAGCAGCTGTCATTCAAACCCCGGCTTCAAGCATTACCCATTTTCTCCACTGCTTCAAAATACATCCAGCCATGTGCTTATAATTCTGTGCCGGACTGGCTGCCCAAGTCTGTGATCAATTCTACATTTCAGGTGGAGCAGCATTCACTGCAAGTTCTTATTAAGAACAATACCGCTTATCCTAACTCGAGTTCATGCTTGCTTCACGTTTAATTACCACCACCATACCAGGGACTGGGTGGATGTCACGTAGAGTATGTAGCCGATTGCGTGATCTCCAGCGCTATCCATCTGATTCTAAAGCACAGGAGTTGGAGGGATGGGTTCTTAATCTTTTCATTAAGGTGCCACAAGTACTCCTGTTCTTTTTGCTGATACAGACTAACACGGCTGCTACTCTGAAACCAATCTTTTCATTGTTTCTCAGCAACAGGAGACTGGCTCAGGGACCAACACAGCACTCCCCACCAGAACATTTTCAAACCATCGATTTCTCCCATCCACACCCACGTTCTAGCCTCATATTAGTCTCTTGTCCAGCTCCTGTTAGCAAATAGAGCTGGTCAGAAACATTTAATCAAAATAATTTTCTGATGAAAAACAGGAAAAACTTATAAGAAAAAACATTTTCCTGTTTTCTTACCAGCTCCCGCCTTGGCTCAGGAAATCAATTAAGCACGTGCTTAGGTACCTTTCTAAATGTGAATGGATTTCAGCACAGGCTTAAGTGGCTTCCCGAATCAGATGCTGTATTCGGAATGCAGAATTTGTCCTGCTGGATCTGATAATTGGTTTATTCCAGTACCCTGTATTTGTCAGATGCTTCCGAAGAAGGGGCAAGAAGCCTCATAATGGACATCTATGAAATAATTTGCATAGAGTAAGTTTCTTTCTGACCTCAGACAGTGAGTGCTTTCATTTTTCATTCAACATTTTTTACAGGAGTAAAAACAAAGCTCCCCCCATAGACCCCGACGAGCTCGCTATAAAAGGGACGCCCGTGCGTCTGAATGGTTTGTGCCACAGCAGGCGTGGACATTTCGAAGCCGGCTCCTCGCTCACCCAACTAGCCTTACCTGTGCATGTTGGCCGAGGTTTGTTCCATGCGGGTTTCCCATCCCCTCCCATTATGCATGTCAGGGTGGAGACTCCTTCGATCTCATAGCCACCATCACAGTAGTAGGTAATTGTCGACCCCAGTTTCAGGTCTGTGCCCACTCGGGTGCCATTCTTAACTGACCCGGGATCAAAGCAAGACTCCCTGGGATTTTCTGCAAAATAACATTGCAAGGAGGTTTAGCGTGTTGATTTGACTGTTTAAGATGCTCATCCAGCAGGTAAATAGTACATGGTGCCAGCCCTATCAGTTATAGCAGGTAACTGGGAGTCAAGACTACGTGTCCTATTATTAACAGCTGTGCCACTCAGGGGCTGTCTTCCCTATAGAATCAGCCTGGGATCCTACCCAGGTGTTGCCCCTGTCCCCCCACTGTCTGCACACAAAAACCTCTCGCTTGAGTTCAGTGGCACTTTCAAGCTAGCAAAGTTGGGGGTGTGGGTTAGAGCCCAGGTTCTGCTTTCACTCCGCTGGAAGCTACCCACTTTGCAGTGGCTAAATCACTCGAGTGCTGATAGTCCTCCAGTGCCTTCCCACAATTCCCCCCCATGTGCCCAGAAGGACAGACAAGAGCTCCGACAATTCACTCGGAAAGAGTCGTAGAGCAGCTCAGCTTACTGCAGCACGTAAAGAACATCGGGATATGCCACCAGAAGCCCTAGCAACACACATGGGGAAGTGCAGCCCCAGTGAGGACCCAGTAACTCGGGTACGGGCTTTGCAGCATGGCTAGCTAACTCAGATGCCAGTCACCTGGGCTAACTCTGCAGTGAAGATAAACTTTCACTCACTGGGTGTCGTTGGGAACATCACTTAGCCGCTCTATGCCTCAGTTTCCCCATCTTTAAAATGGGGGAATAACACATCACAAGGATTTTGTGAGCCTTATTTACTATTTTTAAAGTGCTTTTAGATTTCAGATGAAGAGCGTTTATTACATGCAACCTCTGGAAATGCTGTGGTATTGCTGACATTACAGGCCATTTTTTTATAGGCCCTCAACTGGGCCTCTAATTTTGCACAGACATTCCGCAGTGGGCACCACAAACCATAGTCACGGAGTTACACACTCAGGGGAAATTTTTCAAAAGTCTCTAAGTGACGTAAGTGCCTAAATCCCAATTTTAAAAGTGGCTTAGGCACTTAGAAAAATCCCAATGAAAGTCAATAGGAGTTAGGCTCCTAAATCACTTGGACACCATTGAAGATTTCCCCCAAGTCCTATAGTGTGTCTTCACAAGTAAGCCTGGACATAAAATTACGGATGATATTAAAAACATGTCTCTGAAACCCTCCCTAAGCAACTATGCTCTTCCATACAACAGGCAGATCCCAATTTCAAAACCAGCTTTTTCTGATCTGGGATTCCGCTTCAGCCCATTATAACAGATGGGGGTCATTGCAAGATTTGGATCCAGATCCATGCCTGGATTTCAAACACATTCTCACATACGGAGGAAACGGGGGATATTCAGATCCCAGATTTTGGTCCAGGCCCATCTCTAAATTACTGGCGAAAGCACAGAGTGGTGGAGGAGGGGAGATAGTGATTGTGCAAGTATTTACTGGTACCAAATCAAGCACATAGGCAGAGCTTTTATTTAAGTAGCTGCATACATGCTTTGCTGAACTGGAGACAGAATGCAATGAACTTTGCAAACCAGAGCATGTAACTGCACATGCGGCCTGTAAAGTAAGGGATCCATTCCCTTAATATAGTTTGGATGCACTACATCTATCCACAGTATCTCTCAGGCACCTGTCAGTCTAGCATCTAACAGGTTAGTGCTCTTACCCACAGTGATATACGGGGCCATGTGCTAGCTGGTTTTTTATCCAGATGTGTAGATTACTGCAGAATGACTACATGCAATTAGACAAAATGAAGACATTTTTCATTCTCATTCCCATGCTCTGCAGAGTTAAAATCCCCATTTATATATGAAAATCCCAGTAAAGATTGCAGATCTGTCAGGCTGTGCATATTTTTCTTCTGCTTCGGAGGGACTTTTTTTTAATGAAATATAATTAGGGGCTTTGATTATTCCTGTGCTTTTGTCATTTAGAAATTGCTGATTAAAGCTCAGGGCTTTTTGGTGAACAGTGGGGTCTGTGAACAATCACAATTGCCTAAGAATTATATCGTGCAGTTTTAATTTTGTTTGAAAGAAAAAAGACTCAACCCACTCCTCCCAGGCCCTGCCCCGGCTTCTTTGTTTGTAGTGAAAAGCAGGATTAGCTTTGTGGTCTCCTTCCTGTGACAACTGTGCCATTAGACAGTGACTCAGGTAGGCAGAGAACAAAGAGTTTGAAGTGCTTCTATTAGGGATAGTTGAACTGGGACACAGGAGGTAAAGCCTCTCTTCTTCTCTAGAGGGAAGCACTGTCTAGTGGTAAGAGCACAGGAGAGGAGACAGAACTCCAGGGTTCTTTTCCTGGCTCCGCCACAGGCTTGCTGCATGACCTTGGCCACCTCACTGCCCCTCTCTGCAACTTTATTCTCTTAACTGTAAAATGGGATAATGCAATTTAGTTGCCTCCTGGAAGGAGGGGTGTGTGTGTGTGCTGTGAGGCATAATTAGCCATCTGTTTGTAAAGGGCGTTGATGCTCAGACATAAGGTGGCAGAATAGTTCTGTTCTCAGAAGCTATAAAGAACTTTGTTTTTATTCCATCATTTCATGCAGTTCCAGCCTGAGCAGAAGCTGGATGCAATGAAGAGACATTAGCCATGCCGACTAGGAAAAGACCAGGCCTGGAGGTCTCATTTCACCCATGGCGATGGAGAGCATGACCACCAGGCTATGTGGTCAGACAAGGAGCCGCCATTTTGTCTTCTTTAACCCTCACTCTTCGGATAATGACCGCTGCTGCTCAGCCTGGCTATAATAGTGAGCAGGCAGCCTTCACCAATACTAAGATCCTTCTGTATACTGTTGGGATGGTGCCAAATTACTATGAATTACTGTGGCTGACATGCATAAGTGTGATAAGCATCAGTTTGGTATGGCTTGGTACGTCTGCATTTGCTAGAGGATTCTGGGAGCAGGATTCTCTTGGCATCAGACAGTTGGTGTGGACTGAGAGTACTGAAATTGCACTTGAATGGTTACTAAAGGCTGTATCTGTGCGTGTGTTTCAACATGAGACTATGAAACCTGTCAGCCGATTGACCAGCTCACGAAGTAAAGAAAAAGCAAAAACAGGCCATCAGTGAGCTTGGTACAGGTTGACCCGGGTCAAAATAACCCCTTCCGGAGAACACCACACTAGGAGCTCAAGTGAATGATTGATGAGAGGGTAAATGTTGATTGAGCTTTGGTCTGTGCCTGTTTTGCAGCCCCCTTCTAAAAGACTAATTAAAGAAAACCAGTAATGAAACGCCCACAGGGCATATTTCTGGGACATGTGACTCCTGTGAGAATAAAAGGTATAAATGCTAAGCCGAGTACATTAGTTAGTTAGTTCCCCAATTGACATCTAAAGAGGTCTGTGATGCTGTAAGACAGAGGGTCAGGGTAGCCGAGACCCTGATACGAGAGATTTGTGTGGGACTTTTGAATCAGAAGGCCTCGGGGTAACCAAGACCCTGCAGCGGGGGGACATTTGACAGACCAAGTACCTGAGAGGGGAAAAGAAGAAAAGAAAAGAAGTCTGCCTCTAGGACTGATACCTAGACCTGCTTTGTTTGCCAAGCAGGATACTGTGTAAGGCCAGCACAGTTACTGAGGGTTTATCAGTAGCAGCGTCAGCTCTTCCGGCACCCTAGGTGGCGGAAGGTCCCGCCCCCGAAATGCTGCCCCCAACAGCGGCGGCGGAAGGTCCCGCCCCCAAAATTGAACGGACGGCCGGGGCGCCGGCGCCCCCAAAATAGCAGCACCCTAGGCGACCGCCTAGGTCGCCTAATGGGTTGCGCCGGCCCTGGGGTTTATGCTTGGGGAATTGAGGCTTATTAGGGAGATGTATATTCTGTAACCTTTACTGCTTGTGTAATTCTTTCTCAAATAAACTACTGTGCATTAAGCATATTGAATCCAAATTTTCACTGGTACCGGTAACAATCCGCCCAGTTATGGGCCATTAAAGATCCGTTTTAACATATACCGCTCAAGAAACACTTGCAGGGCTGAGCATAGCTACCCAGACCTGGAGCTGAGGCCAAAAACTGGGCCCGGATCTCATTGCTAGAACCCAGCACCAGCCATTGGGGTCGAGATCAGAAGCTGAGCACCCCCATTCACATCTGCAGTGCGCCCGTGGCTCCATCGGTCTGGGAGTGAGGGACCCCAGGCGGTGCCTGAATTTGCGTCCCATGCCCTGAACAAGGCAGCAGTGCTGCCGCCCGGCAAAGCCAACCCAAGTGCATCACCGCCCAGGAGACATTTGCAAAAGTAAATGCTGCACTTGCTTGTCCAAATTGTTTCTCAGTTCTGCAGGCCTCTGAAATGCTAGCATTCGTTATTAGCCTCTTCCCTAACAAGGCTGCACCCGGCAGGTTTCCTCATGACCATGTTATGCCTCTCTTGTGATTTTGAACCATTTCCCTGCATTTCATCTCACAAGCCGATGTCGCCTCAACCTGCCAATCAGCTTCCCACCCAGCTGTCAGGTGCCTTAGCCATACGCTTGATCTCAGTCTCCGCTCTCGCTTTCAAAAATCACGATGTTCAGTGCTCCAGTCAGTCACTCTGCTGATGGGGGCTGGCGGCTGATTGCTGAAGTATCCCCCTGCTGCTCTTTTGTTTTCTTCCTTTTTGGCTGTTTTTTCTTTTCCCTGGAGAGTCCATGCCTCTAGGGCCAGTATGTACCTTAGCCAGGTGTGCAGATGATTCCCCTTGGCATGCTGATAATACCCCCGCCCCAATCCACCAACTCCTTCATTGGCGAGTCGCTGTGACACCAGCCAACGCTGACCTATGAATGTGTTCACCGAGCAAAACGTCAGGACATTCTCCAGTTTAAGGAGGAGTTTGGTCCAGTGGTGGCAGCAGAGGAGTAGGAATCAGGACTCCCGGGTTGGATCCCCAGCCCCACCACCAGACTCATCATGTGATCACGGGCAAGTCTTAATCTCTCTGTCCTTTGATTTGCCCGTCTGCAAAATGAGCATCGTACCTCAACAAATTCCAGGTCTGTGAAGTAAGTGGCGATTGGTTAAACCACTCCCAGCTGGCAGTGACTGAAAAGCATTTGACATCTTGCACAAAGAGAGTTTGGATGTCTCATTCCAGTTTCAAAGGGACAGCTGTCCACATTTCTCTCTCTCTCTCTCACACACACATACACACACAAATAACTGTCCACAACCAAAATTGGCCCTCTGCCTAGCCAACTTGGCAGTAAGAGCAAAGAATGACTGAGCCAAATGGGGCACGGATATAAACCTGTCCTCTGACACCTAGAAGCAGTCCTTCCCGGCCACAAACTGGACATGCTGGTGGGACATTGTGCAGCAGCTGTCTACATTGCATCTGTTCTGCAGACAGAGGACAGTAGCTTCTAAGGCTGTTGCTACGGGGCTCTTCATGAGCACTAAATGCTCAGACAACGCTTTGAGAAGTTGCAGAAAAGAAAATAATCGGCGTGAAGTATCATTTAGCAAGAAAAAAATAAAATAAGCCAGAGTGTTACCATGCTGGGTCCTCGGTTCCACACACAGCCCTCGCTGCTCAACTAGAGCCATCAGTGGGGTGCCACTTTTCCAGTGACAATGCCAATGCTGCCTTGAAAGAAGCATGGCCTCCGTTCCTTTGATACGGCAAGATCACAAGACACAAAAAAGCCGGGTGTCTTTACAATGCACATACCCGTATTTCCAAGTGTAATACAATGAATCATTTTTAGGGACAGTTTGAACCATTCCCCCCTCTTTGGGTCTCTCTGAATGCTAAACGCGACTGGATGTTCTATAGCACATCCTGCTGTATATCGCTAAGCGTGCTGCAGCTCAGTGGGAATTTCCATCTTCAAAAAGGGAACAGGAATTGTTGAAAGAATCGTCTTGTGTGTATTTATAAGCCTGGTATGGGCAAAGCCGCTTTGATCAAGTAATAACTGACTCGCAATGGACGGTTTGCGGAAGGGTGAAAAGTAATCGGCTGTGCCTCGTTTGTTTTTGGTTCCTTGCCTCTTCACTTCCAGATTCCAGCCAGGAACAAGAGTGGGAAGCATTCAAAGAGTGCGAGAAATGTCATGAAATGTCTAACCGTGACATTCTCTCATGCCTCCTGTACCAAAGAGGTCTGGATAAATCTGGATAAGCATCTAGAGAGTCAGATGCTGTGCTGAGCTTCCAGGAGGTGTAGCCCAGGGGGAGGAGGAGGCAAATGCGGCTTTAACCCACCTTTGTGTTAAGTCCCTGGCATAATTTAGCCAGGTCTAGGGGCTGCTCTAAGTTATGTCAGCTTCCCCCAGCCTGCCTATACCCTGCAGCACATAAGCCAGAATTGTTGCAGCAACATGCGCTACAACCTGGCCCCTCCTGTCTCCAACTCCACCCCTGTGCTTTTCCCTAAGCTAGGGATGCGGTGGGGAAGGGGGAGGAGGAACCTGTGCGGGACTGCCTATAGTAAGCCAACAAAGTGCCCTCCCTCGGAGATTTTTCCTCTGGCCCCTTGCAGGATGTTTATATCCCCTATATTCTGCCAGAGCTACATACAGGGGCAGATTCCCTCCACCAAATTCTGGGGCACTCTTAAGTAGCAAATCTCTGAACAGCTTTAGGACTGATTTCAATGGGGACTTGCTTATCTAAATTTCCCATTCTGAACACCCCTTTCCCTCCCCCATTATCCCGAAGAGCATCGTTGTCCTCCAATATTTGTGTGTTCACCTGAGACCTACAAAGAATGCGGGCACTACATTTTGGATGCCACAAGCCATCATGTGTTCTATACAACAAGATATGACAAGCTGGCAGCTTGTCCATTTTAGCTACTGGAATTACCGGGTAATGCTCAATGATTCCAACAGCCTTTCATAGTGTTGCTGCAAACGAGTGCCTTCCAGCTTAGGGAATCATTTCAAATGCTGCTTGAAACTTAAATCCACTCATCACGGGCATGTTTTTCCATAGATTAACGTTCTCTCTTGCTGATGGACAATGATATAGCTTTAAGTCCTTTCTTATTCTTCTTGATGCTGCATTTAAGCTATCGTTATAGAAGAGCTAGCCAATATAGATAAAGAAAAATGGATCTCAGCCTGTGCCCAGACTGCAAATCAAACCTCTCCTGAGGTTCAAAAAAAAAAAACGCAGTTACTTCCCCCAAATCCCAGTTCAGCACTTCCTGGGGCCAGCTGGGATGCAAAGTAAAAAATGCCACTGGGGTGCAAAGCAGAAAGATTTGACGGCAGGCTGGCTATCTGGAGGGACTGCGCTCATGTGGCCACCAAAGGCTCAGGAGGTTTGGAAAATTCAGATAAGCATCAAAGCATTCAAACCACTGGAGTGCTTACTCAAACCCAGTGCAACCTCAGCTCCTTTTGAGGTTCCGCAACCGCTGTGAATGACCCCAAATCTGTATTTCGACAGAGCTTCCCCCCTAATGAGTGTCTTTTCTTCAGGCCTCCAGAGAAGTCATCGTCATGCTGAATCTGGGACAAAAGCCCTTTGCAAGTCAACAGCTTGTGATGCCTTCTCTACCAGAGTGTGACTTCAGAGCAGGGCCTTGATGAACAGGCAGAGACACAGGGTAAGTTTTAGCATTTGGAGGAAAAAGACCTAACAAATAAATAGCAATAATAATAATTTGTTTGAAGTTTTTTTTATGTAAGGGCTTTCTTCTGCACAGCAGGGTAGTTTTCAAGAGCATGCTGGGTGCACACAGGATGTTGAGCTCTTCTGAAAAACTGGTCCCAGTTGTGTATGCTGAGCACTGGACAATCCTGTTGTGTATGCTGAGCACTGGACAATCCTGCTATGGGTTCTTTGGAAATGTAGGCTCCACATGCATAAGCACAAGCTAAAAATGTAGTCAGCTGAATGGGGAATACAGGGACGCTGGATCCTGTGTTAATGAGAACAAGTCACTCCTGTCTCGTAGCAGGAGTGAGAGTGGGGAATGGGGAGTGTATAGCTAGATGCACATTAACAGGATGGTGGTTGCTCTTAAAGCTGTGTCTCCCCAACCATGCTGATTCTGTCCCCTAGGCCCTGCCTACGCCCAAAAGTTGCACCGTTTTAACTATACTGGTATGTGAAAGTAGTACCAACCCCAGTGTGGAAGCAGTTACACCACTATAAAGTGCTTATAACAGTATAGCTTGTTCCTGTGTAAGAGAAGGGGCGTAAACTATACCAGTACATATGTTATAGACATCTCCTGGCATAGGTGTATTAGTCAGGGATGCAAAGTGAATAATGGATTTTTCAGTTTGGGGACAGAAATGAAAAATCTGGGGCGGGGGAGGGAATGTATTTCGATTTGAACCGAAACAATTTTTTTGAATTTTTTTCAGCAAATCAAAAAATGACAGAAAAAAAGGAGTAGATCAAAACCTTTCCATTTATTTAAAAAAAAAATGAGATTTTTGTTTCAATTCGGCTGGTTTTGGGGTGCTTGTCACGCCTTTTGGGGTATTCTTTTAAAATATTGGCCAAATTTGAACCAGAAACGCCATTTTGAAATGAAAAATCAAAACAAAACATTTCAAAACAAAGAAGTCAAAACATTTCAAAATGGCCACAAGTAAGCAGTTGTACATTGAAAAAAACCCAGTTTTTTTCTCTCAGCCAAAGCTATTTGTTGAATTCTACCTGGATTTACAAATCGTTTCAGTGCACCAAAAATGCGTTTTTGAAAGAAAAATCTATTTGCCCAAATTATTTTGCCCAGCTCTAGTGTGAAGAGCTGGGATCCCTGACTAACATAGCTGTGGCAATAAAATGCCCCTAATACAGACACGTTGCGTACCAGCAAAACTTCACTTCCAGCTTGCTTTGCTTGGGGGAGGGGGAGCTGAAATAAATGATACCGGCAAAAACCCAGTTCTGTTGGGATAAGCGCATAGCTATGCTGGCAAAGCACTCCTAGTATAGATCTGGCCTAAGATACCTTCATACCTATATGCAGCCACATTTTGCTCTCTCCCTGCTGTGCCCAGCACAAGTACTGGCAGACCCAGAATCAGAACCAAAACCATTTTGTTTCTACGTGTTTTTTTCCCTCCCCTACCCAGTGTGAAAGTTGCCCTTTCAGAGCCATCGGTCCCCGAATCAATTTAACATGAAGAGCCGGGGCTGTTTGAAATTCACCCGGCGTGTTGTAGCTCTAGGCTAGCAATCTGATCCCAGTCCCCGAGAAGATGTTGGATTTCCAAAAGGGGCTGGTGGATGGTTATGGCGTCTTTCCCTGCATATTACTAGTGGAGTATCACGAAGTCCCCGGTAATTGGACTGTTTCGTCTGGGGCTGATACCGCTGAGAGATGCAGCTTGGGGACCTAGAGTGAAGTCAGTCTATGGACTGTGGAGCTGACCATATGCATTGAGATGTTACAAACAAGCCAGTGTCTTTGAACTGCACTTGGCATTCTGTTCTGGCAATAAGCCCAACGAGATACTTGATTTCTCTTTCATATACGCTCCTTTTTTTCCCTTCTTTTTCTTCTTCCTCCAATTCCCCGAAGTTCCATTTTCTGCAGCTTCTCAAACTCGAATTGCTGTCTCCTTCTAATGCGTGGGGAAGTTAATGAGCAAAGTTAAAACCTCATTCTTTTCTCCCAGCAGTTTGGCTTTGTGGGAAGTATGTAGGCGTGATTAACTCTGTAGGTGTGTTTAGGGAAAAAAATAACACTGTACAACAGCCCTAATTTAATGAGGCCACCTTTTGTTCACTACATTTTGGCTGCCAAAAAAGGGGGGGGGGGGAACGGAGACAAAACCAAAGACCTTCATTTGTACTAAAAAGAATTCTAATTAAAGGCTGGAAATTTTTTAATTTGTTCAATTTTAAGAGCCGCTAATTACTTTTGTCTTCTTAGTTTATAGCTAGTTACTAGCGCCCATTCATTCAGGATGAGAAATGGACAGAATTTGCCATGTCTGACTATAATACTACTTAGCTTTTCAGCTGTAGACCTCAAAACATTTCCCCTAGGAGGGTAAAGTATCATCACCCCCATTTTACAGATGGGCACAGAGAAAGGGGATGAGATTTGGCCCAGAATATTTGGCAGGTCAGTGGCAGTGTTTGTATCCCAATCTAGCACCCTATCCACTAGACCATACTGCTTCCATGTATATAGGTTTGGGCCAGCAAGTCTAGCATTCTGTCTCTGATGCACCTGAAAGCAGACAAGCCTTCCCAATGGTGCACCTCATCTGCATCTGGCGGAGGTGTGTTTGAGGAGTCATTTCTTTTTAGCCCCTACTTCTATCATGTCCTAATTTCCCTCTCTGCATAGGCCTGGCTTCCCCAGTTAGTCCAGAGGCATTCTCTCTCTGTCCCCATCAGCTGCTGGTGAGCAGCAGGGTGCTTTTGGAACAGCAGAGTCACTGTAGCCTGCTGGGCATGTAAAGCACATTGGCAGTCCAAGCCCTGCCTTTCCATAGACGCTTGAATCAATACATCCTCCCAGGAATCCAGCCCGCATTCATCACTCACACAATAACAGCCTGGCTTGGACAGGGGACCCGATGACAAAAATGTCCTAGCAGAGGCAGCATCTCAGCTTGAAATTTCACAGGAACAAGTGAATGGGGCAGGACATGTTCTATTATTGCCAATTGTTGCATCCCTGGCAACACCCTTCCACTCCTTGCTCCACCTCTGAAACCATCCACGTGCTCTGCAGGAACTGGTCAGTAAGGTTCTCATTCTTCCGTAGGGTGACCAGACAGCAAGTGTGAAAAATCGGGACAGGGGGGTGGGGGTAATAGGAGCCTATATAAGAAAAAGACCCAAAAGTCGGGACTGTCCCTATAAAATCGGGACATCTGGTCACCCTATTCTTCCGGGCTCTGCACTATCGAGCAACATTCCATGTTTTCGATACATCATTTCTCTGCCTTTGGCACAGTAGGCTGAGCTTTATATTCCACTCCCGCCCCTGAAACTTCAGCTAAAATGCAAGCTGGTTGTGACGGAATACTCTGCAATGACAAGCAGGAGCTTGTGGTGGCAAAAAAAAAATAAAAAAAAATCTCACGTCCCTGTGAATTGTGGGAGCCAAGGAGAGGATCCCAAATGCAAATGCATTGCTGTAGCAAGGATGCACTTGACTTGTAGCACTGTCTACACTCGTTTCAGTCACCAGGTCCATTCCCATCAGAGAGGGGGCGAACCCGAAAAGGCTGAGTTGGTAGAGAGGGAGGGTGTTCAGTGCAGAGAACTGGGCATCAGGACTAGTGTGTGCTATTCCCTGTTCTCTCACTGACGCAACGTGAAGCCACTTCGTTTCTCTGTCCCTTGGTTTCCCCATCTGTAAAATGGAGATGATCGTACTGAGGGATTCCGAGGTGATAAAGGTCGTCTCAGTCGCAGGAGGGAGAGGCGAGGCTAAATCACCCTTTGCGGCGAGCTCCCCAGATGGAAAGCACCGAAGAGATGCAAAGTGTCACGGGCCCAGTTCATTGCTGCCCTGCACCTCATGCAGTCATCAACACCGCTGCCACGGGAGTGCCAGATGGGTGTAACATGCTGTCCCGTCAGAATGGGATCCTTTCACATTCGCTCGGCACGGACGTGAAAAAGGGCACAAAGTGCAGGGCAGTGGTGAATTGGGCCCTATATTTTGACAGAGCTCCTAGAGAACTGATATGGCCGTGCTTGCGGTTACGCAAGCTGCCAGCGACATGTGTGCAGACTACCACGGACACGTATGAGAGCAGTACTCCAGTAGTGAGGAGGAACTGCAGCTACAGTGAGCCATTCACCTTGAAGGTAGGTCTACGGTACACCAACGATCAGCCGTAAACCGATTCCTATTTGTGATTTAATGGACACCTTGACACGGGATTAGGGGAGAGGCTCCAAGGAGCCTGCTTTTCGTGGAGACGTTACATTGTACCACAAAGATAAATACAAACTGGAAAGGGATCTAGAACAATGGAGGGCTGCATTAGAAGAAAATGGTTTACACATCAGCTGACAAAAGACAGGATACAGATGGTGCGTTGTTGAACGGGACAAGGTGAAACCAGTAAAACAAGATGGTACAGAGCTAATGTCTGTGCAACATTTCAAACACTTTGGTTTCAGTGTTGAGCTGTGATGGGACTGTGGATGTGGATGTTAGGAGTCACATGAAGAGCATTTGGTGCAAATGTAAGGGTTGATGGGAACTCTCTGAGATAACGATATGCCAAGTAAACTAAAGAGCAAAATGGATAAGACCATGATTAGGGTGGCCACAACATAAGGGTCAGAATGCTGGCCAATGAGGAAGAAAGAAGCCATGACACAACACTGAAATGAGAACGCTCAGGTGGATGCTGGGTAAGACAAGAACTGTGTAATGCCATGATATGAGTCATGATGCAAATAGCCCCCATCATAGAAAAGTTGAGGGAGTATCAACTGAGCTGGCTTGGTCATGTGAGGTGATGAGATGGGTGATGGCCAGAGCCAAGATTGGGTCGTCATGGGACGAAGACCATGAGGAAAACCTAGAAAAAGATGGTTCTAGACGCCAGAGGAGGACATGAAGGTCAGTGTCAGCTTAAAAGAGGCAGTTGATAGGAATACTTGGAGATGAAGAACAAGAACCACTGACCCCGACTAATGGGACAAGGCAAAGGAGAAGAAGAATTTTGATGGCAGTTCAGTTACTTCTATGAAGTTTAACCAAACTTTGCCAACCTCTTGGAATTCTAAATCTGAGCTGGAAGTCTCAAATGAACATCACTAGATGCACAGAGTTTCTTGTTTCTGATGGGCCTGAAATAACCACTAGAAAAGCCTTCCTAGAATGTTACTGGATTTTTCCTCAGATCCGCATGAGATCCCGATCGCCATACCACTCGAATGGCCCCGCCACAAGAACATTAAGTCCACGATGCAACACCCATTGGCCCATGTGGCTCTTTGCTCGGGTTCAATCAGACTGTTTGGCTGTGGGCACGACTAGAAGAGGTCTGACAAACAGAGAAAACCCAGAATCCCTGAAGGCTAAAGCAGAACAGATGCTTCAGTGATGGGCACTAGTACAAAACCCCATGATGGATATATGGCCTGGCTCCAAAGAACATAAGTGACGAGAGAAGAACAAGAAGAAAGGATTTGTTCAATGTATTTTCCTGGATGCCTTTTGATTTTGCCTCCCCAAATTGAATCCAATTAAGATACTAGTTAATCTTCTGACAGTCCAATTCTCATCAGATCCTACAGCGAATCACATTTGTACGTAGGTAAAAGAGGGTGTGTATGAGAGAGAGAAAAAATCCAGTTCCTTGTGAAGGTGGCCTAAAAAGGAAACTTGGAAAACTTTCTTTAGCTCTGAATGACCTTCTGGGCACGTGTTAGTCCAATGTCTCATGCTGCTATGGGTATGTCTACACTGAAACACCCCCCTCCCCCTGCAAAAAACAACTACACAGCAACGAGTCTCAGGGTATGTCTACACAAGGATCAAAAACCTGTGGGAGGCCTGGGTCAGCTGACTCAGGCTCACGGGGCTCAGGCTGCAGGGTTTAAAATCGCTGCATGGACATCTGGGCACAGACTGGACTCCAAGCTCTGGGACCTTCCACCCTTGCAAGGTCTCGGAGGTCAGGCTCCAGCCTGAGCCCGAATCTCTACGTAGCAATTTTCCAGTCCTGGAGCCTGAGCCCCGTGAGCCTGGCCAGCTGACGGAGGCCAGCCAGGTTTTTTAATGCCCATGCAGACATACCCTGAGACTAGGGTGACCAGACAGCAAATGGGAAAAATCGGGACAGGGTGGGGGGTAATAGGAGCCTAGATAAGAAAAAGACCCAAAAATCGGGACTGTCCCTATAAAATCGGGACATCTGGTCACCCTACCTGAGACTCGCTGCCGGGCTGTTTGTTTGTTGGTGTATATTTTGCAGTGTAGATATACCCTCAGACAGTCCCAACACAGCATTTAGAATGGTTTTTTATTCAGCAGTGGCCAGCCTTTCCCCCAAATAAATCCGTGCTGCCTCTAGTCACCGCCCGTTTCTCAAGCTGCATCCTTTCCTAAACCCTGCCAAATGATCTCTCATTCCACCCTCAGCCCCTCCCCCAGCCCGCACACACGAACAACGCTAAGAACAACAGTCCGTTGGGGTGTGCTTTCATTTCGGTTCTCCCTGAATAACTGCGCTCGCTCTGCCACGTCCCAGCCTGGCTTGAAAGCAAAGAATCGCTCAAAAGACCAGCTTAAAACTTTAATCGTTTCTTACACCCCTCGCCTTTAGAGCCGAACCCATCAGAAGGTGTGTTTTCCCCTTGATTCCCTGGAGAAAGAAATAAAATACTTTAAAGGCCGTAAAGCCACTGCTTTAATAAGAAAGGACACCTGGCTTGGCCACTGGCTCCCTTTATAAATACACTTTGGGGCCTAAGCTCTTTCGTCTGATACGTTTGTGCCACTCCGATGGGAGTAGCTCATGCATAATGGAGAGTACAATTCATCCAGGGTTTAAGGCCAGATGCTTTCCTGAACCAAGGCCTTAAAAAGGAATCTGCGAATAGCCCCTTAAAAGGTGAGCTGCCGGGGCGGGGGGGATTGGGTTATAATGCTGGTTCCTTGCTTCCTTACGATACCCCAAACAGCCACCCCTCCTCCCAAGGAATCTGCGTGTTTTTTACAGAACAATTTTGAGTCTGGTCTGCCCTAGAAAACTTGATGGAATGTAACATCGCCGACCCTGGTCATCGGCAGGCAGGATTGAACCTAGGACCTCTGGAGCGTAGTGCACGAGCCTCGACCACATGAGCTAAAAGCCACCTGGCTGCTAGCTCAGGCTGTCGAGCAGACTCATTCATCTCTCTAAGCGGTCCCGGTTCCACTAGATGGGACAGAGCACCACACCCAGAAGGTGTGTGGGTTACAGGAAGCTCAGAGAACTGGTAGATGTACGGCACTGAAGGCCAAGGAGGTGGATCCTCATTAACTGAGACGGAAGCGCTGGGCTACATGCTGAGCGGCAATAAATTGGCACATCTCCGTTAACCTCAACGGTGCTACAGGGATTTACCCCAGCGGCGGAGCTGGCCCTCTGACTGCACATTGTTTGTGTTAACATCTACTTAACTAAAACTCTGAGAAGAAAATCTCTCCGTTACAGACATTCCCCTGCAGCTCTGGAAACGCAAATACCACCCCACTGTCTTAAGGCTCCGTCCTGCAAATGCCAGGTGAGGATACTTAAGAACTGACTGACGTGCTTGGACCCCGGGCAGGATACAAACCCTCAGGGCCAGATTTTCAAACGGGCCTAAATAAGGGTCGGATTCTGGGAGCTGAGCACTGGACAAACTCCCATTGCGAGACTTCTGGGCAGATTCTCCCAGAAAACTCAGCACCCAGCACATGCGGAACTCTAGATAAGCTGCTCCCAATTGTGGGTGCTGAGCTCTTTTTAAAATTCTGAGCTGAGGGGGTGAGAACCAGAGAGTGAAACTGACTAGAAACAGAATGTGAAACTCACCAGTCTAGTTCTGCTCCCTCCATTTCTAGAACACTAACCTGGCTTGGGTATCTGGGCACTACTAGTTTCACTGGGAAAAATGAATGGTGAAAAGCAAGCCAGACTATTTCCTTCTGGTCTCCCAAAAGACCCACGTGTTGCTCTGGCAGCATGCAGGGGCCGTAAGGTGAGGATAGACACAAGCACCTTAGCCTTGAGAATCCCCCCTGTACAATGGGCCTCCCGAGCTGCAGCAGAGCTGCTATAAGGACTCTACAGGTACGTCTACACTGCAGTAAAAAACCTCCAGCACGGAGTCTCAGAGCCTGGCTTAGCTGACTCAGTTCGTGGGGCTCAGACTGCGGGGCTAAAGATTTGGGCTTGGGCTGGAGCATGGGTTTTGAGACCCTTCCTCCTGGCCAGGTTTCAGAGCCCGGGCTCCAGCCCCAGCCCGAACGTCAACACGGCAATTTTATAGCCCCATAGCTCATGCCCCGCGAGCCCGAGTCAACTCCGTGGGTCTTCAATTGCAGTATAGACAAACCCTCCTGGTCTCTTCTCCCAGCCCCCAGTGTAGGGGGGTGGATTGGAGGCGTGGCCAAAACCTACATCAGTTCTGTGCTTCCCAGGCCACACAGGGAGCAAAGGGTAAGTTAAAGCAGCCCTGAGGCTGCTCTAACTTATACTGGAGGGTGGACAGGTGTCTGCATGGCAGAGTATGAAGAGTACAAAGGTGGCTCAAAAACACCTGAAACCCATCTCCTGCATTCCTGCTGTGAGCACAGGGAGGGAGTCACTTAGCATCAGGCCCCACATTTCCAGTTTAGGGAGAGGAGAAATTGTTTGAGCTTCGATCTTCACAAAGTGCTGGTGCCGAGTCTCATAAAGCATTCCCTCTACTTCCCATTAATGCCCAGAGGCTGAATATGCTGCCATCTCAACCTTCCAAGTCCCTGCTGGTGCATGGAAAGCAAGCCTGGTGCTCCTGCACTTGGCAGAAAAGAGCACAAACCAGACGCTAACACAGCCAGCCCCAGCTGTGGGGAATATCACACCACGGAGAACAGATGTCAAACAAAAAAGAGAATCCTGGAGGCATACCCAACTGCCTGCAACGTAACGACGATTCCCCCATTGCCTTATCGATGTCCCACTGACATAACCTGCGTCTTCTCCTTGAACTACAGCCACACGGCCTGCGCACCAGGCAAGGTCTGTGTAAAGCCCACGCGATTCAGCATGGAGAAATAATTCAAGAGCTGCAGACTGGCAACATTTCAGCAAAGGAAAGCCTGGCAAGCAAACGTCCAAGTTGTTCAGCGCTGGGTAAAACACGATGTTTGGAGGAAAAACAACACCACGGCGTTCATTGAAGCTGAGTAAGTGAGCAAAGACAAGGGGCAAAGGGAGCAGCACCAAGCTCAGCTCACTGGCAGCTTTTTGGTGAATGTTTCAAAGTGCAGGGCTGGGGAAATAAGATCTTGGAGGCAGGAGCTGTTTTTCAATTTGGTGTGTGTTCAGCATCCAGCACAATGAGGCTGGGCCTTCTTGGGTCTACGGCCACACAAATAATACTAATAAAAAAAATGATCTCAGAAGAGAACCCGAAGCTTAGTCATGCAAAGGGGGTTGTGTTTCTGTTTGCAAAATACAGGCTCTGTTGAAATGGACATAACTGTTTGCCCAATTCATGTCCAATCAGGGACCTGAAATGCCCCCATGCTCCCATGTCGAACACGAGGGTCTGCGTAACGGTGATGAGAAACTGGAAGCACCGACAGTGAAATCCTCGCCCCATAGAAGTCAGTGGGAGTTTTGCTACTGATTTCAATGGGGCTCAGATTTCACCCTGGGAATCTAACATGGAGCTTTACATTTAAATCTCAAAGTGCTGGGGAAACTGAAGCACAGAGAAGTTAAATGACTTATCCAAGGACAGGAGCATCAGTGGCAGAGCCAGCTGTTTCTAGACTGTTATACAAGACAATGCTCATTGAAAACCATTCCCCCTCGCAGCCTTCCCTGCCCTTTCTTTGCTACTGATGCTAATGTGGATGCCAGAGTCAATTCTGCAGCCAGTAATGAAACTGAATCACAGCATCGTACTTTCTGGTGAGCTTGTCCACTTCAGTTAGGGAACCCCTCTGAGAGCTGGCACCTCCCAAAGCCTCCACTGAAGCCAGGCCCCTGGGACTGTTCCCACCTGACGGTAACTGAAACTTTACAAATCAGGTAGTTCAGAGGACTTGATTGACCTCAAACCAATGTGATGCAGCTGTGAAAAAGGCAAAGGCAATCCTAGGATGTATCAGGCGAGGCATTTCCAATAGAGGTAGAGAAGGATTAATGCCCTTGTACCAGGCACTGGTAAGACCTCACCTGGAATACTGTGTGCTGTTCTGGTCACCCGTGTTCAAGAAAGATTCATTCAGACTGAAATTCAGGTGCAGAGAAGAGCTACTGATGATGACCAGGGATATGGAAGGCCTATCTTGTGGAAGGAGATGGGAAGAGCTTGGCTTTTTTAGCTTAGCAAAAAGAAGGCAGAGGAGATAGGATTGCTCTCTGTAAATACATGGTGTGGCGAGAGGGAGGGAGAAGAGCTATTCAAGCTAAAGGATAATGCCGCACACGAACAAATGGGGATAAACTGGCCATGAACAAATTTGGGCTGGAAACTAGAAGGTTTCTAACCATAAGTGGGGTGAGGTTCTTGAACAAACTCCCAATAGGAGCTGTGGGGCAAACAATTTAATTAGTTTTAAGAGAGAGTTGGATCAATTTGTGGTATTGCAAGATGGGGCTACTTGAGATGGTGGGGGGCAGGGCATGGCAGCCCTGGGGGTCCCTTCCACTTTATGTCTTATATTCCTAAAGCTCATGCTTCAGGGTTTCAGTTGCAAGGGCCAGGAAGGGATCTTTTCCTCGCACTGTATTCTGGAGTTTTTTGGTCTCCTCTCTCTGAAGTATCAGTGATGGCCCTGGCTGGAGATGGGACACTGGACCAGTGATCTGAGGTAGCACTGAGCGTTCTCTCTCTCTCGAGTGCTTGGCTGTCTGGTTCTTGCTCAAATACTCAGGGACTAACTGATCACCGCATGCGGGATCGGGAAGGAATCCTCCCCCTCCCCTAGTGAGATTGGCAGAGATGTTGGGGTTTTTTCACCTTCCTCTGGAGGGTGTGGGTGCAGGTCGCTTGCCAGGCTTACCTGGGTCTCTCTCAGGTAATCATTTACCTGCCATTGCGGGGGCCTCGGGCACTGGTGCAACTGGGTCCCTCCTGTGGGCTGGAATACCCTGCTCTAATGTCAGCTGCGGGGTTTCGTGTGCGCAGGCTGGCTGGTGGTGGTGGCCTGTGCTGTACAGCGGGTCAGACGATGTGATCTGGTGTATGACTCTCGTCCCTATTCCCAACCACTCTTCTTGACAATTTTTCCCTTGGAGAGCAATCACCTACTCTCCCTGCTGGCCTTCACAATAGCTACAGAGACTGCAGGACTGATGATGGGAGGGTTCCTATAGCTACCGACCGGGCAAGCATCCTCCGGCGTATGGCTCACCCAGGAGGCCCGATCGAAGTGGGGGTGGTTCTGACATACTCCACTGGGTCGGGCTGGGCTGAAGAACGGCAGGGCACGGTACACGCTACGGTCGGCGGGTTACCTGTATAATCGATCACGAAGCCTGCATTGCTCACGGAGGCGTCGCTTCGGAAAGCCAGGAAGAGGTTGTTGCTGCTGCTCTCTATCCGGTCGGGCAGCTGGGAGCCGTAGAAGCTCCCGATCAGGGGGCTGAGTGAGCTGGGGCCGTCGTAGATGTGGAGGAAATCATAGCCGGGCTCCAAATTAAAGCTGGGAAAGAAACAGAACAAGCAGAGCTGGAACTATTACGTGTATTGTGGGAGCACCGGGAGGCCTAACAGAACATCGGGTCCCAGTGTGCTAGGTGCTGTACAGACACAGAGTAAGGAAACAGCCTCGCCACCACAATATTTCCAATTTAAGTGGCCAAGACAGGTGGAGGAAATGGAGGACTGTTATCCCCATTTTACAGATTAGGAACTGAGGTCCCGAGAGACTAACCGACGTGCCTGAAGTCTCCAGAGAGCCCATAGCAGTGGTAGGAATTGAATCTAGCTCGCCAAAGCCCCTGTCCAGCCTTAACCACAAGGCTGCCCTAGTGGCGGGTGGGGAAAAAAAATCCTGTACAAATCAACATCTACTAATGCTGCCGTGCTCTGCTCTTCCACGCAGAGAGTCTCTCGAGATGCCCGTTACCGCGGTTACCGAAAAGTGCAAATGAAAGGTGAGGAGCACAGGGAGACGGCTCTTTCCCTTGATGTACCCCTAGGGTAGTTTTAAAGGTGCAGAGGGCATAAGCATTAGACAAAGAGTCCAGCAGCACAAGCAGCTGTTGCTTGGAAGGACAAGGCCTTGCTCCTGAGTCTGCCACCCAGGCCTGGGAAGATGCCCCTTTCAAGCCACCTCAGGGTTACTGTAGGCAGAGCAGAGGGCTGAGCTCCGCAGTGCTTTACCTCCAGTCTTGCTCTAGGTCCAGCCCAAGCTTTGTGCCAGGTGTAGCCTGAGTCTGATTCTGTCTTACACTAGATCCTGTCCAGGAATTACAGTGGTCAATCTCCTCAGGCGATACGGGGCAGTATGAACCAACGGGCCCCTCTCCTGAGGTGGCATCTACACAGTGGAGATCAGTTGAGATACCCTGGCTGATTGTCCCCTGATTTGGGCTGTTGGGGCATTTCCAGTGGAGCCTGAGTGTCTCCTGTGACTCTGACCAAGCTCACGTTTCCTGGCCTTTGGGGCAGGCTGCTCGACCCCTCCACTGACACAGGCATGGGTGCGAGCAGGAAGAGGGAGCTCTCACTGAGTTCTCCATGCACTGGCGGGCAGAGGAGTCCATAAACCTCTGTGCAGATTTTACATATGGGCCACAGGCAGCATGGCCCAAAGGATTAACCTGTTGATCCAGCCACACTTTGGATCCAGTCCTTTGAAAACACCCGCTAATGAATTAACAGGAGCTGGAAGGGCTGGGGGGCTTACAGGGGGCATGGCAGACACTCGCTCTGCAATCGCGCCAGGGTTATGCTCTTTAAACACATGCACAAATAAAGCAGGGCTGTGGTCGGAATACATGTATCCTCTTCCCAACAGCGACGGATTGAGGCTAAACATGGGGGCCAATCAGCCAACACTACAGGAACCAGACACCATCCTTAGTGAGACTGGCGGGAGAAGGGGCTGGCAGATATAAGTGGTTTTCTTTGCTTTGGAGTGCTCTTTTTTTTTGGATACAGGTTAGGGGCACAGTTGCCAACTTTCACGTGGTAAATAAACACCCCGACTTTCACAATAAGCCAAAAATCAAGCTAATCCCATTTCAAAACAAGGCCAAAACAAGCCAATCCCTAAGAACCTCAACACTCTATGTGACTAGATCCCCCCGGCATGCAGTCTGGGACTGTGGTGGGCCCGCTGTGCACCCCTGACTCTCTCCCCCTCTTGCCCCTCTTGCCCCTGCTTGCCGGGAGCCGATCAAAAAACAGAAGCAACAAGCTACAACAAGCAACATGCTACAAGTCAAACAAGCAACAAGCCAAAAACTAGCCAACAAGCAACTCACAAGCCAATTAAGCCAAAACCAAGCCCAATTTCTGCTTTTTTTGCGGGTTTGGTATGTCTGGTTAGGGGCTCTCTAGGAAACCAATCCATGGAGCCCTGGGACAACCCCTTTAGAGAGCAGGTGATGCAAATGACAAGCCCATTACCTCAGGGCTTGCCCCACTTCTGAGCTCCTCCCCTCTCCCCACAGGTCCCAGCAGAATTGAAAGGGAGCAGCTGAGCTGCTCATGGGTACATACATATTAAATACCAGGGCAATGACATAATCGGGAGAGACCGTCAACTTCCAGTCACACTCCTTCCCCGGGGGATAGGGCTCAGGGTACTGCGGTGACAAGATGACCCCGGCCGGCCCCGGCAGGATCCCACCACACGGAGCTGAAACAAGAAAGCAAGGGGAGGAGGGGGATAGTGATACACGTTCTGCCATACGGGGAAAACAACAGACAATGGTGGGAATTAGACTTCTGAGTTGAGCTGTGGACTAGGTGCACCTGGAAGTCATGGGGAGGGTAGATTTAGAAATGGATGGATGGAGATTTGGGTAGCGAGATGAAGAGATGGATGGAAATATGGATGGGTAGATGGCGACAGACAGCCATATGGAGAGAGAGAGATATGGAAAGACAGACAGCTAGATTGCCAGAGAGGTAAGATACTATTTGTGATACAGTAGCCCTGAGGGACCCTAACCGAGACTGGGGCCCTGTTACACCGGGCATTGGACATACACATAGCAAGAGACAGTCCAAGCCCATTACAATTTTCGTAAGAGACACAAATGGATCATCAGAGAGAAAGAGAGAGAAAAGATGTCTTGAGCCTTCCTGTTTCATGTATCTAGGCAGCTCCCGGTCAAAATCAAGGCTCCTGCTCAAGAAGTGAAAACACGTGCTGTCAGGGACTAATGATTAGTTTGCATTGCCAGGAAGGCTAAGCATTCAGTTGAAAAGTTTCCAGTTAAGCTTGTTTTATGACAGAAAATTTAATTTTCACCGAAACAACATTTTTTGCAAAATGTGTCTGCTTTCCAGGGAGATTTTTGATATTTTTGTCAAAAAACGGAACACCCTAAAACAAACATTTATATAGCTATGAAATGCTGCTGCAGTATCTCAAGGGAGCTGTAGTTCAGTTGCTACATACTCCCATTCTCCTCTATGGGCTAGACGTCATCTCCCAAGATGCTCCGCGCCTCCTCAGACCAAAAGGGGATACCATGATGCATCATGGGAGATGTAGTCCAACGAGGGAGCCCAGTTTAGAGAGAAGAATGGAAGCATGAGACACCTGAGCCATGATTCTCAGGAGGCACCGCAAAGGTATTTCACCAAAACCTGGAAAACCTGGAAATGTTCCACTGGGGGAAAAAAACTCCAAACACTTTTCAACCAGCTGTAATTAGGCAACATAGTGTAAGGCTATTGTAGAATCATTTACAGTATCTGACCACCAAAAATTCCAAAAGCCCTTTGTCATTGAAAGAGAACCTTGTCGCTGCTGTTTTCCCCCAGCTTATTGGGAGATCTTGCATCTTCTAAAAAAAGGATCGCCAGGGCTCTGTCCAAAAGCAACCCACCTTGGGTTGGCTTTTCTAAGGTTGGTTTTCTTGGGTTGGTTTTTCCCTTTTTCTAATGGCTCTTTCTAAGTCAAATGACCTTCACTGAAGACACCCTATGAGAATTCCCTTAGCCCGGATCATCTCACCTCAGTTCCACTCCCTGGAAAGAAGAACTAAGATCTCAGCTTTCGATGTGAATGAGAACTCAACGGGGGATTAGCTAGATACCTAGATAAACCTAGATACACAACACTGTGATTTTAGTTACAGTGCCACGACAACTAAAAGGGCTGTCAGCATCAGACAGAAATGATGCCATGTGAGATTATTAACAGAGTCTTTCAAATATCAAGCTGTCCTGCAGCAAACAAATTCTGGGCATGTCATAAAAATTTCCCAGCTGTCTTTAAATCTGTTTTAAGAAATGGAGTTAATTAATTTAAGTTGCTTGGGGTAACATTGCATAAACATGAATAAAGGTTACAGGATGACTAATATCTGGCTAACATTTAATTAGCCAGCTAATTTAACATTTATTGCTTTTATGTGCGTAGCATGACAATTGTTATATGTTCTGGCCGTATTGAAAAAAAAAAATAGATTTCATGAGCTTCTTTTATGACTTTATGAACCCATGGAGAACGTCAGATAGTTTTCTCTTGTGATTCAGAATATGTTACCTCCTTGTACAAAAGTCACCCAACTAAGGTCCTTCCCCAACCAAAAATAATTGGCTAGCCCAGACAATCTCCTGCCTCCTACCTAATATCTCACTCTCCTTCCTTTCTGTGCTCAGGGATCATGAGAGCGCTGGGCTTTACATGTCAGACCCCTTTGGCAAACCTGATTGCACAGCATAGCTAGGTGACAGGTTTCCCCACTTCTACCTCCTCACCCACATGGCAGGACAGACCCCTGAGGACGTCCTCATGTTCAGATATGGATTCTAACCCCTTCCTTGCCACTGGCTGTGTGAACCCTATGCACCCTGTTGTACTTATCAACCAAACCACTTGGGATTTCTACCCCTTTCAATATGCAAAATGCTCCAACACACCCTAGCAAGGGGAACCTAGACCCCTTGCTGTACAATCAGAGAAATGTTGCACAGATCATACCTATGCAGGAGGGAGGGTCGGGTTGCCAGAAAAACCTGTTCTCAATCTGCACGCAGCTGATTTTGGCCTCCCCTTGCAGGGTGTATCCTGGATCGCACTGAAAGACGATGGAGTCACCTGCTTCTTTGCTGTCTGCGCTCCGGCTCCCATTCTGGGGAATCCCTGGGTCGTTGCAGGAGGTGGCAGTGGAAACTGGGAGTATCAAAAAACAAACAAACAAATCTATAAATACAGGTTTGCATACCTCCCCAGGCCTAGCTTACCCTTCTATAGGTTGCACATTCTATATCAGGGGTCGGCAACCTTTCAGAAGTGGGAAGATGGGAAGACAGGCCAAGGTTTGAAAATGACTAATGATTTTCGCTTCCTCCATTTTTTTTTGGTGTCCAACCTGAGACACCCTAGAGCAGGGGTCAGCAACCTTTCAGAAGTGGTGTGCCGAGTCTTAATTTATTCACTCTAATTTAAGGTTTCGCATGCCAGTAATACATTTTAACGTTATTAGAAGGTCCCTTTCTATAAGTCTATAATATATAACTAAACTATTGTTGTATGTAAGCTAAATAAGGTTTTTAAAATGTTTAAGAAGCTTCATTTAAAATTAAATTAAAATGCAGAGCCCCCCGGACCGGTGGCCAGGACCTGGGCAGTGTGAGTGTCACTGAAAATCAGCTTGCGTGCCGCCTTCGGCACGTGTGCCATAGGTTGCCTACCCCTATTCTATATGACGCCTAAGAAAATGAAGTGCTGGTTGAATTTTTTTTCAATTAATTTTTTTTGTTGGGGGGGTGGGGGAAATTCTTCAAGAACAGTGTTGACAACTTTCATGCTTTTCTCACACTATCTGGTATTCTTCTTAAAGCCCCAGCACCTGGAGTCATATGATCATGTGGCATTCTTGGCTTTCATTGATTAAAAAAAACATAGGAAGCTTCTAGACCTTGTGGATGCAGAGAAAAGCTGGAAAATGTGATGTGAGTGTGATCTAAAGGCTCACAAACCAGAAGAGAAAGACGACCCCCAAATGCATCTTTAAAAAAATATTTCATGATCTTTTAGCCAATCTCATGATTTTAGAAGGGCCTGATTTGTGAAGGCAATACGGCAGTGCAGCCAACTGAGATTTTTCCTTCCAAAACGTTTTTCAACAAAAAATGGTGTTTTATTATGAAGTTAAAAAAAAAAAAATCTTCACTGTAAATTTTTCTTGTGTTTGCTTTTTTTTAATCCCCAAACTGGAAAATTCCAATCTCCACCCCCTCCCCAGTCTCTTCCTCCCTTTTCAATTTTGTCCCTGGAAAAAGGGTAGGGTGGCGGGGGAGGACAATTTTTGTGGAGAATTTTAATAAAACAAACTTTTTAAAAATTTTCTGCAAAAAATAATTACAATTTTCCAAGCAGCTCTACTATTCAGGAAATTATTTCCCAGTCTTTCAGGAAATTATAGAGCTAATCAACATTTTTCAAATTACACAATTTTGGATTTTTGAATTTTTTGAGGAAAAATGGGGATTTATTTCTATCATGTTCCTCTCCCATCATTTTTGGCCAGATCCAGTGTACACAGTTTATACTGTGACTTTAAACCCTCCTTGCCTTATCCTTGTGGCAATCTGCTTGCTCTCTCAAGCACTGACATCTGCAAACTCTTAACCTACATCGCTGCAAATATTGGACAGAAAATTATCCAGACTTTTATCATGAGGCAGCCTTGTTATTTGACCTAATGATACTCCTGCGGCAGGGAACTCTGCTAGCTGCAAATGTTGATTTTCTTGCTGCATCCAGCGTAAGTGCAGATTCCACAAAACAGAGTGGGAGGTGAACATCTGTCCCTCATAGACTTTAAGGTCAGAAGGGACCATTATGATCATCTAGTCTGACCTCCCGCATGATGCAGGCCACAAAAGCTGACCCACCCACTCCTGGATTAATTCTCTCCCTTGACTCAGCTGTTGAAGTCCCCAAATCCTGATTTAAAGACTTCAAGTTGCAGAGAATCCTCCAGCAAGCGACCCCTGCCCCATGCTGCAGAGGAAGGTGAAACACCTCCAGGGCCTCTGCCAATCTACCCTGGAGGAAAATTCCTTACCGACCCCAAATATGGCGATCAGCTGAACCCCGAGCATACGGGCAAGACTCTACAGCCAGACACCCAGGAAAAAGACTATTAATATCCCATCATTGACCCATGGTACTAATTACCAGTGATGGCACGTTATTGACCTATTGACTAAGATCACGTTATCCCATCAAACCATCCCCTCTGGGATTCAATATGGTCCCCACTGCCATAATATCCTAGTGCTCCACGCACACTAATATATTTATCCCACCACCATCTGTAAGTGGGAAGAAAGTATCGCTGCCCTGGTTTTACAGATGGGGAAACTGAGGCACAGAACGACTGAATGACTTCCTGAAGGTCACAGAAGAAATCGGTGGCAAAGCCAAGAAATAAACCTCCACCTCCCAAGTCCCAGACCAGTGTCTGAACTCCAAGACCATCCTTCATCTTGTGTTGTTGGCTCAACTGCAATAACTGGGTGATGGGAGGGGAGAAGAAGCCAAGATGCATAATGCAGATGATTAGTGCTGACTCTTTAAATACACTGTGCCAAGCAATGCCTTTTCTCCCTCTTTCTTTTCTCTGTTTCCCCTTAAAGTTCTCTCTCTCTCTCTCTCTCTCTCTCTCTCTCACACACACACACACACACACACACACACACACACTTTTACTTTGCAGTGAGCATCTGTTCCTCCAGCTGGCAAAGGCTCCAGGGAATGGTAAGTTCAAGTGTGCAACACAGAGTGCAAGTCTGATGTATAATCATGCATTGCACATACATGTTTACTTAATACACCCAGGCATCCACTAATCTTACATGGCATTTTTATACAACCCTGCGTCAAACATATGCTGTAAAATAAACTGATACGCTAGCAGCTTTCCCTGTCACTGCGTGGCAGTGGAATTTAGCCTCGAGCCCTGGGACGCATCAAGCCTGAACTTTTAGGAATGGACGTGCTCACCTAGCATCCTGGCAGCTGTCCTTACGAGGCAACAGAAAAAAAATACAGTGGGACAGATCCTCAGCCCTTGTAAATCAACATAGCTCCACTGACATCCTTGCTGATTTACACCAGCTGAGGATCTGCACCATAATGTCCCCATGGCAATAAAACTATATAGCCTCATGCATTTTAGCGTTGGAGTTGGAGGAGGGCGGGGAGGAGGTTATATAAATATATATTTAAATTATACCAGACCCCAGCCTGTATGTTTGAGCTCCGGTCTCTGGCTACACGATCACACCCTACGAACAAAGGCTGTTAGAAGAAGTAGTAAATGAGGATGCAGCTCTACATCAGACAGCTGCATGGAGCTGATTTTCTGCTATAGTAACCTGGTTCTGTGCAATTAGCTCATGCTATGGCAGGCTCCAGCATAAGGAGCTGGAGGGAGTTTGCATCTCACTCTGTTACCCCGGTGCAGGAGCTGGACAAAATACTGCTGGGGAGCATAGTCCCTGCTCTCTTCCAGCACCCCACAGCCGTTAGGGTGAGTCAGGAAAATGTGCCTGCTCCATTCCAGCCCATGAAGCAAGCCAGGCGTAGAACAGAGGATGCAGCATTGTCTCCGAGGGCACCGAGCCACCACTCTGTCCTGTGCTTCCCAGGAGGAGCTCTGACTCGGGTAGGATTCGCCTGGAGGGCTCCACCTGCGATGCACGCACCTCTCCAGCCCACACTCGGGTACCAAGAACAGAATCGTACAATCAGCTAGCAAAACAACTTGGAAGCAGAGACAAGAGCTGCTGCCTAGATACCAAGGAAGCCACCACTCAGCGATCCAGGAACACTGCAGCCTGGCTACTGCAGTGAAACCGATGCATCCCTGCCTTGCTACTAGAGCTACAAACTATGGCCTCTGTAACAGGTCCATGCATGCTTAATGTTACTACCCTGAGGAGCCCTATTGAAATCAACGTGTGTAAGTGTTTGCAGGCTCAGGGCCTGTGCAGTGAACATAGGGTCAGGCCGTGGATGTTATATGCAGTGACGCCGTACAAAACAACAACACTGGGCTACAAACAGACTAAGGCCAAGATTTTGACTGATTTGGGTTGCTTCAATTTTTTGGGGGGGCCCAACCTGGGTCATCATAAAGGGGCCTGATTCTCAGAAACTGCTGAGCATCCACACTCGGAAAATCAGGACCCTCTAGGGCAGGGGTAGGCAACCTATGCATGTGTGCCGAAGGCGGCACGCGAGCTGATTTTCAGTGGCACTCACACTGCCCGGGTCCTGGCCACTGGGCTGGGGGGCTCTGCATTTTAATTTAATTTTAAGTGAAGCTTCTTAAACATTTTAAAAACCTTCTTTACTTTACAGACAATAATAGTTTAGTTATATATTATAGACTTATAGAAAGGGACCTTCTAATAACGTTAAAATGTATGACTGGCACGCGAAACCTTAAATTAGAGTGAATAAATGAAGACTCGGCACAGCACTTCTGAAAGGTTGCTGACCCCTGCTCTAGGGTGTCTCAGGTTGGACACCAAAAAAAAATGGAGGAAGCAAAAATCATTAGTCATTTTCAAACCTTGGCCTGTCTTCCCATCTGTGGATTTGGTGCAGCACATAAGGTACATAAGACACCGTGTTTATGGCTTGGTTTTCAGACATACAATAAGCATGCAGCTCCCACTGTTTGGGTGCAGAGTGCCTCTGAAAATCAGTCCGTTAATATTTTCTGGGCAAAGCAAAATCCCCTTTGGGCTTTTCTAGCCTAGGGAAATTTGCACTGGTTTAACTACATCACAGTGCAAATCCTCTCAGTGCAGACACAGTAGATTGGTGCAAAATGGGTTTGCACTGGTGTGACATACCTTGCACCAGTTATGTTTTCAAAATACAGTGCACAGGTCTCGCGCTAGTCCCCACCCTCACTGCATGTGACACTACAAATAGGGCCACCAGACTGGACACAACTTCTCAGGCCTTGTCTACACACTGAAGTTGCACTGGTAAAGTTCCATTAACCGAGCGATTTCAGTGGAGTGCACTCACACTGGACTGCTTGTGCTACGGCGTTGTGTCCACACAGCCGCAGGTAACATTGGCAAAAGCATGGTGCCCTGTGGGTAGACATCCCAGTGCCCTCCATGCCGCCTGCAGGTGCATCACCTTGCTGGAAATTTTCACTGTGCATTGTGGCGCCGTGGGATACCTCACAAGGAACTGTGGAGATGTGGGGACAAATACCCACAATTCCTCCAAACGTATTTCCCATGATCAACTGTACCATTTACAAGCTCATCCCAGCGAACCTGGATACGGCGCAATGGAATGCAGTGCTCTTCCCCGTTACGTTACATTACGGTAGGCACACACTCAAAGGTGTGGCCCGTCCAATGAACGCTGAGTGGTGTGCGTGCCCATTCATCACCAGCCCCGTACAACCCTGAGGAAACAGAGTCTCCATGGTGCCTACCTGAAAACTGAATAGCGAAGCCCTGCTTGCTGGTGAAGAAGTCGGTGTTGAACTGAAGGATGACGGAGTTAAAGGTGCTGTGGACGTCGCTGGGCAAGCTGGAGCCGCTTATCTCCTTTAAGACGATCCCGTTCTCCACCGGCCCATCCCATATCCTCAGAACGTCGTGGAATTCCTCCGTGTGGAAAACCATGAAATGGAGCCTGCATGGAGGAAAAGGAACAAACGCTCATCAGAATCCTTTGCAAAACTAAATACAAGGGTAGGCATCCAGCGGTGTAGTCCAGAATGGGCACCTACTAGAACACCCCCGCCAACGTTACCTCACACACAAGCTATGTAGAGGATGCCATTTTGCTCTACCCAATGGAGTCCTCCATTCTATGTGTCCTCGCACACACCACGCTGAGTGGAGGACACCATTTTGAAAACAAAATGGCATCCTCCATGCAGGCAAAAGTACTGGTATGCCATTCCGGGATGATCCAGCACAGTCTGTGTCCTTTGTGGATGCAGTTAAAAATGGGCTTGATGCCAATAAGAGACAGCACGTCCGAATGGACAGGGAAGTGGATGGGTACTCGGCTGACCCGAGCCCTGTTCCAGGCACTGCTACTGGCCTGATGGTTGACCTAGGGCAAGTCTCTTCCCCTCTCTATTTCTGAGCTTCTCCGTCAGTAAAACAGAGATAACCTTCTTTGTGAAGCCCTTTGAGAGCTACAGATGAAAACTGACTCCATGGGAGAGGGTGCTCAGCGCTTTATGAAAATCAGGCCCCTTCATGGTATGTCTAGCCGGGCATCCAAAATCACTAACCAATCCTAAAACTCATCTCCAGAGAGAGTAAGGGCCCGATTCAAAGCCCACTGAAGTCAGTGGGAATGTCTCCACTAGGGACTTCGCTACTGCCATTGATTATATGTGGAAGGTGCTCAGATACTAGGGTGACGGGCGGGAGGGTAAAACCCTAAGACAGACTAAAGTCAAGTTGACACAGAAAAGTGTGAGGAAGTTGTGCAGGAGCAGTGAAGGGGCGGCCGAGGTGCATCCAATAGTGTTTTCTTGAGCTCTTTTTATTAAAGATAAAGACAAACACAGTAAAACCGGGAAGCTGTTCTAAACCCAGAAAAAATGTGCTGGGACCCTTTAAGATAACTGATGTGCATGCATCTAATCACATCTCATCCCTATGTTGCATGAGTCAACCTTGGCTGTCCTTTTGCTTCCCAGTGGAAGAGCTTTTTGTCACAGGCCTGTATCTATTGATAAAGGGGCGGGGGGACCTGAATGCTGGAATGCAGGTCTGAAATGGGGAATGGGTAAAGGATCTTCTGGAACATTGTAGGGCAGGGCTGAGCTGGGAGCACTGTGGAAAATCGGAAATGGGGGGAATTCTTGTAAAGGTGCAGGGCAAGGCTGAGTGGGGTAGCAGAGCAGTGGATGGAGTCAGGGGATAGGAACCGTGATGCTGCAAGGTAGGTCTGAGTGGAGCACTGAAACAATACAACACAGGTCTGAGTGGAGTGCAGAGACGAAAGCCAGGGAACTCTTGCAATGGTGCAGTGCAGGGCTGGCCTGGGAAGCAGGGCACAGAAGGAAATGCCCTGGGAAGCTCCCATTAGGCTGCAGCACAGGTCTGATCCAAGTAACAGGTGACTGTGGAAATGGGAAACCCTGGGGGAGCAAACGTATGAGCCCCCCTCTAATTTTCCTCTCTCCCTGCTTTCATTCCTTCTCCCCTTTCATTGTGCTACTTCCATCTTTGAATCCTTTACCACATTCAAGTGAAACAATAAAACTGGGAATTGCCCCACGTGCAGTCAGGGCAGGTATGTGCAATGGACATGGGCTGGGTCCCTGGGGCCCAATTGATTTTTTTCTTTTCTTTAACTTTATTTTTATTGTTTTTATATCAAATGCCAACACATAACAAAACCTAACCCCCTCTAAATATATGCACAAGATGGAAACAGTATATAAATAACACAATTCAATGTCACTATGTGTAAAACCTGGAGAGAAAAACAAAAAACAAAAAACCCTGAACCTGTAGAGATCATGCAGGGCATCAATTATTAAAGTAATTAAATTAAAAAAAAAAGTCAGAACGTAGCATCAGGGACTAATATATACTAAACTGCAAATGTATGCAATAGTTCCTTGCGTGACCAGACGTCCTCATATTTTTTCCAAGCGTTTCTATTAGACAGAGTCATTTTTTCCATTAATGCAGTAGTAGAGAGCTCACTCAGCCGGTCTGTGTGTGAGGGAGGAATTGCAGATTTCCATTTTCTCAAAATAATTGTTTTGCCCACTAAAACAGTTACTGCAATCCATTTCTTAATGTTAACTGGTAATACCAGCTCCTCCAGCACCCCCAGTATCCACCAGCTTGGAGAAGGAACAATAGCAACACATAAAGTGATTTTCAATCAGTTGATTTTCAAGGGCTTCACTTCCTTTATTTGTTTTGTTTTATTCATTTCTCCTGAGGTAGCGGCACCTGTCTGCCGCTTTAATATTTTAATTCCCTATGCAAGATAATGGTTACTATAGTAATGCATTATATATGTTAGTCAGTGATTTGATATTATTAATTGACTACTCAGGAGGGTTCTGCATTTTAGGCTTTTATTTAATATGCTTGTTATGTTTGTTTTAGTGTAATAATTTTGTACAGGAAAAACAATGAAATATTGATTAAAACACAGAGGAATTCAGCTGCTGGGCTCTCCTGATTATTTATTAGGCAGCATGCCTGGCTTACCTTATATTAATGCCAACAACCACCATCTTACTGGCTTCCTTTTATAACTCCTCAGCCAGTAATTCTGCTCTCCATGTGGTGCTCTGAGAGGTGACCCCCAATTTCTCCTCATTCAAATTCCCTCCCATCTAAACCAACTTTGAAGGCTTCAACTCCCAGGTGAGGAGGACTAGGAGTGGCCCCTTTGCATGCCAGGGAACACCCCAGGGAGAGAGGGTTGGAAGGCGTGCAACACCCTCCCCCCTACACCTTGACTTCCTTGGAGGGCGAGCAGACAACTAGGAACTGGGTGAGGAATGATGGTCTTATGGTTAAGGGCATCGGCTGGTGGAATCAGGGAATCTGGGTTGTGTTCCTGGCTCTGTTGTGTGACCTGAAGCAAGTCCCTTAGGTTCTGGAGTGAAGTAAATGGGAGTCTTTCCACTGACTTTTGTGGGCTTTATATCAGGCCCATAACTCCCATGACTCAGTTTCCCCATCTGCAAAATGGGGACAAGAATACCTACCTTGCAGAGGTGTTATGGTGCTCCCTTTAGACCGAGTTCTGAGACGCTCAGACCGTAGCAGGTGAGGTGCATTTCTGTCCTAGATGGACCCTGTACTGAAGTTTGCTTTGGATACCATCGTTTATAAAACTTTAGTTTTTACAAAGCTAAATGCAATCAGCTGATAGAATAAGTTCCAAGAGAATGCGTCTTCGGCAGCACTGAAGGACCCCCGGCGCTGAAATGCTGCCGAAGACGCGGGGCCCGGGGCCTGGGGCAAATTGCCCCCCCCCCCTCTGTGTGGCCCTGACAGCCAGTGAAATTACACGATGTTCTCAGTTTTGTATTTATTGTAATACTCTGAATGCAGATCACATTTCTCTGCTCTCTATATTTTATTGCTTCACCTGCCTTGGATCAAAGGTTTCCCAGTACACTACTGCCTGCACCACTACCACTGTGGGCTGTTAACTTGCCTGTCCTTGTAAGGTAAGCAGGGTCCTGCCTGGCCAGCACTTGGAGCAGAGACCCTGGGAAGAAGTGGGGTCGGTGAGTCAGTAGACGGCTCTCCACTTCAGAGTCAGGACTGAGCTAACGGCCCAGTGTGGTGGCAGAGGTGCTGCTGCTTTCCATAAGAGACAGCGGTTCTGTCCACTTGTCCTCTGGAACTTTGCAGAAGGGTTAACTCGTGATCCTGATTCCCTGATCACATTTCATTCTACTTATCCAACGCTTTCCCTTGTTGCTACAGTTAGATATGGGATCCCTTTTCATTTCCTGTCCCCACGCTTTTCAATGGCCGTCTGCCTTCTGCTTCAAAAAGATGTGAAATGACTGCTGCACACACATAGTTTGCAAAGAACTTTGGACCTTCCAGGATAAGAAGGGTTATCTAAGTGTAAGATATTGTCATTATTACTGTTAACCAGGGGAGCTGTCAGTACAAGGTGACAATACACCAGGGTTCAACCCCTTCATTTAAAATGAAAAGCCGACAGGTGAAGAGGAGTATGTGGGTCAGACATCCCTTAGGGGAGGATCTGTAAGTGGAGATTCCCTATGTCCTAATAAGGAGGAGAGGATGGAAGATGATAAAATACAGGTAGAATCTGATGAGAAACCGTCAAATGAAAAAATTTCCCATTCAATTACATCATGTAATGGCAGGCAGCTAAAAAGTGACAAGTTTTTTAAAGTGCTTATATACCAATGCTAGAAGTCTAAATAATAAGATGGGTGAACCAGAGTGCCTCATATTAAATGAGGATATTGATATAACAGGCATCACAGAAACTTGGTGGAATGAGGATAATCAATGGGACACAGTAATACCAGGGGACAAAATATATCGGAAGGACAGAACAGGTCGTGCTGGTGGGGGAGTGGCACTAGATGTGAAAGAAAGCATAGAATCAAATGAAGTAAAAATCTTAAATGAACCAAACTGTATCATAGAATCAATATGGATAGTAATTCCATGCTTGAATAATAAGAATATAGCAGTGGGGCTATATTACAGACCACCTGACCAGGATGGTGATAGTGACTGTGAAAGGCTCAGGGAGATTAGAGAGGCTATTAAAATGAAAAAAACTCAATAATAATGGGGGATTTCAACTATCCTCATATTGATTGGGTACATGTCACCTCAGGAAGGGATGCAGAGATAAAGTTTCTTGACACCTTAAATGACTGCTTCTTGGAGCAGCTAGTCCTGCCCACACGAGGAGAGGCAATTCTTGAGTTAGTCCTAAGTGGAGCACAGGATCAGGTCCAAGAGGTGAATATAGCTGGACCGCTTGGTAATAGTGACCAGAATATAATTAAATTTAACATCCCTGTTGGGGGGAAAACACCACAGCAGCCCAACACTGTAGCATTTAATTTCAGAAAGGGGAACTACACAAAAATGAGGAAGTTAAACAGAAATTAAAAGGTACAGCACCAAAAGTAAAATCCCTGTAAGTCATATGGAAACTTTTTAAAGACCCCATAATAGAGGCTCAACTTAAATGTATACCCCAAATTAAAAAAACATAGTAAGATAACCCAAAAAGAGCCACCATGGCTAAACAACAAAGTAAAAGCAGCAGTGAGAGGCAAAAAAGCATCCTTTAAAAAGTGGAAGTTAAATCCTAATGAGAAAAATTGAAAGGAGCATAAACTCTGGCAAATGAAGTATAAAAATATAATTAGGGAGGCCAAAAAAGAATTTGAAGAACAGCTAGGCAAAGACTCGAAAAATAATAGCAAATTTTTTTTTAAGTACATCAGAAGCAGGAAGCCTGCTAAACAACCAGTGGGGCCATTAGACGATCAAGATGCTAAAGGAGCACTCAAGGACGATAAAGCCATTGCGGAGAAACTAAATGATTTTTTTGCATCGGTCTTCATGGTTGAGGATGTGAGGGAGATTCCCAAACCTGAGCCATTCTTTTCAGATGACAAATCTGAGGAACTGTCCCAGATTGAGGTGTCATTAGAGGAGGTTTTGGAACAAATTGATAAACTAAACAGTAATAAGTCACCAGGACTAGATGGTATTCACCCAAGAGTGCTGAGGGAACTCAAATGCGAAATTGCAGCACTACTGTCATCTGTATCCTACCATTTAAATCAGCTTCTGTACCAAATGACTGGAGGATAGTTAATGTGATGCAAATTTTTTAAAAGGGCTCCAGAGGTGATCCTGGCAATTACAGGCCGGTAAGCCTAACTTCAGTACCGGGAAACTTGGTTGAAACTATACTAACAAACAAAATTGTCAGACACATAGTTCAACGTAATTTGTTGGGGAATAGTCAACATGGTTTTTGTAAAAGGAAATTATGCCTCACCAATTGACTAGAATTCTTTGAGGGAGTCAACAAGCATGTGGACAAGGGGGATGCAGTGGATATAGTGTATTTAGATTTTCAGAAAGCCTTTGACAAGGTCCCTCACCAAAGGCTCTTAAGCAAAGTAAGCTGTCATGGGATAAGAGGGAAGGTTCTCTCATGGATTGGTAATTGGTTAAAAGATAGGAAACAAAAGGTAGGAATAAATGGTCAGTTTTCAGAATGGAGAGTTAAATAGTGGTGTCCCCCAGGGGTCTGTACTGGACCAGTCCTATTCAACATATTCATAAATGATCTGGAAAAAGGGGTAAACAGTGAGGTGACAAAATGTTTCAGATGATAGAAAATTACCCAAGATAGTTAGGTCCAAAGCAGACCTACAAAAGGATCTCTCAAAACTGGGTGACTGGGCAACAAAATGGCAGATGAAATTCAATGTTGATAAATGCAAAGTAATGCACATTGGAAAACAATCTCAACGATACATGTAAAATGATGGGGTCTAAATTAACTGTTACCACTCAGGAAGGAGAGCTAGGAGTCATTGTTCTCTGAAAACATCCACTCAATGTGCAGCGGCAGTCAAAAAAGTGAACAGAATGTTTGGGCATCATTAAGAAAGGGATAGATAAGAAGACAGAAAATATCATATTGCCTCTATATAAATCCATGGTACGCCCACATTTTGAATACTGTGTGCAGATGTAGTCACGCCATCTCAAAAAAGATATATTGGACTTGGAAAAGGTTCAGAAAAGGGCAACAAAAATTATTAGGGGTATGGAACGGCTGCCGTATGAGGAGAGATTAATAAGACTGGGACTTTGCAGCTTGGAAAAGAGACGACTAAGGGGGGATATGATAGAGGTCTATAAAATCATGACTGGTGTGGAGAAAGTAAATAAAGAAGTGTTGTTTACTCCTTCTCATAACACAAGAACTAGGGATCTCCAAATGAAATTAATAGGCAGCAGGTTTAAAACAAATAAGAGGAAGTATTTTTTTATACAACGCACAGTCAACCTGTGGAACTCCTTGCCAGAGGATGTTGTGAAGGCCAAGACTATAATAGGGTTCAAGAAAGAACTAGATAAATTCATGGAGGATAGGTCCATCAATGGCAATTAGCCAGGATGGGCAGGGATGATGTCCCTAGCCTCTGTTTGCCAGAAGCTGGGAATGGGCGACAGGGGATGGATCACTTGATGATTACCTGTTGTGTTCATTCCCTCTGGGTCACCTGGCATTGGCCACTGTTGGAAGACAGGATACTGGGCTAGATGGACCTTTGGTCTGACTCAGTATGGTCATTTAATTGCCTGTTTTTCATTGCCACATTATCACCGGGGAAAACACTGCATGACACAATGAAAGCAGGCTAAAACTGGACTAACTCTAGACATACCATTCTATGTGCCGTGCTGAGGGAATCTCTGAAAATAAAACAATCAGATAGTGGGCTTAAAACCTTGGCGACGAGTCTACTGAAGAAAACACGGAAACATTAACTGTTTCCCCATTTATCCAGAACAATAACAAACAAATAAGGTGGAACAGAACCCCCCCAAAAACAGTTAAAAGAAAAACAAAAAACCCTGCAATGTACTCAGCAAGGAAATGAAGTCCACAGAATCAGACAGCAGCCAAAAGAGCTGAATCATAAATCTATCTAAGCAGGGACCTTGAGCAAAGTGAAAAAAAAAAAAGACAGACTCAGGCAAAATAAGAATGGATCACACTGGAATCACTCTCCGATATCTCAGTGCAATAGCGTTTGCTTCAGGGCTAACTTACTAGCAATGAAAACTCAGCAGTGAATTCACAGGAGCAATTGGAACACAGAGCGGATGGAAAGACACGTGTAAGGAAGTGGCGGAGGGGAGGAGGAGGAGGAAGAGTATAGCAAGGGAAGGCTTGGGAATTCCTATAAACATCTTGTCCTACCAGCTGTTAAAGGAAAACCCCAACAAGCTCTCCAATTACTGGGAACAGTGCCTTACTTCCTAATGGAGCTTTAAGAAGCGACTCACAACCGATCAGGGAGCCATCAACATGACAACCTGATGATGTAATGACAAGGGACAGGCTGACCAATGATTGCAGTGTCTAGGACCCCTAGTCATGGACTCCTTTGCACTAGGCATAGTACAAACCCAGAACAAAGAAGCAGTCCCTGCCGTGAAGAGCTTACGATCTAAGTATAAGACAAGAGTCAACAGATGGGTGGTTGGTTTGTGCATCTGTCAGGGATAGCTGAAGTTATGTATTAATTTAAGAGATTAGGTACCTTTGGGAACAATCTATCTACTCAACAGAGGCTCATGTAACTTCATGACCTTACTTTCCTTACCATCACCCTCCCTTCCCTGTGCCCCAAAGAGCTGACGGTGTCATTTACGCAGGACACAACGAAATAGGTGTAGCAAACGATACGGAGGACAATTATCTTTGCATTCTGACAATCACTATTAGATGTATTAAAATGCAGCTAAAAGCAAGTGAGGCAGTGGTTCTATGTATAAACCACAGTACAGTTGTCTCCTGCTTAGGGGAAGGAGGTGGAAGGTAGAACTTCTGGGTCCTATTCCTAGCGCTACCACTGACTTGCTGTGTGGTCTTGGAGGAGTCACGTAGGCCCAGGATTTCAAAAAGTGCCCAATTAGTTTAGCAAGCCCAATTTGAGGCACCCAGGGCCTGACTTCCAAAGGGTGCTCAGCACCCACAGCTCACACTACCTTCCCGTGGAGAGGTGGGTGCTCAGCGGCACTGAAAGTCAGGCTGTAAACACCTCCGGTTGGACACCCCAGAACTGAAGCACCTCAAATTACAGGGTGCTATTGCAAACTTGGGCCTTATCCTCTAGGTACATCAATATTCTCAGCTGGAGAATGGCATTCATAGTGAATTAGCCCCCAGTCAGGTAGATAAATCCCATGTATAAGGGGCCTTGAGATCTTCAGATGAACGCCACCAAAGAGCACAGAATTATTACGCCGGCTACCTCCTTCTTTCTCTCAACCACTGTAGTTAAAGAATACAAGCCAGTGAAAACTATGGAGCCCTGGGAGCAGGCAGGTGTTTGCCTCATTGAGCAACAACTCCAGGAGCCACCCTTTCTGCTCCAAGCCCCCCCAAGTGCTCTCCGCACCCTGGATAAAATGGGCAGAAGGACAGGCCATACACAGAGAAGAACTGGCTTTTGCTGCTAGGTAGATAAGGCAGCCATGATTAGAGATGCAGGTCAAAGAGGCTTTCCACACCAGAGTGACATAAGTCCTCTAAAGAACAAGTGAAACATGCTGTACTCTATTACCCAAATGCCTGAAAGCATTAAGGGATTCTTAAGAGGGTGCAGAATGGCGGAAAATTGCCCTGGGTGCTCACTCAACGAGAAGGAGAGAAAAATCTCATCCGTAGCTGCTGCAACGAGGACGCACTTTTAAATGGAAACGGCAGGAACCCAAGCAAACATGATGGGAAGAAGTAATGATGTGACAAGGTGGGTCTGACATTAAAACTAACCCCTTCCCCTAACCACAGGGGAAGTCCCAGAGGGAAATCCAGCCCTGCTCAGGGGTGAGACCTGCCTGTAATGGAGGAGGGGCACTCCTGCAGTAAAGGGACAGATGGGATTCAACTCCTGGCTCTGCCATGGGCTCCTTAGATGACCTTTGGCATGTCCCCTAATCGCTCTGTGCCTCTGACTCCCACTATAAAATGGGGATACTAATACAGCCTGTTTCCCCACTTCTGTCTATTTAGACGGTAAGGTCTTTCAGGCAGACACTGCCCCTTAGTAGGTGTACGTGCAGCACCTAGCGCAGTGATATCCCTGATCTGGCTTTCAGCCTTTAACAAATAATGATACTGAGCCAACACCTTCACTGACTGCAACCATCAGGGTTTTCCATTAATGTCTCCCATTCAAGCACCGGCCCTGCCCAATTCTGCTCAGTTTACACAACACAAAATCAGGTCCTGAACTGGTTAAGAAGCAGAATGATTGTAATGCTAATGATTTATAGCCCATCAGCCAAAGGTTCAAGCCTCAGTTTAAGACTAGGACCTTCAGAGTCAGTAGTTTGGGGCTCTTCTTAATCCCCTGAAAGCGCCATGCCAACAAAATAAGAACTGCTCAAATTCTGTGCCCCCAGAATTCTCCAATGAAGCTGATCCAAGCATCCAAATATTTCTACTCATAGTTTTAGATAAGACTTTGAAAAATGGACCTGTCAGTACAGTGCCATTCATTAGGCCAGGGTTAGCAATAACAATAAACTCTCTTACAACCCCGAGATGGCTGCTGAACAATAAACCACCACCGAATCAGCACATTCACAGACTGTTCTTGGGCATACAAACAGATGTCGGAGGCAAGTTTCATTTGTCTTACAATATCCCTCTCCCTCCCCCCACCTCTTTACTGGAGCTAAAGACATTTTAGTTGCAATTTTATGGTGGGGGAGATGGTTAATCCCCTTTTGAAGTGCACCCCTTTTAACATTTGTAGCAATAATGGACATTCCATTTTCTATCTTCCTCCTTTTCTTCTCCCCCCACCCCTTGCCGAGAGAGACAGCTTTATTCAAAAAGCTTTGGTGATTAATTTTAATGGAAGTTATAAATGAGAGCTTTATACAATTGTATCATGCGTGGAGAGGATTATTATTCTGATGGATTACCATAAAAATGAAGTTGATGGAAATTCGCTCTCCCAACAAACCAAAATTCATCTGTTCTGTTTCAGCTGCACAAAAACCAGATGTTCGGAGGAACAGAACAGGGGGCTTAATCTCTGATGAAAGGGAGGGTCGCAATTTGTATTATCACCTGGCATAATTTCATTCCATTCTTGAGCCCTTCCAAACCATTGGTCTGATCCTACAAATATTAGCATATAGCATGACTCATTCATGTATTCCCATTGAAGTGGATAGGGATAGGTGTGGGAGTAAATTTACTCACAAGCTTTAGCGGAGGCAGGATCACCCACTCTTTTGGGCTCTGTGCAGGTGAATTATATTCACACTCACTCTAAGGTCCCTTTGCACTGTTACAATGGTGTAAAGAGGCCTTGAGATAAATGAGAATCAGATCTCTGGGCTTCAAGGGGATGTCGTGTGGGTGTACAGGTCTGGCAGAGTGAATCCCACTGAAGGTAATGGGGCTCTCCGTAGGGTCAGGAATCTGTCTGCATGGATCGGGCTGCAAGACTGGGACCTTATATTTTAATTGTGCATGTTACATGTAGAGCCATAGTCATCTAGGGCACTGTATTTGCCAGTTTATGCTAGCTACACATGCAGTCTTTATTCCATGAGTAAATACAGAACTCAGATCTTTTTGATTGTCAAGCCAGTGCCTTTCACGAGTACTAAATTCACATTTATTTTATTTCTCCCTAGATTGATTACCTAATTGGTACCCAGCAATCCAGCAAGAACCACTGTTCCTACTGCTGCAATTTAATGCCTGCTTCTACCACTGCCAATTTAGAACAAGGACCACGGGTCAGAACATCATTTAAATCAGCAAGAGGTGATGCAAACTAGTGCTATTAATAGTGACAGAGCGTGTACATGTTAATTGGAATATATCAGTTGCAACAAGGATGTGAGTAAGACATCAGTGGAGATAAGCTCAATCAAAAGACATCATTGCCTGATGGGAGCCAAGGAGCGTTAAAGATTTGCATGGGATATTACAAAGTCCTTTGCAGGGGGATGAAAAAGGAGAAGAGATTTTTGAGAAATGTTCCTTTGAAAGTCCCCCCTTGCATCCATTAAGAGTTCTCATGCTGATTTCCCCAAACCATCCATCACTGAATCAGTTTGAGAAGACTGAAGTAATGCAGGAATTTCTGCATTTAAAAATACTGGACCAAATTCACCCCAGCATAAAGCCATTGAATAAAAGCACCACACAGTTCAACGTGATTAACTGTCTCTGGTAAAGATCAGATCAGTGCTGCTGTAGCAGGTAGGTTGTGGGTCAGGATAGAGGTGCTGGGACAGAGCAATCTGAGAACACAGAATTGGAACAGTAAGGGATTCTGCAGATCAGTATAGACATGTTACTGCAGAGCTTTTTATAGGGAGAAGCAGCAGTAGAGTGAATAGATGGGCAACGGAAGAGCTGGTCTAAATAACAATTTGTTGAATAAATACTGCACATTTCCCCATCTACAAGCAAAAAATGTATTTGCAAATAGTTGTTGATTTTGTATTAAAAACAGCTGTAACTGGACTGGAATATCCAGTTAAGTACAGAGCTGTATTGAGGTGGTGTGGCAGGGCTGTGGGGGAATTCAGTGCTGGTTTAGGGAAGCAGAAGTTTCCAAAAAGCATGCTAGTGGCTGCACTAAGTCTACGAGCCGGTGTTCTCAGTTCCCCATCTGCATCAGTGCCAAATTCACATAACTTAAAAACTAGAATACATTAAATTTTAAACTGCAATGAACCAAAGGCAAAGGGGTAGGAGAGCACTAACGAAAGGTGGGGGAGAAGTGGGAGGAGGAAACGGTTTCTGGTCTCCATACTCACCAGATGTTTGCGAACTATTTTGATGCTTCTTTTAGGGAGAATAATTCCCTTTTGTATGTTGCTTTTTATTATTAAAACTATAAAACAGTGAAGTTATAATAAAAAGATACCATGTGTTGCGATCTTATCCTTCCAGCTCCTCCACTCACTGCTCATATCTGGGGACCCACTCCCTGATTCTTTCTTCATCTAGAGCCGTGTAATTCCACCGACTTCGGATGAGCTATTCCTAATTTATACTGGTGGTGTGAGCGGGAGATGGCTCAAGCCCCTAACTGCCTAGGATATAATCTTGCAGGTGCTTGGATCTCAAATACAAGCCCATTTGGTAGGATAAAACAACTGGAAGCGTGTTGGACCGAACTGGGGAATCTCAGTTCTGGTGGCGAGCCTGTTTTCAACTCTGAAATACATCCCAAGAGGAAACAAAATCAAAGTCTCTTGCACGGCACACAGACACAGGATTGAAGGCTAACAGATGAAAGTTTAATAAAGCAATAATATCAGGCAACAGCAGCAGCAGCAAATTACCTGACCTTCTCCACGGTGTGGCATGACAGATGTTTCTGACAATAATGTGTGTTTCAGAGACAGGCCGTATAGGGGATATAAATTAACCAAAGCCAGAGTGGGAGGGGAAATGGTGCCTCTTTTAACCATCCCAGCAGGAGAAGAGCAAGCGTTGGTGGCTCATTTGTGATCCGCAGAGTGAAAGAACATTCTTTCTAACCTCTAAGTAATTGCTAGCCGGTTTCCAGCATCACAGAAGCAGCAAATGGGAAATAAACAAGCCTATAGTAACCACCATGTAATCCCAGCATAACAAACAAGACTGCATAAGAGCACATGGTAACCCAGCTTCCCTACAGCAGAATTACCGGTCACATTTTCAACGCTGTCTCGGGGACTTGGATGTCTAATGGGAACTGGACATTCAAATCCATTGACCAGTTTTGACTTCAGCCTACTTGTAAAAAGAGTTGATAACAGAGAAAATAGATAATATAATAATAGATAAGAGAGCAAACAGGACTGATAACAGAGCAAATAACTGATTTTCCAGTTAAGAGGCTGAACCCTCCTCCCCACCCCGGAGCCTCTAATTTTGTTCAGGTCAAGCCAAAGCATTTTTATTTTCATTTTTTCTCGCTGAAACAAAAGACTGAAGTGATTTAGTTTGGGGTTGAATGAAACATTTATTTCAGCTTTTGTGTTTCATTTCTGGGTGTCTTCCCCCCACTTTCTTCTTGTTATTTTTTTCAAAGAAATCTAGCTAAATTTCAAAGCAAAACCTCGTTCTGAAAGGAAATGTTTTGATTTTTTTGGATTTTTTTTCTTCGTAGTTTCATAGATTCAAGGCCAGAAAGGACCATTATGATCATCTAGTCTGACTTTCTGTATAACACAGGCCAGAGAACTTACCCAAAGTAATTCTTAGAGCAGATCTTTTAGAAAAACACCTTTAAAATTGTCAGTGATGGAGAAATCACCATGACCATTGGTAAATTGTTCCAATGGTTAATTATTCTCCACATTAAAAATGTATGCCTTAATTCCAGTCTGAATTTGTCTAGCTTCAGCTTCCAGCCATTGGATCATGTTATATCTTTCTCTGCTAGATTGAAGAGCCCATTATTAAATATTTCTGTCAACCCCAAACTGCATTTTTAGCAAATAAACGATTCATCCAAAAAGGTTCGCTCAGCTCTGCCGGCAAAAGAATGCAGTAAACCAAAGCCTCATCACAGAAGAGCTATGAGTAAAAACAAGCAGCAAAACAGCCCCTATATCTGGCCCCAAACTCACCCTACTGTGCAACCAGCTTCTGCCTCGATCATCCAAATGCAGTTGAGGTTGTGATCATAGGGTGTTGGGTATCCTGGAGACAATATCCGTCCTGATGACTCTCCTCTGATACTGCCTCCACACTCCGCTGAAAAAAACAACATATGCACTGGTTAGGAAAAGATTCTTGATGTTTTGTGGTTATATACATCCAACAACCCCTAACATGGTTCACACACAAAGGATGTTGTACAGATGCATCTCCTTCCTGGGGTAACCTTTCATCACTAATGTAATTAATCACAGATGCAAATCTCTGTCTATAATTACTACAGAGCTTGGCAGTTCCTAGGCAGGAATCTCTCTTTTCTCTTAGAGAGATTCTCAACCGTGTTATACTAAAGCTAATGAGACTCACCTCATCTGGCTTGCAGGATGAGTCAGCAGAATAGCTCTGCACCTCTCTGCAGGACAGGTTCCTACAACCTGATGTGATCTCACAGTGGACCAAAGATTCTTTCATCCCCCTTTGGCTTCACAGTGCACAAGTTTAGAGCTTATTAGCATTCAGCTTTCTTTAATTCACACTTTGTGGGGTGATTTGAGAGAGCATTATACCTTTGCCATGCATATGCAAAAATCTTTAATAATGATTCACAAGCATAATAAAGCCATACCTGCTTAATTGGCTTATAAAGAACATAGTGCCCCCCCCTTTAATGTGTTTTGTTAAACATTTGTTACAATTCTGTGAATTTTCACACACACACACACACACACACACACACAGCACTGAGGAGACGATGAGAAATTCAGCGTATTATAAAAACGTGGCCTTTTAATTTTAGCAGCCAGAGCTAAAGTTCAGTGTAAGGTCATTGCATAAATTGAAGCCAGTTTGCTTTTGACCCAACTCCTAGTATGTCATTTCTGAGCTTGAAAATAACCCACCAGTTGTTGAGACCTTCCTATGGAACGGTGCGCCAAGAGATTTCATCATGCACTGGAAGTACAGGTTAATTGTGCAGCTATCAGTTAACAGGATATTAGGGCTGAGCTGATGATCACTGAATCATAGTAGTTAGAGGTGGAAAAAAAATCTATTGGATATTCTAGTCAATACTACATGCTTCTTACCGTATATTTCCTAATGCGTTGTCCAGCCTAGTTTTAAATGTCTACAACAGTTTTAACTGCTATAATTTCCAACTGAGTTATCTTGCAGTTACTGTGTAATAACTTTCAGAGTAACTATGCAGTCAATTGTGACACTACTGTATATCTTCTTTATTGGCAGATGGGGATATAAATCTTTCCATTAAAAAGGGGGTCTCCTATTTTATCATGTTTCTTGTTTAACTAGTTTGCCATGATTATACACAGACACAGACACACACACCTCTGTTTGTGGGTCTTAAATAGTTTTTTTTATTGTTTCCAAGGTCGGGGGGAGAAAGAGAGAGAGAGAGCATGCATGCCCACACAAAATTTTGTTGCACACAGTCTGGTCTATACTCCATGTGGACATTAAAGTTCAAAACACCTGGTTCACGAAGATTATGCGGATGATGACAAGCAACCAACTTTCTTTACTTGGAGTCAAAATGACGCCTTGTATTTGGCAGATCGGAGGAGTTTTCTTCCCACAAAGGACTTTCTGGGCTTAACTTTCAATTTAATCAGGTGAGGATTCTCTTAGCTTTGGCCTAACCTTGTGCCTACTGAAGCCAACTGGGAGTTTTACCACCAATGAGAATTTAGCATGAATCAAAGAAGAGTTAAGCCAATGTGGAAGGGTTCTGAGGGTTAACATTTTGATGGCCCTCCTTAACTGCATGCAGTGTATTTGCAATCACAAAGACCACGACTTGTCCATGTACACGGACATTGGCTACAGCAAATAAGTGACTGGCTGCCTATCTAAAATAAAGAACTAACAATGGTTACGTAAAGGGCTGTTGAGGTTAGTGTGTACACACATGGAATTAATCAGACACATGCTGATTGTCCACTGACCACTACTTGTATATTGTATCCCTTTCCAACATCGTCCTCCTCCATCTATATATATAATAGGCTCTTCAGCATAGGGACATTGTCTTCCTATGTGGTCTGTACAGCATGTACTATATTTTGAGCACTTCAATCTAAACAACAATGATCTGTTTGTGCACACAGCTCTCCATGCTTCATGAGCAAATGGATACAACTGAAAATATCACAAGAAGCGATAAAGTCAATATTGCAAGTGAATTTTAAGAATCCTCCTCGAAAATTTAGCCCATGGGGGTCATTTTCTCATTTTGGATACTAAGGTTTTAATTTCAGACTCGTCTAGGCAAGAATGTACTGCTCTTGTGGGGTAAGGAGGAGAATGGACCACTTGGGAGTTGTGGAGAGGAGGCAAATTAGGAGAGTTAATGCAACAGAGTTAAAACCGCTGAGAAACTGGGATTAAATCCTGTGTAGCTCTCAAATTAAAGTGATTTTGGACTTTGAAACTTAGATCTCTACTGATGTCTGCCATCATCGGAAATCATCCCTCAGCTTAGCACATTTAAGAGAGGACAAAGGCCGGAACAACAGGAGAGGTGCAGATGAGGAATGAAGGACATTAGCAGAGCTGTGCTGAAGGGACCAGAGCTTGAAGATGACAGCAAGGGGTGCTTCAGGTCAGGACTGGGGCACATTAAACAGGGGGCTGTTTGTGGAACGCATGCACAGCCCGGTCCTCTCAATCTATAGTCACAACGCGAACATAGAGATGTCTGACAACAGGACATGTGGAAAGGGCTCTACAGTGCTGTCTCTGTTAGTGTAGATGTGTGTGATCAGCATGACTCCATCTCAGGCTAGTGGACTGGCTATGCGGGCCAAAGGGGCATTTGGGACGGGAGATGCAAACAGAGCACTTAGCTACGAAATGACAGCAGCCGTACCTACGCACACCGGCAGCGGTTGGTCCCAAGCTCTGCGTTCTCCTGTCAAACAGACCAGCGCCCTGCTGCCTCGTAACGTATAGCCAGGGTCACAGTTAAAGGACACAGAGCTGCCCGCAAAGTGCCCTTCGTCACGGACCTTGTAGCCAAACTGTGGGATGCCGGGGTCCTCGCACTTAATGAGCTCAAAACCTGGAACCAGAGACAAGGAAGCTGTTTTCATCAGATATTTAACAGTCAGGTACGCTAATAAGTGGGAAGATAATAAAACAGTTACTGCTTTTCCCGGGTCATCGGGTGTGAGAATTTTCTTCTCCTAATGTGGATCTCACGGCTATGAATCGTGGTCTTGTGATTAAGACCCTGGACTGGGACTCCAGAGATTTCAGTGCCCGGCTTTGTCAGACTTCCTGTGTGACCTCTGGCACGTTCCCCAGGCCTTGTCTCCACTAGAAAGGGTTTGCTGGTATAACTATCCCTATATATAGCTCAGTGGTTTGAGCATTGACCTGCTAAACCCAGGGTTGTGAGTTCAATCCTTGAGGGGGCCACTTAGGGATCTGGGGCAAAAATTGGTCCTGCTAGTGAAGGCAGGGGACTGGACTCAATGACCTTTCGAGGTCCCTTCCAGTTCTAGGAGATTGGTATATCTCCTATTATTATACAGCTGAACTGATACATCTTCCTCGTGGAGATGCAGCTTATACCAGTTCCATGAATGAAATAAGCTATACTGGCCAAAGGACGTTTTACTAGTATAATTCCATCTACGCTAGGGATGACTTTGTCACACTTCTAACTGACACGGCTATGCCAGTAAAATGTTTAAGTGTAAACCAGGGCTTAATCTCTTTATCTCTCAACTCTCCATCTGCAATATAAGGATAAGAATGTTTCTTCTCTGCCACACTTTCTCTCTGATGTCTGTTTAGGCTACTGGCTCTTTAGGGCAAGGATTGTCTCTCAGTATGGGTTTGTACAGCACCTCGCGCAATGGGACCTTGGTCTCAACTGGAGCCTCTCAGCGCAATAAGAAATAACAATGACAGTCCGGGTTTGTCGTCTCATGAGCAAGCAGGCCTGTGACTTACTAGAAAACTGTAGCTCAAAGCCTTTACTCGTGTTCTCGCTGTTGGAGATAAATTCAAGCCACATGCTGCTGGAGGTGCTGTTGATACTGGTGCCCAGCATCTCAGTGCGGCTGAAGGAGCCCAGCAGACGAGCAGAGTTGTTGTTACCGTCATAGACCTGGAAGATTAAAAAAAAAAGAAGAAAATATTGTATATTTGGTACTTCAGGGGTCTAGCCACTAGAGGGGGACAGAGAGCCACCTGGTGTTATCACGGTGGCACCCGTTTAATCATTGATCAAGCTAATGAACATCCACAAGGATGCCTGTCGCCGGGCTATTGACTGATGGGCCAGAATGACAGGACCACCCCGGAAATGGGAAGGAATGGAGTCAGGGGAGGAAGCTGGGGAATGCAGCACTTCTTAAAAAGGGGTGCCTCAGTATGTATTTTATCACCATCTATACCCATTTGCTTTTAGGTCCATTTCCCCACAAGTTCTCCCTCCAGGCTCTGTGAGCCCAACGTGTGTTCAAAATCTCTCTTTCCTCCCTGGTTAGTCCAATGTCTGTATAGGAAGGCAGGCCTCAGCCTGTGCCCAAAACTCTCCCAAATTCAGGGTCTTCTTTCCAAGGTGTTGATTCTCCCCACACACTGATCTGGTGCTGTCTTTAGAGATCCCCTCTGAGACGCTCACCCCTCTGATGTTCCTACAGCAGCAGCACCCTTCTCTGGTGCTGCTTTGCTTCCGCCACCCTTTGGAATGCACTGGGTCTGGACTGACATGGGACCCAAACCCCTCCCGCTGCCAGCAGCCTCTGAGAGGATGGAGAGGCTGATTAGAGCCAGCTGGGTCACATCCCGTGTGTCATGTTCAGGAGCAGATCACCAGCTCCAGCTGCTTCCCCACCCCACAGCCACGTAAGAGTTTCTCTCTGTCACAGCGACACGTCGGAGGTCAATTCCGAGGATGGTTTTTGTGATTGGGGTCACCCGTGTAGTAGGAACTGGGCTGAAACCACCAAATATTTTCACGTAGGCCATCAAATGGCCACGTTAATTAACGACCCAGAGGGGAAAGTCTCCTTATCATGTTTGCCGATGACCTGAGCCATCCATTTCACCCTGGTAGTACTTTGGAAGTACAGACACACACAATCTAGCCTTGTGTGCTAGATGCACCTCCTTTTGTTGGGCAAAAACATACACACACATCTGCTGCAAGTTGTCATTTGCCATGATACAGACAATCTGGGATGAAACAATGGATCACATTGCTGATGTCTGTCAGTAACACCTGTCCCTGGGTCAGCAGTGAGGAAGGATGGCTTGGGATTAGGGCACTAACCTGGGACTTGAGAGACCTGGGTTTAATTCCCCGTCCTGACACAGGCTTCCTGTGTGACTGTGCACACGTCACTTAGGGCTTGTCTACACTTCAAACGCTACAGCAACGGTAGCGCTTCAGTGTAGACACAACCTATGTAGATGAGAGGGATACTCCCATCAGTAAAGGTAATCCATCTCCTCAAGAGGCGGTAGCTAGGCTGATGGAAGAATTCTTCAGTCGACCTAGCGCTGTCTACACGGAGACTTAGCTACACCACTCACGGGTGTGGATTTTTCACAACCCTGAGCAACGTAGTTAAACTGACCTAGTTTTCTAGGGCAGACTAGGCCTTAGTCTCACTGTGCCTCATTTGCAGACCCGTAAATGAGGAGAGAAATACTTCCCTACTCACGAGGTGTTGGGAGGATAAATACATTCAAGGTTATGAGGAACTCAGATCCCATGGTAATGGGGGCCATATAAGTACGACAGAAAGATTAATGAAACATTTACGTTTCCTGCTCTGACCGGAACGTTCCTCCCAGTCCAGGGTATTTCAGTGGAGTTTAACATTGCGTCCCGATCTTTCTGCCCAAATCTTTCTCTTTCCAGCATACGAGCGCTAGTCGGTAGGGAGCTGATGTCAGTACACGTTAGGTTAGGCCAACATTCCAACAACCTAATCCTGCTTTGCGCTAGTAGGAAATCTCTCTCTTTCCAGTGAATCTGTGGATAACGTGTCGGGGGATTCAGCCCACCTCGCACCGAATAAATACAACACTCAAATAAGGACAGATGTTTTCCTGGGAGATGGCTTAGCACAGTAGCATGGAGCTTGTAATAATGCTCCCTACAAAAGGCAGTTCTTTGTGGTTAATATAACACAGCCTAGATTTGTCTCCCTCTATACGAGTCCTGAAACTCGTAAATGCAGATGAATATAATACTGGGTGCTGCACTGCTGAAGAGCTTGGGTCTGGCATTTTGCGTTTAAATAATCTTTTTTTTTTTCCTTTGGCAAATCAGCCTTGACACTCAGACACACAAAAATAATACGAAGAACCTCGCGCATCCTCCGGGTTCGTACTTGCTGCTTTACAACGATGTGGATAAGAATGGAAGTTTGGCTTCAGGGAGTGACCCCCTGGCGTTCCAGCAAATCTCTGAAACGGAGTCATTTTTCCCTCTATTAATGGATGTTTCTAAACATTTCTGCACATTGTGCAGTGTCTGCTGCTCTGTGGGGTGTCTGAAGCTGCCAGATTAGAGCCCCATCTCTATCTATCTACCATAAGACACAAAATATTTTCCTTTTTTTTAGGGGGGAAAAACAGCCTCTTAGCTGGTCTGTACAGGATATTTCCATTACCTTTTATCAATCTAAACAGCACACTACATCATTTACATAAAAGACTGAGACCTTTCCCCACCTCTCAGCAAGGACTTGCTAGCAGAAGTTGCAGTGATATTACTATTTTTACAGATTATATACTTTACTTCCATGTTTATTAGCAGACTGCGAAGCATCATGAAACAATGAATACTAAGCTAAAGCATGCAAGGGGCAGAGAACTTTTTGTGGTGTGTTAATATTGCTTTTATTTATTCTGTGTGCAAAAGACAGCCATGAGCAACGTGTCCCCCAGATAATAGTGAGAACTGGGGAGGTTTGGCTCTACAGAGCCTTGTGATACCAGAGCACTGAAAACTAATGCATAGTAGCAACACAAACCGCATGGTGCCCATGGACAGTGGGATGTTGTTTCAGAGACATCACACAAATACACAGTCATTTGCAGCTCTCTCTCTAACCCCAGTGAGGTACCCCAACCACAGACATTGCTGAGGCTCAGTTGCATTTTCTTGATCTAGAGTTAAAGGGAGTCTTTCCACTGATTTCAAGGGGCTTTGGATCAGGCCCTAAATGATAAGTGATGACTACTGGTTGGCTGGCTGTATAGTGACCCATCTGGAGAGCTGAGTCCAGTTTCCAAGGGGTGGGACAACATGTGTATCTATATAATTACAAACAACACTACAATGGGCAGCCCTGTTGGCAATCTCGGGCGAATGGTCGAGGACTGAAAGAATGTGAAGGCCAAGCTTCTTCTCCCACCCTCCTGGGGATGGCAGAGGACAGGCCAGAGAGTAGCCTGGTGGAAATCCATATGGCTGATGCCCGTGCCACACAGTTCAGCTTCCAGGGCTATTAGCCCAGCAGCTTTCACCAGCAATGAATGCACATGAAGACATACAGCAAAGGAGAGTTGGACAGACAGACAATGAAGGGGCTAATCAGCAAAGTCTGAAACTCAAGAAGTTTGGAGGGGTTGGCAAAGCGTCCAAAAAAGCCCGGATACCCAAGTTGCATGTCTGAATACCAGACTGGGAGAAAAAAAATCCTTTAAGTTGTCCCAGTATTAACCAGCCATTAACTTGTTTAATCCACACTGCAAATACCACTTGGTTAATCTCTTAGCACTACTTTGGAATGTCCATATTTAGCCAAAAATTACAGGTAGGTTCCTTGTTTTATCCAAATGACTTTACCCATCCCTGATGCTGATCCAAATTCAGTAATGCTCTGTTGGGTCTCGGGGTGGCTAGAGGTTGCTAAACCTGCACTGCAAGCTTTATGGACACAAATAATGCAAAACTTTTTCTATGTCCAGATGTGCACCACTCTAAATATCTGCCTCATCTCTCTTTACAGATCTCACATTTTATCCCAAAGACTCGAGGCTGTACCACTTCCCAGAGATGCTGCTGACACAACTTAGACTGTGGGCAGGGACTGTCCCTTTGTTCTGTGTCTGTACAGCCCCTAGCACAATGGGCTCTGGTCCATGAGCAGGGCTTCTGGGTGCTACCATGACACAAATGACAGCAATCATTAATAAACTTCAAGATAACTGTGGATTTTGCTTGATGAAGCTGCACATTTGCCTTTCGAAGGGGTGTGTTTCAGTCAACAGGTAATTGGCTAACCTAGAAGGAAATGTTCAGAATGATATTTGTCTTTTACAAGTGTCTCCTTAAATTCTCCAAAGTGTTACTTTCCAACAGAGGAGAGAGTGGCATTACCTTGAGAACATCCCCTGACTCCAGTTCAAAAGTCCTGGCTTTCAGCTGGATTCCCTTTCCTGGCTGGGTCTGGATGGAGTAGATGCATTCATGGTTGTTATTGTAGTTTATTGGATAGTTGGGGGACAACAGAACCCCTTGAGTTCCGGTTACAGATGAGCCACATTCAGCTGTGGGAAGACACAAAGAAACATTTTAATAACCATATGGAAATACTCGTAATATGGTACACGCATACAATAATATCTGAATCCCTGCACGTTTGTGTGTAGGGCACTTGGTCCCTTACACACACCCCAAATCCACATTGCCTTCAAGTGCAGCTGGCATTTCAGCAATGAGCAGGGCTGAGCGAATAGGGTTTAGAAAATTCTGGAAATATTCAGATTAAAAAATTAATCCTAATATGACTGTGTATGGTCTATGAACATTCAAAGAGCTGAGCTTTACTAGCACAGCTATTTGCAAAAAGAAAAAATATAACAGTTTAAGCTTGGATGTACCATTACTCACCGAGGCCCCGATTCAGGAAAGCACCTATGCACCTGCCTAACTCTGAAATCAACAGGACTTGAGCACATGCTTAAATGCTTTCCTGAATCAGGGTCCGAAAGAACATTTTGAAGTGCACGTTACATTGTGCTATTCAACCATTTGCCTGTGTGCTTATACAAGTCACCCAACATGAAAAAAACAAAACCAGACCCCTTCTATTTAACTAACCAACACAGACAATATCTCAACGCTCAGCCGTTGAATATTGGCAACAAACTCTTACAACGGTAAAGGCTAGTTGTGCAGGAAAATATGCGGAGGTGAAATTCACGAATAATTTTAAATAATAACTAAATCTGTGAATTTCAAATCTTCCCGAAAATAAAGTTGAAGACAGAAGAACAGGCAAAATTTGAGACACTGTTCATTGTTAATCATGCCCTTAGCTCTAGTGATACAATAGCAGATCGGGGATTCACTATTTGACATTATTTCAAAGCCTTCTATTCCCTTACTGACCCAGCACTTCTCTCCCCAACCTTGCAGCTGCCAGCTCTCGTAATTTCAACAAGGAATGGGAGAAGCTTGTGGAGATATGAAGGTTTTCCCACTCCCTCATATTCATTTTTTGTTTCCCAAACTAGTCCAAGTTCACGCACCTTTGTTTCCTCCCAAAATTTAAGCCCAGAGATTTTTCAAAGGCGAGTCACTTGAACCCCACCCCATTTTCTATAGCTCAACAAAAGCCAGCACCCTATTAGGGAGAGAATTGCAGAAATGCTCAGCTGACCCTGACAGGCAGACCAATAGACAGGATATAGACTATATTTATTTTGTCATTAGAATTTCTCTTTGCTCCTTTTGTCACAGTCCATGTTTCCACTGGGCTTTCTCCCCTATCCCACCTACTTGGATCCTTTGTCTACACTGTCTCCTAAGACAAACATGAACCCTGCAGCATTTGAGTTCAAGCCAAAGTTTGGATTCCACAGTGTCTGAATGGCTCAAAATGTTCAAAGCAAGCTACTTTCCAGAGGAAGGATGGCCTTGGGGTTAGAAGTGGGTTTAACTCCCAGTGTGACCCTGGGCAAATCTCTTAATTTCTCTGGGTCTCAGCTCCCCATCTATAAAGTGCAGATAATAATACTTCTTTTTTCTGTCTTGTCTATTTAGATTGTAAGCCTTTCTAGGCAAGGTTTGTCTCGTATTATGTGTCTATACAGCACATGGCACAACAAGGCCTTGATCTTGGTTGGGGGTCCTGGGTGCTCCTGGAAAATAACACAACAACAACAGCACTTGAGAAAACGAGGCACAGAGGAATTAATACGCCTGATTTTCTGGGGTCCTGAGCAATCACAGCTTCTACGGACTCCCAGAGGAAGCTGTGAGCATCCAGCGCCTCTGGAAATCAAGCTGTAAGTGGCTTGTCTAATAGTGAGCCCATGGAGGAGGGTAGCTATAGAACCTGGGAGTCCTAATTCCTAGTCCCGTGTAGTCTGGAATTTTCTTTGCAAAATGCTGATGTATGAAAACTGGATCGGTTCGCGGGAAAGGGTCAGTTCTGATGAGCCTCCCAATTCGAAAATGTGAACAAAGTTTTGAAATTGTCAAAACATCCCGGTTGACTTTTTCTAAACAAAAATAATAATCATCATTTTTGGGCTTGAAACGACTTTTTGTTTAAATTTTGTTGTTAATGTATACTAAGAGAAAAGTAAAAAATAATTTTTAAAAGGTGAAAAGCAAAAGCAAACATTTTGAAACTGCTGAAATGAAACATTTTGACTGACCCAATTTTAAAAAAAGGAATATCAGTCTGTCGGTTGGTGAAAATCTTTGAGATTTTGACTTTTCAGTCCAATTCAGGACAGGAAAAAAATGTTAAATCTCAAACCTTCTCACAATCCGAGAAAACCACTTCCCACCCAGATCTAGTCCTGCACTCTCACCATAAACCACAGCCCTTTTCTTAGAGAGCTTATCACTACACAATACCCAGAACATTATTATTAGTTCCTTGATCCCTACCTACTCTTTGCCACACCAGCAGCGCTTTCAGCATTGCATCAAGTAGGCTGCTGTGAAGACTCACCAGGGCAAAGAATTGGCCTTAGCAGCCTGCAGTGAAATTACATTGGCTTTTGTTATAATCTAATGCACGTGGCTTTCAAAGTTACTTTTCTCCCCCCAGAATTAAAAAGAACCTTTCATTTACACATGCAATCTATTGTACAAAGCAATTTAAGAGCCTGGAGATGTGATGGTTTCAAGATTCTGTGCATCAGATACCATTAAGCAGCTATGTTCCCTCCCTGCTTGCACCTTTGAATACATTTCAAAGCGTTAACAATCATCCGGGCTGGCGTTCACCCTAGAACAAAGCACCTCCCCTGCCACCGTATCTTCAGGTATGTCACAAGGAATTCACCCGAGACTCTCAGACGGAATTGATCAGGCAAATATTGATTCAGATGCCCGCACACCTGCTAGGTAGCTTTACCCTGCGTGTTAAGTCTGTACCCTCACAAGGGCACCAGCTTCCGTGCTCCCCACCTCTTCGTACCACTGAAGCTACTCTGTTCCTTGGCCGGCCTTATGGTTAGTGAGGTCCCAAGATCCCAGTGTGGGCGGTAAGTCAAGCAAGGCGCTGCTGTCCCTCTTTGACCCTGCTAATGGGGGCGGGGGGATGAAGATCTGGCAGGGGTTTGATTTTTCTTCCTCTCCGAATCTACTACCGGAGAGCAAGATAGGGCAGAGCCTCCAAGGGAAATGGGGCCTACAAAAGAGTGTTGCTCTAAGTAGCCACTCGCTTTGCTTTACTTGCCTCTTTTGCATCACTCATGGTGATCCATTTGCAGCACGTCTCTCCAAGGCTAGTAAGGCACAGGCAGGCTCCTCAGGGAGCCAGCAGCGGGAGAGCAGGGAGACAACCCTGAGAACAGACTGACGTAAAGCTGGTGTCCGTGCAGAAGAGAGGACCAAATACAGGCTGAATAAGGAAGCATTTGTTGTTCAAGCAGGGCCAGCTCCAGGGTTTTTGCTGCCCCAAGCAGCAAAAAGAAAAAAAAAGCCGCTGCCGCTTCAGTCTTTGGTGGCAATTCGGCGGCTGGTCCTTCGCTCCAAGAGGGAGTGAGGGACCTGCCGCCAAAGAGCCGGACATGCCGCCCCTCTCAGTTGGCCGCCCCAAGCGCCTGCTTGCTGGGCTGGTGCCTGGAGCCAGCCCTGTGTTCAAGGCAATGTGTGAAAGCTGGTACCAAACCCTTCCCCTGTAAAGGAAAAAGCTGGGCAAGGCTATCATGATCTTCCCTGAGCAGTGATGGCCCCAAGCGCATCCTGAGACATTTACAGAAACCACAGAGCAACTCAGGATGAAGTCTACATGGACATATGACTAGAGCAGTGTCCTATTACTTCCCTCACCTCCTATTAGAGGGTGCTATTAACACTAACTAGGGATAAGAAGACTGAGAGGGGACTTGATAACAATTTTCAAGTACATACAAGGTTGTTACAAGGGGGAGGGAGAAATTCTTCTTCGTAATCTCTGAGGATAGGACAAGACGCAATGGGCTTTAATTGCAGCCAGGGAAGTTTAGGTTGGACATTAGGGAAAACTTCCTAACTGTCAGGGTGGTTAAGTGCTAGAATAAATTGCCCAGGGAGGTTGTGGAATCTCCATTATTGGAGATTTTCAAGAGTAGGTTGGACAAACACCTGTCAGGGATGGTCTAGATAATACTTAGTCCTGCCATGAGTGCAGGGGACTGGACTAGATGACCTCTCGAGGTCCCTTCCAGTCCCATGATTCTATAAGAGCTCAGAGAGCCAAAGAACTACTAGGTCTTACACATCAGAGGGGTCGCCGTGTTAGTCTGGATCTGTAAAAAGCAACAGAGAGTTCGGTGGCACCTTTAAGACTAACAATACATCTGTTAGTCTTCAAGGTGCCACAGGACTCTCTGTTGCTTTTTATAGGTCTTACGCATTCAGGGCCGGCTCCAGGCACCAGCTTAACAAGCAGGTGCTTGGGGCGGCCACTCAGGAGAGGGGCGGCATGTCCAGGTATTCGGCGGAGGGTCCCTCACTCCCGCTCGGAGCGAAGGACCTCCCGCCGAATTGCCGCCGCAAATCACGATCACGGCTTTTTTGGGGGGGGGGTTTGGCTGCCTGGGGCAGCAAAAACCCTGGAGCCGGTGCTGTACGCATTTGCCGTAGGACAGTGACTCCTCTTGGGCAGCCCCAGTTTTCAGCGAGACGGTTGGTCGGTTCCGCTGGGCTCCTATTTGTCCGTCCTATTTCCCTTAACCGTAGCCTGGGGAGCACTTGATCACAGTGCAGAGGGCTGGTTCTCCCTGGCGCTTACTCCTCTTTTAAAGAGGTGGTGCTAGCATAGCCAAAGGAACCGTGCTATATCATTCAAGCAAATATCCATGGGGAATGTCTGGGGATATTTGCTCAGTTGTAACTGCTGCCCCTAGTCTCCCTCTGAAGTCCCCCGTGCCCCACGTTTCGGTGTTCTCTTTACAGGAAAAGGCTGTTGCATGCACTCTGCAAACACGTAAAGTAGTAGCAGGTGCTGGAAGATCAGGCATAAAATTCCTGACTCTATTCGTTTACACAAGGCTAACACACAGAGTTGAGAATCTGATCACCAGCATCCTGAAACTAGTCGCCCAAACACCAGAGTTCCCTGCAAACCATCAGATAGTAAATTTGATCCATTATTATAAACCCAACATGTTAATTTAAAACCAGGAGTAAACTGCATAAGTGGAAGCCATTATGTTTGCTTAGCGCTGATGTCTGTGGATCGAATTTAAAGCGGTGTTGTGACTCCTTTTGATTTCTATTTCCCTGATTAGCTTTCCCTGCAACCTGATTACTATGCGTGCCCCGGAATGGGTGCGTGTCATGGCAGGATGATGTGACCTTGTGACCGGGACATTAAGCAGTGCTAGGGAATGGATTCAGCATGACAGGACTCACAGGCAACGCGCTGCAGACTGCAGAGACGGCCTTGCTCTCAGTGGGATGCCCTCTCTCTGCCTCGGCCGCAACAGGTTCCTCACATTTATAGACAGACTCGAAATGGCAGGATTTGCCAGACTGGAAGTGGCGGGATAAATGGATCAGGGATTCTCTCTAAAGCAGAGGGCTCTCAAACTGCATGCTCTAGCCCACTGGCGGTCGGCGGAGGACTTGCTCATGGTCTGCAGGGAGCTGGCTGATAACCCGGTGCTGGCTGTTTATTTCTAACTGTCAGATTGCGTTTCAAGAAACTAAAAAATGTACATGAAATACTGCCCTAGGATCACTCCTCTATGTAAATAATTGCTGTCGTTGCCCCAGAGATGATATGCAATGGCCAATGGGAAGGGAGGGCAGGGACCAATGGGAGGAGGAGGAGGTGGTGGTGGGGGCTGGTCACTGGGTGGTGAAGGAGGGGCCAATGGGAGGATGAGGTGGGGACTGGGCCATGGGAGGAGGTTGGGGTTGGGGCAATGGGGGGCGGGGCAATGGGAGGAGGTTGGGGCGGGGCAATGGGGGGCAGGGCGGGGGCATAGGAAGGGCAGTGTTTTCCAGGAGACAATCTCTGTATGAACTCCTGGTCCGCTCGCTTGTGGACGTCTCCTCTGAAGTCCCCCGTGCCCCACGTTTCCGTGTTCTCTGGGACTCGGTGGAAAGGGTATCGTTTTCTAGCCATCTTCACGAGACTTTTCATCAGGGATGCAGCCCCCCCCCCCATACCCTATGATTTACTTGCCGCTCCGTGGACTGTCTCCAGAGCTGCCGCTCGTTCCCTCTCCCTCCCTGCCCACGCGGTGAGCAGGAAGACGCGACCCAAGGGGGGGAGGGGATGCCGCACGCTGCTGGCGCACGCCCCTGCCCGTTTCACATTACGATAGAATACGTTGACCAAGCAAAATGAAAGCACATGACCACCTACCAACACACCTTGGCAGAGGCGAACTCCACACACGCCGTCTACCCCCCAGGCAGGTGATGCGCGACACGCCCTCCAGCCGGTAGCCGGGGAAGCAGGAGAAGGTCAGCACGTCCCCCACGCCGAACTGCAGGCCCTTCCGGATGCTGTAGGCCGGGACCTCGGGCTCGTCGCAGGGCTCCAGGTCGTACTCTAAGGAGGGGTACAAGGACGTTGCATTAGGGGGTGACTCATCAGGCTCCCCTCCCCCGCCCAAAAGGAGCTACAGAAACGATGCACTGGTGACAATAGTGCTCAGTGTTTTGATTGCAGCCTGGGTGTAATTCATGTCGAGGCAAAGGGGCCGGCACCAGGTCAGCGCAAGACGCAAGTTCCACTTAAACCCTCAAAACAAGGGCGAGTTTCATCTTAATAATAATAATATATGGAGATATACCTATCTCCTAGAGCTGGAAGGGACCCCGAAGGGTCATCGAGTCCAGCCCCCTGCCTTCACTAGCAGGACCAATTTTTGCCCCAGATCCCTAAGTGGCCCCCTCAAGGATTGAACTCACAACCCTGGGTTTAGCAGGCCAATGCTCAAACCACTGAGCTATCCCTCCCCCAAACCACTGAGCTATCCCTCCCTCCTCACATCTTAGGGGAGGAGTCAACAGCGCTCGAGATTTAACCCGACACTGGGCCTCATTTTCCATCATTGACACCAGATGAATGTGGGTGCACAGCGACGCCAATGGTACCAAGTCAGAATGGAGACATTTTCTTCTCCCATTGGACGGGTGTCAATGACATGGGAAGTCAAATCCAATAGTTCTCTCCCATCTTCTCTTTTTCCCAAGAGCCCCTCTTAGCACCCTTGTTGTATTCAAGTCTGCATTGCTCTCTCTCAAACCTGCTCTATTCAGTCAGCCTTTGAGACAGCACATACCCTACATTACTGTCACACCTTTCATCCTGAAATGATGGCGTAAAGTGCCCAACAGACTGCAGAAACCACTGAAATGCACCCACCTCTAGGGTGGAATCCAGAAGCCAACTGACATGCTGCACCTTGCAAAACAGGATGTGAGGAACTTGAGCCAAGGAAACCAGGGGCAAAAATGCCACTTCTGTAAAATGCCATGGAGATTTTTGACTTCCTGTCTGCTCCATTTAGAGCTAGCTTTTAAAAGTGTCGCCCAGAAAGACTCACATACAGTAAGTTGCTTGATATTCATTTTATTTGCTTTAGTGGAATGAGGCTGGATTCATGCGACTGGGACTTCTGCTGCTTCTGAATTGCTAATCCACAGAGTGAGTGAGACAAAACATCCTGCTAAGGGACCATGGGAGAATGGCTAAGCTGCTAACCGGAAGGGCATTTGCTGTTAAAGCAGGTTGGAAAATATATTTCATTTGCCACAAAACATTCTGAAGACAAACATTTTTCAACGAATTGTTCAGGTTTTCATTAAAAAAGAAAACCCAAACAACAAAAGTTATTTAGTTTATGACAACCAAAAATTAAAAAATAAAATAAAATATAGATAGATAGATAGATAGATAGATCGATCGAGGGGGTGGATGGGGATAGATAGATAGATAGATAGATAGATGGGGTGGATGGGGATAGATAGATAGATAGATAGATAGATAGATAGATAGATCGAGGGGGTGGATGGGGATAGATAGATAGATAGATAGATGGGGTGGATGGGGATAGATAGATAGATAGATAGGGTGGATGGGGATAGATAGATAGATAGATAGTGGATTCCCATTTTTAGCTGACATAAACAGAAAAAAAACAATTTTGACAAAACACCTGAAAAACATCAATAGAAAGGGACACATTCTTGTGCAAATTTCTGTTTGGTCAAAAGCCATTTTTCATCAAAATGTGAATGAAACCTTTTTTGACTGGCTCTGTTTGCTGCGGGGGTTTAGGCTGATCAGACTTGAACTCCTGGTTTCAGAAGCCCTAATACAAGTATTTAAAAATCAATGCTTAGTTTTCTACCCCATCCATAGCAGCTCACGAAGGTACACTAGCTATCTATGCCTACAAAAATAAATGCAAGCACAGCATCAGGCATTATAACCACGATATTTGTCACTTTTCGCCCTGTCAGGCAGTATTTTGCAGCTGTTGCCCTCAAAGCCGAGGAGGTACATATAAGATATAGAACAGTGATTCTGTTCTGTACAGAGTCTACCATAATGCATGAGTCTCCTGAAGAACCAGACAGCTGCGATTGCATTTTCAAAATGGAGTGCCATCAAAATGCGCACATGAGTAAACACGCCAGAAATCATGGCCACATGCTCAGATTGGTAAGTGCAAAACACCCACCTCCACACTGTAAAGGGAGCTTACACAAGTCAAGTGACCATTTGCATGTGCAATCACCTGTTCTGCATATGCAAATATGCATTTGCTAAGGTCTTTATCTAGCTGCACCAGGTATATTTTGTGGGCAGAGCAGATGTTTGTGTATGTGAAATTTGGTCTTAGGGAAACCAGTCTACTGTACAATTACAGGGGGCCTGAACCTGCGAGGAAGGTGGCATGGTCTGGTGGGTAGGGGACTGAACTTGGTATCATGAGACCTTGGTTCTGTTCTTGGCTCTGTCACTGATCTACTGGGTGACCTGACGCAAGACACTTCCCCTCTCTGTGCTTCAGTTTCACTGCCTGTCTTTTGTCCCTCTTGTATGGATTGTAAGCTCTTTGGGGTAGGGGCTGTCTCTTACATGGTTTATACACAGCCTAGCACAATGAGACCCCAGTCTCGGTTGGAGCCCACAGATGCTACTGTGATACAAATAATTAATAAAGCGCTTAGCACCCGCCAGCTCCACTGAGATGAATAGAAGTTGAGGTGCCCAGCATCAGGCCCAAGCAGTTTCAGAGCTCTACATCCCTTCATGCCCTCCTAGGCTCCAGGGTGCCTGCTTNGTCTCTTACATGGTTTATACACAGCCTAGCACAATGAGACCCCAGTCTCGGTTGGAGCCCATAGATGCTACTGTGATACAAATAATTAATAAAGCGCTTAGCACCCGCCAGCTCCACTGAAGTTGAGGTGCCCAGCATCAGGCCCAAGCAGTTTCAGAGCTCTACATCCCTTCATGCCCCCCTAGGCTCCAGGGTGCCTGCTTCTATCAGCAACTCTTTTATTACAGCACCTTGAGCAAAGAAAGCCCAACAAGCATGCACCATTCCAGCTTCCCAGCAATGCCATCAGGCCAATCTAAAGGCTGAGGCTTTGCAGGACACGTATTCTCTCTAAGATCAACCAGAGCCAGCTGCAGAGGCTGGGTCACTGGATGAGCTGCTTGATGAAGTGCCCTTGGCCAGGGCCGGCTCCAGGGTTTTTGCCGCCCCAAGCAGCAAAAAAAAAAAAAAAAAAAAGCCGCGATTGCGATCTGCGGCGGCAATTCGGCGGGAGGTCCTTCGCTCCGAGCGGGAGTGAGGGACCCTCCGCCGAATTGCTGGACGTGCCGCCCCTCTCCCGAGTGGCCGCCCCAAGCACCTGCTTGCTGGGCTGGTGCCTGGAGCCGGCCCTGCCCTTGGCATATGAGCAGGGCACAGGACCAATGTACAAGGAGACCAGCCAGGCGAGAGGAGTGGCCAGCTATGCTCCTTTCTCCGAAGAGTCCAGATTGCTTAGAGTCTCTTTCTAAGGCATCCCATCTGCCACAGCTTCCTGGGCTGAGAATGGAACTGCTGTGCCCTNCCGCCCCAAGCACCTGCTTGCTGGGCTGGTGCCTGGAGCCGGCCCTGCCCTTGGCATATGAGCAGGGCACAGGACCAATGTACAAGGAGACCAGCCAGGCGAGAGGAGTGACCAGCTATGCTCCTTTCTCCGAAGAGTCCAGATTGCTTAGAGTCTCTTTCTAAGGCGTCCCATCTGCCACAGCTTCCTGGGCTGAGAATGGAACTGCTGTGCCCTAGCAGTGATTCTGATTTAGTATCCCGGGAATGGGGGTATTTGGAGCAAGGAGGGCTGGCAAACAGAGAAGAAACTGGGTTCCCAGGAACAGAGGAGAAAACAAAAAGCCAGTTGGGAGGGGATGATAAATACCAGTGCAGAGGGATTTAATTTCAGCAGATTTAGTCCACTGGCTGATGCCATGCAAGAATGAAGAAATATAATTACACAGGTACATTTTTATGAATGTTGTACTTGCATGGATCAGAAGACACGGAATAAAATTTAAAAAGTGAGATATCCCTTAAAATTCCTGATTTAAAACGAAGAATGGATGGATGGATACTGGTCCCTGTCTAGGGATCCTAGGAGCTATGGTAATACAAATAAAATTAATAATAATAATAATCATCATCATCAGATGGCTCAGGGGAATGGGCCTTTTATACTTGGTCATCAGTTCGATCTTGGCTCAGGTCACCCTGATTGCAAATTGTACAGCAGTCAGGACTGAATGATCATGCGGAGAGGGACCCTATAAAAGCCCTCGAACCACTTCAGTTCAGGGCTCAGGTGCATCAGTGGCGTGAATGTGGCTAGGCAGAGCATCTCTGAGGCACTCAACCTGGCACTTCCCGCCAGCACTCAATTTGTGACAAGAATCAGTCTTTGCTCTTACCTGAGAAGGTGATGTTGAATCCCTCATAGGACATGGAGAAGTCCGAGACGAAGCGGATCTGAGCAGAGAAGTTCCCAAAGAGCCCGGCGCTGATGGGGGGAGGCAGGCGGGACCCGGTAAGCTGTTTCAGCGGCTGGGTGAAGCTGCCATTTTCAGTGATGAGCAGGTAGTCATGGCCGCTCTCCAGATGAAAGGTGTGAAAGGTGAAGAACACACCTGCAGGGAGGAGAAGGGAGGAGCCCAGCTCAACAGGTGTTTCTACAGTGCCCAAACACCCAGTGCAGCCTGTTAACCTTCCTTCTCCCCAAAATAGCAGTTCAACACCCGCCTCCCCCCCAAAAAAGAAAAAGGAGACTGAAAAGATTGGGAGCGTTTACTTTAGAGAGGAGAGAAACAGGCGAAGAACAGGAGAGACCTAGGTGCCACCAATGCCTAAGGCTCCTGCAACAGCAGTGAACTGATGAGGTGAGATATACCCAGATGATCACAGCGGGTGATCCCATGCCCCATGCTGCAGAGCAAGATGGAAAAACTAATAGGGGTCAGGAAGATGCTTTCCCTGGAGGCGGGTTATGCCAAATCTGCAGGGTTTCCTGCACCTTCCTCTGAAGTAGCTGGTATTAGTCCCTGTGAGTGACAGGATACTGAATTAGATAGACCCTGGCCTAATCTGGTATGGCAAGTCCTATGAGCAAGAAAGATTCTGCACTTTCCTCCTGACAGCGTACGGCCAAAAGAGAAATTAAAACTGAACCAACAACAACGACTAAAGCCAGCCGAAGAAAGAAAAGCTCTCTCCTCTTCCCCCCAAAAACCTAGGTTTCCATAGTCTGAACAATGAAGCTGGAAGGCTTTGACCTGGCCACATTTGTTAAGTATTTAGAGGCAGCAGTGGATTTTTTAACATCTCCCTCACACCTACACACTTGCAAAAACAGCTACTACTTCTAATTTCCACAGAGGCCTCCAGCTGGGTGATTTCCACGCTGGAATTCAAACACAATTAGAAACCCTTCGTTTATGAAAAAAGCTCTGCTGCAAAAATGGCAGCAGCAGCTTTTGTGGAGACAGGAAAGGCGGGCTCCTGTATCTCAGACCTTGTCACATGAACCATCCAGTGAAGTTAACAGGCGAAAGCAGGGGTCGGCAACCTTTCAGAAGTGGGGTGCCGAGTCTTCATTTATTTATTTTATAAATTTAAGGTTTCGCGTGCCAGTCATACATTTTAACGTTTTTAGAAGGTGTCTTTCTAAAAGCCTATAATATATAACTAAACTATTGTTGTATGTAAAGTAAATAAGGTTTTTAAAATGTTTAAGAAGCTTCATTTAAAATTAAATTAAAATGCAGAGTCCCCCGGACCGGTGGCCAGGACCCGGGCAGTGTGAGTGCCACTGAAAATCAGCTCGTGTGCCGCCTTTGGCACGCGTGCCATAGGTTGCCTACCCCTGGGCTAAAGAAACATCAAGCAACAAATAAACCCCTTTTGCGTTGATACAGTTTCTTTCATCCAAAGACCTCAATGCACTTTCCAAACATTAAGGACCAGACTGTGATATCCGACCTCATGTTGACTTTTCCTTTACACGAGGCATACACTGAAATCAGTGGGGCCACTGGTGGATGAAATCACTACTCAGCATAAGAGTATCCCAATCTGGATTCTAATTAGTTACAGTTGAACTGTAATCCCCTTTAGTGACACAAGTAGCGCCCAGTGGCACAACAAAGGTATTTCATTAAAAAACCCTAATTGACAATGGATGAATTGCCAGACTGGATCAGGTCTGATGTCCATCTAGTTCTGTCTCTGACAGTGGCCAGCACCAGATGTGTCAAAGGAAGGTGCAAGAACTCCACACAGTAACAGATGCAGGATAATCTGGTTCCCACGTGAAGTCTCATCCTGATTTCTAACAATTCAAGATTAGGTAAAGCCCTGAAGCATGAGATTTAACATTCCTTCCAAATTTTCTGTTGGCATTCAGTACTATCGCTCTGGATATTAAGAACATAAGAGCAGCCATACTGGGTCAGACCAAAGGTCCATCTAGAGCACACGAGGGGAGCAGCTCCCAGCGCTGGTGCACTGTCTACACTGCCACCTTACAGCGCTGAAACTTGCAGTGCTCAGGGGGGGTGCACTGCAAGTTTCAGCGCTGTAAAGTGCTCACCCCTGAGCGAGAAAGTTGCAGCGCTGTAAAGTGCCAGTGTAGACAAGGCCATAGCCTCTAATAGTGGAGCCTGTTAACATCTCTATAACTAAAGCCATAGGGCTGACTACAGACTCATTTAAAAGAATTTGCAATTCTGACTACACCTTTGCTCTGGTCTGAAATTTACTGCAGCACAAAATGTGTCAGCCTGAAAGCAAATTTCTTTTTGCCAAATCAGAGGGGGAAAGAAATCATTTTGGTCACTCAGAAGTTATCAGATTAAAAACAAAAAATCTTTTTTCAGACTTAAGTATCTTAAAAATTAAACTCTTTTTAAACTGAAATTTTACAGCCCATTAGTCCGTAATGTAAATTAGTGCCTTTGGGCATGTAAAAAAAGCCATTACAACAACACAGCTGCTTCCTTTAGAAAACGAGTGTATTGCTCACATGCAATAAGCAGAGCAAAAATTCAGAAAGATCTGGGAGCAGATGACTCATGAAATTGGTATTTGTGCTGCAGAGTATTTCACTGCTAGTTTGGCGGTCTAGCTGACTGGGAGTCAGAAGATTTCAGGTCCCTTTCCAGCTCTGTCACTGAGTTGCAATACCCTTCACTGCTCTGTGACTCAGTTTTCCCTTCTGTAAAATGGGGATAATGATCCTGAGCTCCTTTGTAAAGTGCTTGGGATCCACAGATGAAAAGGCGCTTTATGAGAGCTAAGTGTTATTTTCAACCCAGAACACGGCAGGAAGAAGGACCAAAAGTTACCACACGACAGCTGTTCTGTGGCCTATCAGAAGAATTGGTGCTCCTCAGACCAGCTCCGCCAGGAAATCATTAATGCAGTTGGCTTCAACTGGCATAACGTTTGGCAGTCTCAACACAGCGGCTCAGAAATAAATAAATGGGCATCAGGGTCAGACTAGGAAGGGGGGAGGGAGGTGTGGTACTCTTCCAGACTCCACCCACAAAATGAGCCCTGCCCCCGCATAAGAGTTACCAAATGAGACAGTACATTGTGAAGATGTTTAGAATATGATTGTGTTTGCTGCTTGGCACTGCTGAGGTCCCTGGGTATGGCTCCCCTTCGGGGGGAAAGAATATGCCCATTAGCTCTGCTGGACAATTTAGGCTTGGATTTTAATTGACTAGAGGGGGTGGGGAAATAAGTGTTGGTATCTCCCAAATGCCATGCTTTTGTAAATTGCACCCATCTGTGACAACTCTCCCCCCATATCAATAAATTATCATTGAGCATCTGAGTTAACCCCTCATTGAGGTGCATGGGGCAGCTCACTCTTCTCTGAGCTATTCTTCCAGTCTCTTCGAAGCCTCATCTCTGTCTCAGTCACACTCGAGCCACATTTTAAAAGTTTTCTTTGCAACCATCACAGCTAGAGATCAACTTTTTTTAAAATTTTTTATTAAATTGCAAACTGAGATTCTGGCGAATAAGGCTGCATCTTCAGGGAAGGGCTGGTACAGCATATGGGTGCGTTCCTGCTGGTTTTAAGCCCTGATGGCCTTAGGAAGTCAACCTTCCCTCATATAGAGACTGTCCCTCCCAATCTTGGACAGCCTTGGCTTTCAGGAATCATGGCAGCATGCTGAATGTCCTTGGAGACGCAAGGGTGAGCCTTTTAGAAGGAAGAATAACGATGAAGACAATAAAACAACGAGGAGTCCTTGTGGCACCTTAGAGACTAACAAATTTATTTGGGCATAAGCTTTCGTGGGCTAGAAGCCACTTAATCAGATGCATGGAGTGAAAAATACAGGAGCAGGTATAAATACATGAAAGGATGGGGGTGGCTTTACCAAGTGTGAGGTCAGTCTAACAAGATAAATCAATTAACAGCAGGATACCAAAGGAGGAAAAATAACTTTTGAAGTGGTAAGAGAGTGGCCCATTACAGACAGTTGACAGTGGGAATCGTGCCTGTTTGACACTAAGACTCGGTTACTTTTCACCGATGCTCACATGTATGGCTGGTGAAATGGAGCGAAAAAGACGCTCCACGTGGCCCAGGCTATAGTTTAAATTAATGAAAGGGGAGGGCGAGGGACCAATCAGCTCTCTTCCTCCCCCAGCTGACCAATGAGTGGCTAGAGCTGCTGGAGGGGGAGGCGCCACGCCTGCATGCATGCAAGTGCTCTCCTCCCCAATTCACCTGGGGCCATTGCCAATCTCCGCTGGCCCCACCAAGCCCCACCCCCCCACTGAGGTGGGGGGGTGGCATTAGCGCCAATGTAAAATAACGGTATAACCTGGATTATGAAAGAGACTCTGATAGGGCAATTTGTTTGAAGATGCATTATAAACCAAGGGTTATAGAATTCCATGGCACGACAGAAGGGCTGAGTTTGGACTTAGCCTGGGGCGAGGGACAGTGTTTCGTTTCAAAGGGGATGTAGTGTGTGTGGGGGGGGGAAAAACAGTGATCAGAGATGGTGAGATCCTTGATGTTCAGACTAGAAAGCATCACCCCTACGAGAGATCGGCAGATCAAGGCTATGGCAGCAGATGTGAGCAGGAAGACGGAGAGTCTAGGTAAGCCCCAGGCAATGTCTGAGTGAAAGTGAGCTCGCCCCACAGGAGAGGAGGTGGGATCGATATGTCACTGAAAAATCACCCATAATAAATATTTCATTGGGGTCAGTGCGAATCAAAGAGCCAGTCTCAGGGAATGCAGCGGGAGAAAGGGAAGGGTTGTGCCCTCGGGGGCACCGTGCAGAGTGGAGAGCTGAGAGGGGAAGAGGCAAATGTGCTTGCAAAGCAGGAGGGAGGCCAGAGCCGCTACTCTGGCAATGAAATGAAGAGTTTATTGCTGGTGAGAGGCCGGACTGACGGGTCCTGAAGAGGACACTTGTGGGAGTTTGGCACAAACCAGGGCAAGGCAAACTGCCTTGGTGCTGTGCCGCTGCCCTGAGCTAGGAGTGGCAGCTCAGAGGGAGTAGATGACAGTTATATGTCTCTGGACCCTGAAATCCTTTTCTCGCCACTGAGACAGCCAATGGGGGGCTCAGCTGGCCAGTTGCAATAAGAGCTGGGGAGATGCCCCACAAAAAACCATGGGACTTTTGCTACTGACTTCCACAGGAGCAGGAGCTGGCTTGAGATTTTTACAACAGATCTCAACAACCCCTTCCACATCCGAAAACAAGGAATTTCGCCTTAAAAAGGAGGAAAGAGAGGGAATGGGAAAAAAAGGAACGAAGGAGGAATAAAAGCAGGAGAGAACAAAAGACAAAAAGCAAATGAGCGAGAGAGAAAAGCGAGAATGAGCTCTCCGGGTCAGCTCTTAAGGAAGGAGACAGAAAGCAAGTCAATAACCTTGCTAGAATCGTGAGATGAAAGCTCTGCCACTGCAAATGTTAAGTCAGCAGGAAGAGGTGTGGGGAAGAAGAGCCCATGAATGAAAGGGTGGAAGGTGGTTAAGGAATCAACCCATCAGCCAAACAAGGAGTCCTGAAGACAATAAAGAAAGGAGCAGTAAATGTCTAAAGCAGTGGTTTTAACCTGTGCTCTGCAGACCCCTGATAGTCCGCAGACTACGTCTAAGATTTCCAAAGTGGGGCCCCACCTCCATTTGAAATTTTTTAGGGGTCTGCAAGTGAAAAAAAGGTTGAAAAGCAGTGATCTAAAGGATGGGCTTAGCAGGGAGGGTGCATTTAGGAACATTCAGAATAATATGCAGACCAGGGGACATTTTATAATCTGGGGGTGCTGTGAGAATGGCAGGACAAATTCCTCTCACACTGTTAGAAATGGCAAGTTGTGCTAGACTATCTGTCACTGGAAAGGTCACTTTCCACGGAGTTGCTAGACAGTCTCAGTTTTGACTTGTGACCTGTGGGGATCAGGCTGATCTCATGTATAAGACCTGGCGATTCTGTAGCTATCAGTGCACACAGCCTTAAACTCCTCCTACCCTACATCAGAAAACGTCTCTCCCACTCAAGCTGCTTTGTGGAAGACAACATGGAAATAACAAAATGTCAGTCACGCATTAGGAAGCCCAATCGCAAAGAGATGGCAAACACGCTATGGAACACGGGAAAAGATCCCTCACTTCAGCATCTCATCAGAAGCTGAACCACCCCCCGAAGGACTCAGTAAATATCCAAGCAGAAGCCACTGCAAAGCTCCAGCAAGTACAGTTTGTTGTGTCTCCAATGTGAGCAATCCCCATGCAAGATGGCACAACAATCTCCAACAGATTCAGAACCTGGCAGCTGGAAACTCCATCAGTTCCCAGCCACGAGTGCTGCCAGTCCAACAATGGGACAATGAAAGCTGTGTCAGGTCCCCAATATTGGTACAGAAGAGGATGCTGGACTGAACTGCATTGGCAGAGCTGTGTATGAGGGGGGTCAAAGCCTGGAACAGCAAGACGATGCTGCAGGTCTGGGCGGGGGTGCATTGGCAGAGGGGGGTACGCGAATTTTAACTGTGAGCCAGTTTTTCCAAAGAGCTCAGGCTCCCGCGTGCATTGCTGAACCGGTTGTAGCAATGGCAGGACACTTTAGGAGAATTAAAAAAAGAAAGATTAGCATAGACACAGCGCCACTGTTTGAAAATGCAGCTTGTCTTGGGCACCCTATATTCTTTTGTTCGGGGGTGGGGAGCACATCCACCGTCTGCATTACCTCTTATGAGAGGGCATCAGGTCTCTGTATTGTGCATTAGCTTAGCTACAGGATAATGCAATGTCTCTCATCAGAAGAGCTGAATCCAGGGCAGAGTGGATTAATGAAGAGTGGATTGGCACTGCTCAACAGGATACTTTTCACAGCACGTGAAGGCTCCCGTAATGCCCTGTGCTTTTCACTGACAACTTAGTTTATACGCTTTAATAAAAATGGGTCTTGCAAAATTGGCTGATGCTAGCTCTCATGTGCTGCTACCTGGTATAAACAGAGGGACATGGTTATATAAGGGATATAACTCCCCCCCACCACACACCCTTAATCCAGGTTGGCTTAGGAAGAAACTTCCCAGTGAGCCAGAGCAGCATGGGTATCAAATCTAACCTCATTTCCCGTCACAAAGTCAACCTAAGCTTGGAGATAGCTCCTTGCACACTGGAGCCAGGAACCGGGGGGGGCTAACTCCTGGCCTCCATGTCAATAAGAGGCAGAAGAGTGAACATACGTGATGGAATAACCGAGTATTAAGCCGTCGGACCACGATCATACTTTGTATGCGTGCAGTGGTTTTCGTCCGAGGATCCCAACATGCTTTCAAAAGGTGACTTTGGTTTTTTGCTCTCGATTGACAGGTTGGGAAGCAGAAGCGTTGGACTAATTTGCCCAAGGCCATGCAATGATTCAGTGGCAGAGTTAGCAGTAGGACCCAGGAGTCCTGACTACCAGTCCCTTTTTGTAACCACCAGACATCATTGCTGTCTCTTCTGTAATGGCGATATCACTTCTGAGCAGACATGGGTCTGCCAGGATGTGCTGCAAGGGCACTGAGAATGATTTCACTTCCTTACCCAGATGGACCTGAGCAGCACAGCTCAGCAAAAAGGAGCTGGACCCAGGCCCCTCTATAATGAGGATCTGTTCAGAGATGGCATTCTGCTTCAGGCCATATGGAAGACCAGTACCAGAGGTAAGGTTTAGTTATGGATTGGGACTTCACCAAAGCTTGCAGAGATTGGATGTGAGGGTTTGGGTCCATCTACCTATGTTATTATGCCACCTCTCCCCATTCCGGAGGAAAGACGAGGTGCTTCTGAGAAAGCCCTGGTTGCATTACCCCAACCCTCAGTGTCATTCCCATATCACTGTTGCGAGGACTGATGAGAAACAAAAGAGAGAGATACCAACACACCCTGGCTATTTTTGGGTTGCCCTTGTCTCTTCTGCAAGCCAACCATCATGTTTACATGGGACGCTGTCCCCCCCACTATCCCGCAGCACGGCCTCTTTTCAAAACCACCCTAATCTAAAGGTGTCTCACCTTTGCCATGAGAAGTTTCTATCACCCAGGTGCAGTTCAAGTTATTGGGGTAGAAATCAGGAAAGCCTGGGGATAAGATGGTGCCGCTGGAGCCGCGGATGTAACCTCCACAAAGAGCTGCAAAAATCAAACATGCTAAAATCAGACAAGCCAACGGAGTGACTATGAAAAAGGAGAAGAGCTAGAGAGAAGTGGGCAGGGATATTTAGGACAGAAAAGGCTCTTCTTCCCTTCCCCTTGGGGACAACGTGATGAAATCCACACTAAGTACATTTAGAACGTACAAAGGAAATACTTCGCTATGTGGCACGTAGCAGTCAGCCTATGGCACCCACTGAAGAAGGGGACCCATGCTAGCTACAATGGATGACTAATTTTATGACCAGTGATACTACCCATGGTTACAGCTAATCAAAACTCCTGCATCAGGGCATACACTTGATTATTGCACAGGTCAGGGAAAATAACCTTCCCCCTTCCCTATGTATAGCTTTGCACTGTGGCCAATTGCATTTTACGTGCCTTCATTTTCTTGCCTCACCTGCACTCTGGGCATTGCCAGAGACAGAATGCCAGAGCCAATGGACCAATGGCCAAGGATTGAATGGGCCACGGAGATTAAACTACCTGTTTGCTCACCAAGAAACTGTCCCAGATCAGAATGGGTGCACACTCAGGGGGCAGCATGGGGGAAAGCGTTCTGCGGCTGTAACTTTTCTGTGTATCAACAGAGACCTTTGTTGTCCAGATCTGTAAATTGGGCACCTCTGATGCAAACTAAATTCACCCTAAAACCCACCACCACCAGCCCCTCCAATAAACCACAGACATTCAGAAGGATATTTATTCTTGGTGAACACCAACATGCCTCCCTCCCAGGGGAAATGCTGCTTGTGAAATCACAAATAAGATTCACAGAGTAGGTGCTGTTAGAAACTGAACAATCCCTGCTCCGGGCCCCTCCAGTAAAATGGTAGCTACAGTGAAAACTGGAGACACCACAGCATCACGATCATTGCCCTGGATACCCGAGGTACTGCAGTATTCCAGCCACTGCAGAGTTTTAATGGTACTGATTGTACATAAAGACCAGCTTCTAGTGCCTTGTGTTTCAGCCATGCGATTCACATCAGCCCTACACAGGATGCTGAGAATTCACCACTCTTGGGTTCCCCTCCTCCAGATGTTCTTTTCCAAAACCCTTACCCTCACAGCTGGGCAGAGGCCTGCTCCACTGGAAGTTGGGCTCACACTCCAGGGCCTCTCCGTCGCTCAGGGTGTAGCCCGAATCACAGCTGAACGTCACCAGAGCTCCCACGTAGAAATCGTTCCCATGGCGCTGTCCATTTACGGGGATCCCGGGGTCCAAACAATGGTCTGACTGGAGCTTCACAGCTGCAGCAAAGAAACCATCAGAGATTTAACGGGAGCAACCAGATCCCTCTGCGTCCCCTAACCGAAAGGCGGCTGCATGGGGAGGAGGAATTTTATCATGAACTTTTAAGTCACTCTTGTGCTATCTGAGAAACGTGCACAAGACCTGGGCTGGCCCCAGTTCTGCTCCCCAGACCTGGATCATCCCTGGGCGGGGAAGCACTCAGACAGCATGGTGTTCACTGCCTGGAATGGGAAGGTTTGGTGTCACTCAGCTGTTCAGGAGTGGCAGTGAAAGCGTGGGGTGGGATACCAAGGACTGGTGGGGAACAGAGCTATCTCCACCAGAGTTCTGACAGTGACCGCAGCAGGGCTGAAGATTGCCCTTGAACATCCCATGGTAATGACTGGTGCTGCACCTAGTGGAGGGGCTTCAGCTGGATCCATCTCAATTTAAACAGGAAGCAGCAGGCAGCTGGGGTTCTCTCTTCAGGTCCTTGGACTACGGAATTTGCTCCCGCTTTGGAACGCCAGAGCCTAGAGCCCTTACCCTTCCAGGCATGCAACGAAGCTCCTCAACTGAGCAAAGGGCGGGGGGAGGCTTTGTTGAAGGAGATGATGGTTGACAAGTGTTGTCATTATCAACCTCATTGTGGGGTGACTATTCTGGTCCCAGATGAATAGCAAACATATTCCTTGCTTTTGTTGAGTTCATTCGTAGTTTGTTGCTGGATATTATTTACCTCTGTATGTGAGACGTATTTATTTATCTATGCAAACACCCACATATTTTATATCTATGTATATAGACAGATAGACTGATCGACAAACACACAAACACCATACAGCATAGCACTTAGAGCAACTGATAGGTGCTTTTTGAAGAGAGAAAACAAGAAAAAAAAGACTGCTGCTGAAGTCAATAGAAGACGCATGAGTTGCACAGACAGTATCTGAGAACACAACTTGCCCATAAACATGTGTTTCACTCAATCAATGCATACCCAGATGCCACTGCAATGGGCATGTTAATCAATGCAGGTAATGATAACCACCGAATAATAATCACAATGCTTAACAAACACAAGTTCCTCTCTCTAGCCAAGCACCCTCCTCTGACTCCCATAAAATCACTCAAACGTCTGCAAGGATTGTGCTGTAATGGGTCATTGACAAGCTGGGATTCTCACAGGCTGTTCTTCTGAGGTGCCACTGATTAGTCTCAAGACGAGGGGATAACACAAAGAGGAAGTCGAATCTGCTTCCTTACAAAAAAAAATCTATTCTGAAGATGTTGTTTCAAGTTGTTGCAAATAACATAAAATAAATAGCAATAAAGATAATCATAATGCAGAGGCTCTTATCAGATTGCGATAGCTTGAGGTCCTCAAAACATTTAAGAGTAACAGCGCTAACTGCATAGCAGAATGGAGAAGTAGCTCCAATGGGCTTTTGATTGAGTCCTTTTGTGCTGCTGGGTACTACACTTACTCTCATATCGGATCTGAAAGCCGATGTCGGAGTGGCTTTTGTCGGTAGAGAAGAGGAGGTAGAGGTAGTTGCTGGTGCTAATGAGGAACTGGGGCACTTGAGTCCCATCGTAGACCCCTATCAGTGGGGAGGAATAGGACCTGCCGTCTCGCACTTCTAGGGTGTCGTAATTCACCTCGGTCTTAAACCTGCCAGGGACATAAAGAAATTGGCATTTTCCATGTTATAATTCTGGAAAGACTAATAACAGGGAGGTAACGTGGTCCCAGTGCACAGGAGACTGCACTAGGAGTCCTCAGCTCAAGTCATGGTTCTACCGCTGGCCCTGCTGCGCGACCTAGAGCAAGTCATTTCTTTGCTCACCTTTTGTCTGTCTTGTCTCTTTACAAGCTAAGGGCCTGATTTTTAAAGATATTTAGGCAACTAGGCACTTAACATCCATTGAAGTCAGTGAGTTTTAGGCCCCTAGATACGTTTGAAACTTTCATCAGGCCTTGAAAAATCTGGCCTTACGCTTGTTGTGGCAGGAACTGTCTATTACTATATGTACGTGCACTGTGTTGTGTTGATTAAAAGAGATGGTGCGGCCCAGTGGACTGAGCGTTGTACTGGGATTCAGGAGGAATGGCTCCATTCTTGAGTCTACCACGGAGCCATTGCGTCATTTGGGTCAAATCAGTTCTTTCTTGACTCTCTCTGTGCCTTTCTTTCCTCTCCCATCTTTTCTCTGTCTTGTGTATTTGGCTGTAAGCTCTTTGGGCCAAGGAGTGACTCCTGCGAGGGGTATACGCAGTTCACAGCCCAATAGGGCGTGTAACTGCTACTGTAATATAAATAATAATCATAATATACAGAAGCATGATTATCAGAATGACTGTGAGACGCAGCAGCCACTAGAAGTATCAATTCTATACTCCCAGACATTGATGCTCTCAATGGGCCAAACCCCAGTAAATCCCCTCACTGAGCAACATTCCTGTTTGGGTCAACTGGAATTGTGGCTGGTCGGCCTCTCTGAAATTAGCGACCACTTTGGAAGATTTAGCCCTAAAATAAGGGCTTTGATTTAAATCCGTTGTGTGTGAATTTCTCCACACAGTCCTACATCAGGGGAGAGACAGGTAATTAATATGCCAGATTCATCCATGATGTATGTGGAGTTGCACCAAACATCTCATTTTTGGAATACAGAAAAAAAAAAATTATGAAAATGTTTCCGCAGTTTTTCAAACAGTTCTCTGTAATACATAAGGAAAAAGGCATTTGTTGCCCCATTTCTGAAGCAAAGTCACATCCAGAATGCAATGTATTTTAAAATTTTTATCCCAGTTATTTATCTGGCCCTCATTAACATAATGCGCAAGTACCTCACAGAATGTATTTATCTCTGCAACACCCCAGGAGGTTTTACAGAGAGGAAACTGAGATACAAAGTGACTTGCCTTAAGTCATTGTGCTGGAGCACAGAATTGATTCTGGATCCTCCCAAGTCCCAAGCAACTGTCCTACCCACTGCACCATGCTTCCTCTCATAAGTTTGAAAATCAGAAACAGCTCAACATGTTCTTAGCTCTGGCTCAAAATGTAGGTTAGATCTTATTTTAGCCATCCGAGCCAGTTGGCTTCCACATCCTCAATGCTGTCTAGATTTGAGCAAATGGTGGTCAGAGTGCAGAACTGGGAAACAGGAGCCTGATGGTTCATATCTGACTGTGGCACTGAATCCATGTGCAGCCCTATGACCTCTCGGTGTCAGTTCTCCTATTTGCAAAATGGAGGTAAGAATACTTATTTACCGAGCTGGTAGGGCTGTGGTGAGGATTAGTTCATAGACAGAAAGGAGAGCTGATTGAAAAAAGGGAAAATATTTCCTTTAAAAAAAAAAAAAAAACTTTCCTGATTTATTCATTTATTTCAATTTCAAAATTTCACTTTTTTAGAGGAAGGTCGGCCGGGGGGGGATTAACCAACTGTAGAGTTGGTTGAATGATGGGGAAAATATCACACACACAAAATCTGGATTGTTATGCAAATTTTTGAAAAAATGTGCAAAATAAATTGCCTGACTTTAACAAAAAAGCTCATAAGTGCTACTTTTTAGTGCTGGATATAAGGCTTGAAGAAGGACCTGTCTGAAGTCAGTGGGAATCTTTCCATTGACTTCAGTGAGCACAGGGTCAGACACACATGCAGTATTGGCTAATAGAAGCCATGCTATTCTTTATCCTCAGTGACCACCTGTCAAATGTAATTTTGATGGGATATCCGGGCTGAGCCTCTATCACCCACACACAGTTCAGAGAGTCCTTGTAGAAGCCAGGCCAGCCCGGGGACAGGATCATTCCACTCGGAGAAGTCAGATGGCCACCGCACGGAGCTGGGGAAAGAGGACGCAATGAATCAGGCGAAAGGTTTAATTAGCCGAGTTTACTCCCTCGAGTCCCCTGCAGACAGTAAGTATGCTGATGTAGGACATATCAGTTCCTAGACTGGTAGGGTCAATAATTTATGTTCACAGTGAAGTTAGGGCTCATGAAAGTGGACAGTCTGGGAGGCTGAAATCTACTTATGCAAGATTCCCCATGATACTCCCCAATTTACAGGCCTCAAACCTGCCCTGCAGGCATGAGGAGAGCTTGGTCTTCACGGCCCAGTTGGGACTTGACCTCTCTCTGTTGAGACAGCCATCCAAGCCTTCAGTCAGTTCCAGCTCTGACAGCGGCTTTACGAAATGGGCACCAGGGCTGAGACCCAACAAACTCACTTCCCACAGGCCAACAAACAGCTACCAGGGGTAATGACTCTCAGTCACTAAGGACCAGAGTTACAAAGGTGTTTAGGCACCTACAGATGCAGATTGGGGCCCAGTGGGAATTTAAGAACTGAATATTTGTGTTAGGTGCCGAATTCCCATTGGTTTTCAATGGGTGTGAGCTGCCTAACTTGCTCACATGCTTTCGTAAACCCCACTAGGCACCTACCTGCCTTTGCAAGTCTGGCCCCAAGGGCCTGATCCATTGATTTGACAGGGCATGGGATCAGCCCTTCCCAAGCTGGGTCCTAATCAGTGATCCAAAAGCAAAAATCCGTTTCTCAAAAACATGAGCTATGCAGTGTCTCCCAAACCTCCCACCTGCTGTCCACCTTGTTGGCTTTGTGGGAGAAGATGCTCTTTTTTCAGATATGGCCTTCTTGTCTAGTACTTTTCCAGACACCAAACCGTATTTCATAGAGACAAAGTGGGTGAGGTGACATCTTTTATTGGACTAACTTCCGTCGGTGAGAGAGACAAGCTGTTCTACACTTTTACACATACACTTTTTCTTTTTTAAGAACTAATTAGAATTTGCATTTAATTGAGCACATACTGGAGGACAAGTCAAAGGCAAGCCAAGAGATCACGCACAGAGAAGTACAAGTTAATAGAGCTGGGTTATCAAAGCTTGCACAGATAAAAGTCGATAAAAATATAATTTTATTTATATATTTCCCCTCCCCCGACCAGCTAGAGACATGCACAGTTAAACACTCAGGCTCACAAAGGGAACTGAAGTACTGAGCCAGCCCCACAAATATTTCATTTGCCAACTCCCTGCAAAAATCAAATAAAAACAAACCAAAAAAAGCAGTCTCCTACTGAATTACAATCACTCTGGACAGCAAGTACCCTCTTCTCCCTTTAATGGAAAAGACAATAAAGCATCCTCCATGCTATTTGCAGACTGGCATTAAAACACGGATGGCCAATTACTGAAATTATTTCTCAATACTTCAGCACATCTGTAATTCAAACACTTGCAAATATCACTTCCTGGCATCTCTTCTCCGAGAACAGAGAGGGAAAGAGGCCTTTTAATTTCTAATAAGCTCTTTTCATTTCATTTCTGTTTTCCACACTGGAAACTTTAAAGCACCAGGAGCTGCTTTGAAATCCATATCAGAACCTTTAATTTTGTGTGCGTGTGTGGTCATAGACATATTGGCATGGAGCTGTAACTGCAAAACATCTAATTCCAGAGTTCATTATAGGGGCCTGATGCACTACACAGTCATTGATATACTGAAGATTCATAGACAGATCTGAATTTCTATAGCAAGAAATTCATTGTTCATTTCACTGCAAAGGCCTATTGCTTCTTCTATTATTTGAAGAATACATAAGATTTTTGGTCTCAAAAATCAGGAGGGGGGGAAAAAGAAATGAAACGGAATGCATCTCAACACTTTCCGTTTTCTTTTCTTTACATCTCACCATGAGACTTGTGGTAAAGAATTTTATTTTTGCTATTAGCAAATCAGAGCTTTTTGTGCTTGTTTGAATGTGTGTGTGTGTGTGAAGAAAAACACCTGTTGTAGACAGATCTGAAATAATAAAAAATCCCATAATTTCACAGAATTAATCACTCAGTGATTATTTGGTTTGTTTAAGTTTCTAAGGAAGCTATAGGGTGCAGACAAGAGTCCAACGATACATAAATCACATGTAGAGCTAGGGATTAGAACCCTGGTCTTCCAGCTCGAAATAACATGAGCGTCTATGTGTGAGACAACAGAAATCTCCTTTAGGGTCCAGTGTTGCAAAGAATTATGCATAAATTTTGCTTTATCCATGGTGTGGTGCCCTTTGATGTCATTGGGGCTCTTCACAGTGTGCAAGGCGTGTAAGAAAGCTTTGTAGGACTGGGGCATCGGTGGGAAGTGGTAGTAGCTTCCTTCTCTCTAGGCTGCAGCCACTAGCGGGAGATTTCTCTCTCTCTCTCTAACACTAACACTAACCCTCCCCCCCCCAATTAAATTATCTATTTAGGGTTTGATCTTGCAACTTGCTAAGCACTCTGGCCCTGACCTAGCAAAGCATATCATCTTAAGCACATGAGCAGCCCATGTTCTTCAATGAGACTATCCATGTGCTTAAAGTTAAGCACATGCTTTGCTGGATCAGGGCCAGAGTCAAGTCCTCATGTATTTAATCTCCTGTCCAAAACAGATTCTAAATCATCCCTGCGGTTGGGGAGGGGAGGGGAACAGTGATTTACCTTCACATCTCAGCACCGCATTGTTCCAAACCACATTGCCTTCCTTCAAGATGCAGGTGATGGTCTCCGACCCGTGGGTCCTTATGAAGCCCTCATCGCAGAGGAAGGATACGGAGCTGCCTAGCTGGAGGCTGTCGCCGAACCGCTTCCCATTGACGGGCACCCCAGGATCGGGGCATTCATTGTGCCTGAACGCTGCAGGGGGTGACAAGATGGCGGTGAGTCAGCCACTTCCCCACCCAACCTCTTGCCAATGGCGAGACAACCAGGTCAGACCCAAATCCAGGATCTTCACTTCCACAGAGCTGCCTGGTGTGTGATCCTGCACCATTGAAGGCGACATTAACTTCAATGGGAGCGGGCTCAAGAAGAGACAGAACAGCGCAGGGGGTCAGGTGCTAGCCTAGCACTTAAGAGACCTGAGTTCAAGTCCCTGCTCTGCCACAGAACTTCTCTGTAACCCTGGGTAAGTCACTTAGCCTCTCTTTGCTGCTTCAGTTCTCCATCTGTACAACAGCGTTAATAGCACTGCCCCACCTCACAGAGATGCTATGAGGATAGTTATGGTAAAGATAACAAAGCACTCAGATGTTATGGGGCCCTCTAAGCACCATGGATAGATAGATCAGGCCCTTCAAGTGTAGGTGGAGGGTAGAGCTGGTTGAAAAACAGCATAAGCTTATGCAACCTGCCCCCCCGGACATTTTTGGTCAAAATTCCAAACAAATTTCAAGCAGCCCTAGTGGAAACAATAATACCACCTAACTTTTACATTGCGCTTCTCGACCATAGATCTCAAAGTGCTTTACAAAGGAGGTCAGTACCATTATCCCCATTTTACAGATGGGGAAACTGAGGCACCAAGAAGGGATTTGACTTGCCCAAGGTCACCCAGCAGGTCAGTGGCAGAGCGAGGGACAGAGACAGGGTCTCCTGAGTCCCAGTCCAGTGCTCCCACCTTATCCTCCCCCTGCTGTGGTCTCTGGCTGGCCCTCCCATAGGGAACACCACTGTTTAGCATCTCAAGCTAAGTAAATCATACAAACACAGTAAGTCTATTAATCAGATTGAAAGCTCTAGAGACCGGAATTTTCAAAGTAGCCAAGGGAGTTAGGAACCCAACTGCCAGTGAATGTTCATGGGATTTGAGCGCCCTACTCCCACGGGCTCTATGAAATCCCAGCCTACAATTTTTTGTCCATATGACAGGTAGAGGCTGAGCAGCGGCATTGCAAGCTTCCCCACCAATGTGTCTCAGCCTGGGCATTTAGGGTGAGGGTGTCCAGTTGTCTTGTCCTTTTAGGTTCCCAGGCTCTGCGTCCAGGAATGCCAATGGTGCCAGTTAGGGCCAGCTGCACTGGTGGGTCTCTGAGGTGCAGACTGAGGGCTGGGCTACACTAGAAAGTTAAATCAACCCAGCTGCATCGCTTAGGGGGTCTGAAAAATTCACCCCCCTCAGAGACGTCGTTAAGCTGACCTAAGCCCCAGTGTAGACAGCGCAAGGTCAACGGAAGAACCCTCTCTGTCACTGCAGTAAATGGCTGCACTACGGCGCTACAGAGGCACAGCAGCGGTGCTACAGCTGTAGTGTAGACACAGCCTCCGACTGCAAATTCGTTCCACATAAGCAATGAACAGCTATCAGACAGCAATGACTTGTGCTCTTCTGTAACCTTTACTGCATTCAAACCAGCTAACTAGCCGCTAACTCTGCCCCACTGCCACTCCCCTGAGCCATCCATTCTCTCCATACGCACCCAGTTTTCATGACTCCAGCATCACCAACACTAACGGTATTTTTCACTTTATAACAACAGGCAGAATTAAGGGTGGCTTTATGGATGAGGCTCTGTTCTGGGACTTCGGGGGTCGAAATCCTGGCCTTGCTGAATCTGAATGACCTTGGGCTAATAACTTGATCTCTCCCTGCCTCGGTTCCTCACGTGCAAAGCGGGGATGATAATTTCTCGCCCTCGCAGCGGTGCTGTTATGACAAAACCATTGACGTTTGTGAGGTGCTGAGATACTACAGGGATGGGAACCCTGGAAACACCTGCAATAACACCCTTTACAACTCTTCACTTTTGAAAGATTTGAAACTGCACAAAAACGTTGCTTGAGAGAATTTCCCTGAAGCTCCAGAAATGCTACATAACAAACAGCCAACAAGGGGCATGTGTGCACAGAGGGGCAATAACCTGACAGAATATGAAAGGTTTGAGGACCTGAGGCTAACACGAAGAGCACTTTAACCATGGCCTGCCATGAAATTTCTGACCTCAGTCATTACTGCTATTATAAAACAAAGGAAACAAAGTAATTACCTTTTTATGTATTGCAAAATTGAAAGTGGAGTTGCATGTACCCATAGATACAGGGTAGTTGTCAACACTGGCCTTTACCAGCAGTTAAAAACCAAGGCCATCAATCAGAAAGCAAGAATTTGGTCTTAATGTTTCATTAAGTTTATAATTATGTCTACCATACCTGAACAAAGTTTGTGATGTTCTTCTGTGGTTAGCACCATGTGAAAGGCAGCGGTGCCCAGATCAATTGCACACCTATGCTCTTACAAGTGTAATGACTGAGACGAGTTCTGGAGCAGTCTTATCGGCACAGCACTACTACAATCTGTGAAGACCACTTTCAGTTAAGAAAGCGGGAACATTTAGGTTGAATATCACAGTCTCCATTTCCTTGTGCTCCCCGCAGGGCCGGCTCCAGGCACCAGCTGAACAAGCAGGTGCTTGGGGCGGCCACTCGGGAGAGGGGCGGCACGTCCAGCTATTCGGCGGCAATTCGGCGGAGGGTCCCTCACTCCTGCTCGGAGCGAAGGACCTCCCGCCGAATTGCCGCCGCAGATCGCGATCGCGGCTTTTTTTTTTTTTTTTCTGCTTGGGGCAGCAAAAACCCTGGAGCCGGCGCTGGCTCCCCGACTGTCTATTGTATGCATCTGTTGTCCCTTATCTTATCCTCAGGTTGTAAGCTCTTTGGAGCGGGGGACCAGCTGTTTGTTACATGTTTATACAGTGCCTATCACACTGGGGGTCCTGGTTCATGATTGGTGCTCTTAGGTGCTAATGGAACATAAATAAATAACAAGGACGCCCTTGCTAACTGTTTCAGAGTGGTAGCCGTGTTAGTCTGTATCAGCAAAAAGAACGAGGGGAGTACCTTAGACTCTAAGGTGCCACAAGCACTCCTCGTTCTTCTTGCTAAAGTGGTATCTACTGGACTGTGAAACTCAGAAACTTGGGCTCCATCCCTACTTTTTTATCCTGACAACCAGTGTCAAGAAAGTTAATGGTTGACAGATTTAGAAAAGATGAAAAGAAAGGGACAAATTCTTTGCTGGTATAAATGGGCAAGAAGAATTAGAGTTGATCGGCTTCATTTACAACAGCAGATAATTTGGCCTAAACACCTCTTCATACAGGGAGCACCCAGCATGTGACATTCTCTTCCTCAGGAGTTCATGGCATAAGAGACTTATGCTTGAGGGCAGAATGCTGCGGGCCTTGCCCTCAGTTCATCATTTACCGCAATGCAAAGCAGCACTGGCAGAGCGGCCGGTTCGCCCTTTCTTCTGAAGCACCAAGGATTAGTCATTGCCCAAAGCAGGCCGTCCTACCTGAAGAGCCAATAGCCTGATCTGATGTAGCAAATGATTTCTCAAGACGTACATTTTTTTTTAAATGGCTGATTTGCAGTCATCAGCAGGAAAGACGATTAATTTAGCAGTGCCACGAACTGCTGTTATAACTTGAATCATTTATCATTTCTGCTGAGTAGGTTTAATAATGTTCTTTAGAACATTACAGGGTAACATGAGTGTAAATTGTTACGGTAGTTTGCATTCACTTGAACACGGAAGGCTTGAATTTATGTGAAGCCATACATAACCCTGCCTGTTTCATTCCTTCATTGTATATAGTGTCTCTCTCACTGTCCTCACAGGCTCTGCATGCCTCCCAGTACAAGTGAATAATGATAGTCCTGAACATTTATATGGCACCTTCCATCAAAAGATCTCAAAGCATTTCACGTTTTTTTTTTTCTTAAATCAACCAAACCTCTGTCAGATAAGCATTCATATGTTACAGATGCGGAAACTGAGGCACGTGAGATCCTGACTGCCAATCCCCTGCTCTCACCCTAGACCCTGCTTTCTTTCTGAGCTGGGAAAATTACCCACCCTGTAGTTATGGCGCCAGCCTAGGACTTGGGAGACCCAGGTTCAATCTCCTGCTCCACCATAGACTTCCCACGTGACCTTAGGCAAGTCACTTAACTTCTCTTTGCCTCAGTTTCCCATCTGTGAGCAGGGATAATAGCACTGTCCTATCTCACAGGGAGGGTTATGAGGATAGATGCATGAAAGACTGTGAGGTGCTCATATGCTGCAGTGATGCAAGCCAGGTAAGAACCTTAGAAAAACAGATTCCTCGTTCCCTGCTCTCAACACTAGACCACACGCATTTCCAGAGCCAGGAACCAGAACCTGTGACTCCTGTCTCTGAGTTCTGTGCCTTAGACCCAAAGGCCGACATTCTGACCTCTACTGCACCATCTGTCAATCCAGAGTAACACCACTGATATCAGAGTTACTCTGGACTTACTCTGGTTTCTGTTCGATCGGAATCTGGCCCAAGATGATAATTCCACGTGGCAAGATGCCTGTCCTCCAGGTGCTAACAGAAAGGAAGGATTCTGCACTTACTGGTGAATGTGATGTTGAAGCCCCTCTTCTCCATGGAGTGGTCGGTCTGGAACTCAAGCCTGGCTACGTGGCCGCTGCTGGTCAGAGACGAAGGGATCTGGCTCCCTGAGAAGGTCCCCAGCACCGGGGACTCAGGGGTCCCTCCATCTTTCACGGCTAGGAAATCAAACTGAGGCTCCACATCAAAATCATTGAAAGCCAAGTGGATCCGGCTCTCAGGCTTAGCTATAATTAACCAAACACAGTGCAAGTTGCTCCCGTATTCTTCAGGGTAATTTGGTGACAGGACAATCCCAGACGGGGTGGTGAAGTTGAAAAAGCAGGAAACTGCAATGAGAAATCACCATCAATCATGCAGCACACAGCTCCTATAACCCTGACTTGTTACTCCCCCCACCCACCCCCATGCAAATTCATAACCTTTTTGCTTCTCAAAGAATTTAGGATGGGAAGGGATCAGTGCTCCATTCACTGCTGGGCATCAGTGATTTATTTATAAAGGGGAGGAAGAAATATCTTCAATCAAAAAAATATTCTCTGGTCCTTGGTTCTGAATGGTCAATAATTTTCCAGCCAGGGATTGCATTGTCCCCTTCTTTATGCTATGTGTAACCCTGAAGCTTTAAAGTCCCACCACGCCTGCAATGGATTTCATGCCCCCCTACCCTGCAGGAAGTAGCGTGTGGATTTCTTCCTTTTTTTAAATTTTTTTTTACAAGAACTCAATGTTACTTAATAGAGTAACTCTTAATAGAATTCACCCTGCAGGGGAGTTTGCACCTTGCAAGGTTAATTCCATTGAATAACACTTAGCTGTTTAAAAAAAACACCCTCAACCATCCCCTTTCCAGCAGGACAGGGGGCATTTTAAAGCTTCAGGGTGCTATTTGGTTTACATGATCATTTGCTAAATGCAGTTCTAACCTAAGCCCCAGTGCTACAAATCCACATAATTCGATGAACATAAGCAGCCTCCCTGAACTCAACAGGATTCTTCTTATGCCTAGCATTACTCCCATGTGTTAAATTTTTGCAGGACAGGGCTACAAATTGCAAGCTCCTTGGGGGAAGGAGCTGTGGGCTCGATTCACCATTGGCCTGCCACTTCTGCAGTCATTTGCACCAAAACAATGTGGGTATAAAACAGTGCCCTTGTGATTTGATAGCCACTTTGCACGGGGGGTCAATCACTTCCCAGGGAATAGGCCCAGTGACTGGATTTTCTCTGAAAAATGCCGTGCATACTCACACTGCTTGGTGCAAACAGACATGGCAACATATGATTGGCCAAGCTCTGGAGTGCTGAGCGCAGTGGACAGCTCCCTTTCCATTAGGAATAAATCACTGACTTTCACCGGACTAAAGATGTCAAGAAGAATCGCACTGGACTCCTGCCCCTATGAACATAATTAATTGTGTGGAACGGGGAGGGGGGCGGGGGACCAGTGCAAATGAAAAATCCTCAGCCCTCAGGGGTGACTGTTTTCAACATAGGCTGTATTTTAGCTGACAGGGTCCATTAGTTCTGAACTGTAATGCTACTATCTAATTGATACCTACCTGATGATGGTTACGCTTTACGTACATCTTGCTTGCTCCTTTCCCCACCCCCACCACATTGCCTGATATACATTTATTGAAAGCTACCATTTAATATGCTTTTCACACTAATTCCTGGCACGAGGCTGTAACTCGGAGGATGGCTTTGGCTTGGCATTTATACAATTATTTGGTCTGACGTTTGCCCTCCCCCTAGTATGAGCTTCCTTTATCTTCAATACCTAATGGTCTTAAATCAAATAAAATGCACATTACCGGGCATTACTGAGGCTAAGAGCTACAAGCCATTTCCTGCTCCTGATAACAAAGAGAATAGGCAGCTAGATTAAAGAGAAAAGAAACAAGCGGCAGCATCTACCAAGGATTTGGTGTATGTAGGAATCTTTATTAAAAGGAATGCTTTCAAGTCTTTTTGACAACTAAACCCTATTATAAGGTGTCTGGGAATATCTGTCTATTAAAAAAAAACCCCACGCCCATTCACTGAAAAATATGGGAATCACTACTGTGGAAGTATGAGATAAGTGACCCTATGTGGTCCTATAAATCCAAATAAGACCATCGTTTTGTTCTGGGTTTGTACAGCACCTAGCACAATGGGGTCCTGGTCCATGACTAGGGCTCCAAGGTGCTACAGTAATACCAATAATTAATTAATAATAATGTAGGACCTATAACATTGTGCTCTACTGATCCATGCAACCAGCAGCAGAAGTAAATGGATGTAAATGGAGCAACGCTGAGTTACACCAGGGGCTAGATTATGGCCCACTTGCACACCTGCATTGGCTACCTCCATTGTAGGTAGTAGTGTGAGCGGCAGAACAGCCCATGCAGAACTTGGTAGGAGTGGGCGGAGGTGGGCTGGGCATGCTGGAAGACCTGTGCTGTTCCAGGTATTGGGCTGACATAGGATACATTAGCCCTGGAGCAGTGGGGGAAAAAAGGGATTCAGGCTGTGACTGAGAGTCACAATCTTCTTCCTGATCTGCTCCTGGGATAAAGCAACTATACACTGTCTGAGACACAGGTTAGCCTCAAGTGAGGCCTTGTATATTAATAGACATGCAAACAGAGAGTGTCCCTTTACTTAGCAAAACATTGAGGTACTGCAATATAAATGTTAAATAATGAGAACAAGAAGAATCTCAAGAGATTGCAGCCCCCTGCCTCTGGCACTCTGCATAGTAAAGAAACCAATGCAAAGGAAAATATTCTCCTCAAGCTACAACAACAGCAAAGATAAAATATTAGGTTAAAATACACTGTAAAATTAGGACAGGCAAACAAATGCAAGAGACACGAGAAAACCACTCCGTGGTCTAGATTAAAGACAGGCATGTGACGCACTGGATATTTCCTTTCCTCTGGGGGAGAGGAGAAAAGGTGCAAAGGTAAAAATCAGATAAACCACTAGTAAGGATCCCACCTGACCCAGGTACAGAGAGAGAGACACGCAGCAAATTATCAGCACCATCAGGAATAAGGAAAAATCCTCAGGCCAGGGAGGCTCAGGTGCACCAGTGTAAACCGGCCAGAATTGTTACTCCAGACTAGTGTAAACAAGAGCAGAATTCAGCCCAGGAAATGGATCTTAAGGCACTGGAGACCTGACTTTAAAAGGCCGGTAGTTGGTCAGCACCTCTGACAATCAGAATGTGCAGCAACAAGGCTAACAATAACACAACGTAGTAATGGAGGCTTTGATTCAAGCTATCCTAACAGGCAGGATCCACTATTGGAACACCATACTTGCCGGTCTTCTAGTTAAACTGAGAGTCAAGAATCCAGGAGCTCAGGTTCTCATTATGACTAAGAGCAACCCAGCAAAGTCTCTGTTGGGCTTAAGAGCTTCCAAGCCAGGTCTGTTGCCAGTCTGGAGACATTAAAGAAGTATTTGAAAAAAATGTCCAAGCCCCGAAAATGTTGTTATGGGTCCACAAAATTCCACTGCTGGGCAAAGACAGACCTGGACAGTCTTTGAAGGCCACTTGAAGTTCTATCCCAAACTAAAGATATCCGCTACAGAAACAAGAAGCATGGTTCCCGCTTGACCTGTGCATACCAAAGCCAACTCTGTATAGATGCTAAGAGAGAGACAACAACTGAAGGAAGTGGGGTGGTATTGGATGCCCTGTGACTTCTCTGCTGGATGGACACCATACACCCACAGTCAAACACAAAATAAGCACCTTTCTATTTAAAGCTTTATCGGAAGAGACTGGCCCACCAGTCAGCAACAGAGCAGGTACATCCTCTCGAGTCATAGACGGGGGAAACGGAAACATCCCTGTGGATCACAATAAGAACTGGATGGGGAGTGAATCATAGGACAATAAACCCCAATTCAGCAAAGTACTTAAGATCATGGATAAATTCATCCCTAGTCACCATGGCACTTAAGCATGTGCCTAAATCTCGGTGCTGAAGTGCTTTGACGAATTGGGGCCATAATGCAGAATGAAGACTTTGGATGCAGAATGGCAACTTAATTTTAAGAACAAGACGCTCTTACATGGCTGCATCTGTGAAAGAAGGTTGTTAATAAGAGCTACAAATCCCACATGTACACAGAGATCAGAGTAATCCAAGAAACAATGGTCCAAAGGGCTCAGGGGAGCCGTCAGAGGATTCAGAGCATGTCACCAATAATTAACCTCTTTGAACCTGACTCTGGCCAACAGTAACCCAAAGTTATTAATGGGTCTTTGTGGACACATGTTCATATCGCGCACACACACACACACGTCATCACTCAGCAATAACTAGTCTCACACACACACACACACACACACACACACACACACACACACACACACACACACGTCATCACTCAGCAATAACTAGTCTCACTCACGGCCGACTCTGTCGATGGTATGAAGCCAGAAGTCACCCTGATGGCCCATAGCAGTCAGAGAGGAGGCACGCTGGCAGGAGAACTGCCCTGCCAGCGCCCATCCTCTACTTGTTTGGCAGATCAAAGCAGATCTAGGGATCTCATTCCAGCACCTTTCCTGAGCACACAAGGCAAAAAAGGCACCAGGTAAACCAGCCTCAAAGCAACAAATGACAAATGTCCTATTACTTGCCCCAAAGCCACTAAACAAACTGAGTCTACAAACAGATGAGCAACTAACATCCACAACATGTATAACCTAGAAGAATAGTCTCACCCCTTAGTAACAGAGGGGTGGAGCAGCCTGCAGATGCAACATACACTGTACACACCATATTCAATCAGCACTGCACAGAGGAAAAAGAAGAAGATCAAGAGGAAACATTACAAGGAGTGCATTGGAACAATTCCCATTGGAGAAAGGAAACACACTATTCCATGGCTGTTAAAATGAGAAAACCCCCAGTGCCTATAAAGATCCAGCTTTCTGGAGATTTGAACAACCCCATACACCTTGAATAATTATCTGAAATGTACCAAGAGTTTTGGAAGGGATGTGATTCCCTCTGCTTCACAGCATAAGCCAGCCACTAATGAGTGGCAGGGACAGGAAGAAACTAGCCCCCATCTGTAGTTGCCCTTTGCATGGTTTTCTGCATCATCCTCTTTAGAAGCTGGCGCTGGCCTCTCTCATAGACTGCACATGTCAGCAAGTGGGAGTAGATAGGTCTAGGGAATGTAATGTACCCTTACGGAGTCTAATTACACACTACCTCTCAATTTTGCTCTTAGGCCTTCTAGTCTACTCACAAATTTTGTACTGCTTTAACTGTACTGGAATCGTTAGAGCACTAGTTATCCTAATGTGGAAATATGCTGGCATAAAAGTGTTCATACCACGATAGCTTATTCCTGTACAGTAAGGGGAATAAGCTATTCCAACCTGAGCTCTTTAATATTAGTATAACCACATCCACACTTAACGTTGTACTCGCCTAACTATTTCAACATCACATTCCTCCCCAAAACAGTCAGATTGGTACAAAATCTGTGTGTAGACAAGGCCTTAGAGTCCACGTTGGACTGTATAAATTCTCAGATGCACAAAATACTATCTACTAACTACCCCCTGGCACTTATCTGAGCTACAGCTGGACTCAAGCCAAAAGCCCAGAGCCAAACACACACAGACTTTTAGAAAATTGGAATCCAGAGCCAATTTTACGGTTTGGCCCCAACCCCAGTCTGAACATTTCCTCCCTTTGCTAAGATTCAGGTCAATTTTTTTATTTTTCATACAGGAGAAAAGTTCAGGTTATTTATTTTATCCAATTATTTCTCTCCAGGCTGGGTATTGGCTGGATTTGCATATGCACAAGTTAGGGAAACTGCCTTTCTTCTCAAATAACTAAACAGGCGGCTATTTACCTTTTCTTTATTAGAACTAGAGTGGGTCAAACATGGGTAACTTTAAAAAAATAGTCATATTTTATTTTATATGTTTTAAATGAACAACTCTATAACTCGGGGGGGGGGGATAGTAAATGTTTTCTGTGAAACAAATTTTAAATGTTGGGTGAAGAAAGCTTTGTTGAAATTTTGAAAATTTGCACACACAAAAATGGCCTCTCTGTACTTAGAATAGAACTGCATTTCCAACCTCTGCCAGACCTACTGTGCTTTTGACAAAGTTTAGCGCAACCAAATTCAACAGATTATTATTGCCTTCTGGAATCTGGCTCTCTGGGTTCCCCGGTCTCAAAATAAATTTCCATAATTTAAAATAAATAAATACAGTGAAGTTTTTTTCCCTTTTATTGCCACTTATTGAAAACTCGCAAATTGTTTTTTGTTAGGGTGGTTCCAATTGCTGCCGTGAATCATGGGCAGTGAGAGAAGAAAGAAAGAAAGAAAGAAAGAAAGAAAGAAAGAAAGAAAGAAAGAAAGAATAACCAATTGACAGGTTAATTTAGAGCTAAAATTGAAAATTTGTTGAGTTATACAAAATTACATGGTGCTGTTCAGTACGGTGCTGGGAAAACGTCTATCATAGTTTGTATTACCGGCTCGTAATCCTGTATGTATGTATCAGGAAGTGAATGCAAAAGGTTAGCCACTCAGTTTTAAATTAGAAAACACACCATTTGCAGTGGGGGAGTTAGGATTATTCAGCAGGTATAAAAAGCCAATATGGGATTAACAGGAAGAGTAATTACCGCTAAAGGGGAGAAAAATTATATGTGAGGCATAAAACATCAGGTGCACTGATGGGCTGGAAGGATTCACAAAGAACAAAAAGAAAACTTTAGTGCTGTATAACTGGATGGGAGTTCAGGCGAGGCGCTCAGAGCCACACTGCTAACTGCACACACAATGGCTGGTGCTTTTGTGGGACAAATTCAAAATCACCACAACTAGCAACAGGCGCCGCTGATTCACTCCATGCTAGTTTATAGCAGGTTCAGGGCACAAATCGCCAGTTCTAAAACATCTACTGAATCAGCTCCAGTATCAGGTAAGTGCCCATTTTACAGGGCATATATGTCAAAGCAATCAGATACCGACTGGAGGGAGGTTTCAAGTGGTGAATAGGAAACTAAGGTTGGGTGGAAAAAAGCATTTCTAACCATACAGTATGACGACCCCGAGTCTCCTTTCCAGTCAGCTCCAGGGCACGGGAACTTGCAAGTTTGCAGTTTGACACACACACACACACTGTCACAACGCAAAGCACCATGCCACATCACAACCACCCAGACCCATAACACAACCATGTGAAGTTGTGCTGAAAACCAGCACATCACAACTAGACAGGAGCGCCGCCAGCTTTTTTGCCGCCCTAGGCGGCGGAAGGTCCCGCCCCCGAAATGCCGACGACGACCGGGGCGGCCGGCGCCCCCCAAATGTTAGTGCCCTAGGTGACCGCCTAGGTCGCCTAATGGGTTGCGCCGGCCCTGCAGCTAGAGATGGCAGAACCTTTCACCATTAAAAAAATAAAAAAGTTTCCACTGGCGTGTACTGGATTCTTTTAAACCTGAAACGAAAGGAACTGGGGGAGTGCACCACATGGACTACAACTAAGGGGGGGGGGGGAAAAGCGATTATAATGTCACTTGTTAAACTCTCTGGGGCTAGGAGCTGTCCTGTGTTCTGGGTTTGTACAATGCCTAGCACAATGCGGCCTTGGTCCATGACGGAGGCTCTAAGTGCTACCACAATACTAATTTATTAAAAAAAACCAACAACTAATAATAATAAAGCAAAAACCACCGGAAACCAGGGATGAGTCTGAACTAAAACCCCAGATTAGGATCATCTGGAAACTTTGTAGAAGTTTGTATCAGGACACGGACCCAAGCTTTCTGGCTCACTCCACAATATCTCAAACAGGCCCAAAAATATGGATCCTCCAACAAAAACACCACTCTTCATTAGGTTCCACACGTAACCTATAGGGCAATTGTAGCAGAACTTCAATGTAAAACCATAAACTTTGCCCCCATGTCCTCTTCACGCACCCATGATCATAATCATTTACAGCTACATGCACATATATGTACACACACACACACACTTTACTTTTACAGTGCTTGACGGGTCCAGCAAACTACAGCTCCATGAGCGTGAAGACACTGAACTAACATGACAGAAAATGATTCCATTTCAGAAATAATTCTCCTGAGACACTCACCAGCACAAGTAATGGAGGAGGGGGAGTGGAAGGCAAAACCATCACCCATATTCATCGGGATTTGGTGTCAAAAGGTATCACCTGGCAGTTACACCTTATTCCATAATTATCCACAACGTAAAATGATCACACATTTGGCGCAACTGACTCACTTGCTCATAGCACAGGATTAGACCATCGGGCATGGCTGGTCAGGGTTTGGGTGCTTTAACAGGACAGTGTGGGGAACCCAAGACTAGAAGAGCAAAGAGGTTTGGGGGACGGAATAGAACTGTGCAGGGGAAGTTGTCAGAATATCTTAGACACGAGCTGGCTCTAGCCAGGGATGCTAGTCCTTCCCTTTTCTTTATCTCCGTAACTCGCACGTTGTAAAATCTATACTTTAAATGCAAAGCCTGGTCACGAAATCTGTTTTGAATCAGGGCCTAGGATTGCAACAGCCCATCTAAAATCCAGGTAAGAATTACAAAGCGCCTTATTTTCCATAATACAGATGTGTGCGTTTAAGTAGCAATACGGACACGTGATTGAAAGTTACACTTAGTGCAATGGAATGTGGCATTCCAGTCAATCTGGCCATCCATTTATACCAGGGTCATCACTGTGGTATATGAACAACCAGTCTGCTCCCTATGAAAGTTCTGTTACCATGGGGCTATTTCCCCATTCTTAAACCTGCTTATCTATTCATTCACAGGTAACTACAGTTTGATTATTGCCTCATATTCATATCAGATCCCACCAATGCACCCGAATGCGGCACCTACTAAGATTAATTAAAACAACTGCATGTCTGAGGTACTAATTTTCTCCCTTAGACACTTTCTCACCCTGTTTTCAATATCTTTAAGTTCCTGAAGGACAACCACAACTTGATACCGAAGTGATGATCTTGGTTCTATTGTGCTATGAAATCTGGATTACCCCTGCTTGTGAAAACGATACCGACCCTGGAACGATTTTACGAACGGCAGCTTTGAAAACGCACGTCAGGGTGAATAACTGCAACCGTGAAGCTGGTTTGAGGTCTAAGAGACACTGCGAAGTGGGGAGAGAGGTCTTCCACATCGAGTAATGATCATGGCTGAGTGCAACAAAGACCTTCATCATCAGCTAACAGCAAACATGTGGAGGGAAAACTGCACTCACCCCTTTCAGCTACAGAAACACAGTGAGCTAAAGGAACCATTCCCACTAGCTCAGCCAGTCAGAGGGAACCTATATGCACTCAAGGCCAGACACACTCTGCCCCTATGTGGGCAGTACAGTGCATGCATGGGACAGTCTGGTGAAGATTCCCAAGGGCCCCACACACATAGCATGAAAGGTTAAGGGGTATGACGACAACCACGAGGATAAAGATGGAAGATCTTTTATCGTGAAGACATAGACAATGGTGGATTCAGGAGCCCCTCGCAATAAGGCAGGTACATGATGATTTTGTGTGGCCACATCACTGGGAGCTCAGGCCATGAGTTCTCTGAGAGACATACAACATGGATATAAATCATTTGCTCAGGCCAGCAGATGCTGCTTTAATCTCCTTCTGCATTTGTCATGCGTTTGCAGCTAGAATTGGAGGCACTGAATTGTTTGCATATTCCAACTAGCAGCATATGAATCAGGTTACCTTGTTTTTCCACCTGATGCCCAGTACAGGTCCAGATACAGATTTTATGCTGAGTTACGTTCTTGTGCCATTCTATTGTGTCACCTCTGCTGACACACATTGATGTGATGGTGTCTAGAGTAACCAAACACAAGAGCGGCAGGGGGCGGATGGGCAAAACTTCTTGGCACTATCTATACATTTTGCCTTTTTGATTAGTAAATATCCCCAGCTGGACCACAGGGGGTGGAAGGTGCTGCATGATTTTAACTGGTGGATTCATGGCTCTTTAGTGATCATGCTTCTCTTCCCCTGCCCCGGGCAATATGGGCTTTGGTATGATGGCCACCCCCCATTCTGTATCTATGGACAGAGTAGGTGAAAATGCCACACCTTTATTGGTCTGAAGATGGGGAAATTTCAACCGTGCTAACGTTTTGATGGAGCTGTGTCACTCCGGGTACCCAAGATGTGAATAACAGGCATCTATCAATTGTCAGTCAGGGGGAATCTCAGAAACAGCTGAAGGTTTTGTTAAAAATCCCAAATATTGGATAGTTTGGGGTAGAAAAAAACTGGGTTGGAGACATCTCACAAAAAAGGGCTGTCTCGTGAGAATTCCAGCACTTCCCATGTTGATCAGGAGGAAAATACAAGGGGGACTATTTTCCTCCAACGTCTCAGGGTGTGTTTGCTTTTGGACAAAGCCAAGCAGTGCAAAAGTGCATGACATTTAGCAATGGGCAAACCTTGTGGACGCCAAGGGCTTTCACAAATTGTGCAAGCTGCTTAGAGGTTTTGCAAAACTTGTTCAAAGCATGTGAAACATTTACCCTATAATTTAAAAGCAAGTTTACTTATTTGCAACTGTTGTTCTTCCACAGTTGCCTCTATGCATTGCCCCTTGTAGCAAGGGTAATTCAATTTTCAAATAATATATTTGTTTTTCTAGGCTTTGCAATGTCTTTGGTACAGAAGAAACCTACGTAAACTACAAGTGAGTACCTTGGACAAGATGCATGTGTGCATTTATTGTATTATAATAAATATACACACAGTGTATCATTTTAGGAACATTTCTGCTGTCTCCTCTCGGTACACTCTTCCACACACTCGCCTTTCCTCTGTATCTGTTAGTCACTCTCAGCTCCATTTTATCATCCTGTTGTTTCACTGACTTTCCCTTCTCTTCTCCTCAAAGCTGAACATTCAGATCCTAGAGTGCTCGAGTTGGTAAAATATTAGACACAATGAGTTCACTCACCCTCAGCTGGGGAACAAAATATAGTAAATACTTTTGTGAGCCCTGTTAACAGTTTCCTTTTGGGTGATGGTTCCGATAATTTATAATTGTATTGTGCTTAACACTGTCCGTTAAAGGGGAGATTTTCCAAGGGCAGTCAGGACTACTGAACGCCAGAAAGAATTGAGCGCCTAACTCCTGCTTATGGCTCTGAAAATCTCCCCCCTAAGCCACTACTGGGAGCATCAAACCCTATTTCTCCTGAGATTTAAGACAAGAAATTTAAAGTTGAGATTTGGAGGTAGGGGACCTGAGAGCTGTCAAGTTACAAAGGAGAATTAAATGGCCAAAAATTGAATCTAATTTAATGGTTTTTTACCAGCATGGAAGATTCCACTTTCTCTCAGAGATGAACCTGAACCCAAATCCTGAAACTAAATACCATCCAAAAAAAAAAATGTTGGGAGGGGAGATTGGAATCTGAAGCCAGATCCAAATTTTGAGGCTGTCCCCTTTCCCCTGTAATGGACAGAACCAAATTCTCAGATTCAAACACTCTCAAACATTGGGGTAGTTGAAATCTTGATCCATATTTTGCAGTTTGGCTTCCATCTCGCTATTTCCAGTATTTTCTGCATTCTAGGTACTAAATCCAGTGCACAAATGTATTGTCTATGTAGCTACTTCACTGGACATTGCAAACACTTTAAAGCAGTCTCCTCACTGACTTACAAACACAGACTGGTTTCTGAGCGGACCACTGGCTACTCTTTTGGCAGGTAATTGTTTTCTGTCCCTTCAACTCAAAGGCAGGCTGGCATTCAAACTTCAAAGTGTCCCCGTGGCGAAATGTTGAGCCTTCTCTCTTGCCGTAGGCTGGTATCCCAGGATCGCCGCAACTCCCCTGGTCAATTTCTGAAAGAAAATAAAACAAAAGTGGGGGGAAAAACGGTTCTGGCAACTGGATACTTTGTTGTAATGTTTGTATTATGCTCTTACTTACATGCTATCAACAGATAACGTGTGCATTACCCTTACATAATCCCACACCCCTGGGTGGGTCGCTGGCATGGGGGATTGAACTTGGAGCCTCTGTATCTCAATGCATGAGCCTCTATCCCTCCAATTAAAAGACCCACCTCTATTAGCTAATGCACCAGCAGCCTTATGGTCCCCTAGCTACGTCCCAGCCACCACTACCCAGGGGCAGCATGTTACACCCACTGGGTGAGTGGTACACGTATCAGTGTTGGGACATCAACTAAAGCAAGTAATTATTTTAAACAGCTGTATTTACAGGCATGGTGATGGTTTTCCTGGTTGATTGATCTGAATTGCTAATCCCTTTCCATCCATCCTTGTAACTGATCTATTTCCAATTGCCTTTCTAAATACAAAAGTACTACAGGGAAAGAGAGATTGATTGTTATACTGATTTCCCATGCAGTTGACTATTTAATCCGGGTGGCATGAGAAGTGGACACACAGCTACTGTGAAACCGTCGGGGAGGGAGGGTATCTGATTTGCGAACCTGGCCAGTGAAATACAATGAACGATTTTAAAATCCTCTTTAATAAAGAAAAAAAAGTTCTATAGATCTCGGTAAAGGAACTCTCTGTCTCCATCAACTCACGTTCTATCTCAGGAGTAAATAAACACATCTATACTACTCGTCGGGAATTAAAATCCACATTGAGCCTGAAGATATTCATTTACTTCTCAAAGGCTAGATTCTGCCACACTTACACTGAGTATAAGGCTCAGGCAATGGGAGCTAGTTGCCTATATACCAGGGGTCGGCAACCTTTCAGAAGTGCTGTGCCGAGTCTTCATTTATTCACTCTAATTTAAGGTTTCGCGTGCCAGTCATACATGTTAACATTTTTAGAAGGTCTCTTTTTATAAGTCTATAATATATAACTAAACTATTGTTGTATGTAAAGTAAATAAGGTTTTTAAAATGTTTAAGAAACTTCATTTAAAATTAAATTAAAAAGCAGAGCCCCCCGGACCGGTGGCCAGAACTCGGGGAGTGTGAGTGCCACTGAAAATCAGCTTGCGTGCCGCCTTCGGCACACGTGCCATAGGTTGCCTACCCCTGCTATATACCTTTGAGGGTCTTGGCCTTATCAAATAAGTTATGAACACCAGAGTTACGAACTGACCGGTCAATCGCACACCTCCTTTGGAACCGGAAGTATGCAATCAGGCAGCAGCAGCAAAAAAAAAAAAAAAAAGCAAATACAGCACGGTACTGTGTTAAATGTAAACTACTAACAAAATAAAGGGAAAGCAGCATTTTTCTTCTGAATAGTGAAGTTTCAAAGCTGTATTAAGTCAACGTTCAGTTGCAAGCTTTTGAAGGAACAACCATCACGTTTTGCTCAGAGTTACAAACGTTTTATTCGTGACTCTGACGTTCTACGGTGGCCCCGTGGGAATGAGGTGAGGTGCTCTGATGAGTAAAGCAGACTGTGGCCCTAAGCTGAGGATCTTTATTGCTACAGATTCACTACCCTGGATACTGAAATCCTAGATCCACAGAGCACTGGTTGAAACAGGACAAGCTTCCATACAGATGCACCTGGACTTCATGCATCTGCAGGGAACTCCTATAGCAGTGTGTCACAGGGTGAGCTGGCCCCTTTAAGAGTGTCTGAATTTAGCTTCACCTGTGAGCAGTGTCCCTCCCAGACACTGGGAACTCCCTTGCTGAACTCCCAGTCCTATGATCAGGAAGATAAAATAGTCACAGGTGAGGCTGATCCCAAAGTCCTTTAAAGGGGCTAGGTTACCCTGTGACACTCCCTACACACAGCAGATTCAATCCTCTGCCCCTATCCTGAAACTAACAACAGTGCCAACTGTGTGGGTGGTTTTATTATATGGAAGGCCATCAGTTCAATCAACAGACGGGACTGAGCCGGCAGCCCATTTCACAGAGCCCAACAAACAGGGGGCAATGAGTGATCGACCTTGCTTGTTTCAAAACAGTGATCTGGGAGTTGTAAACCTCTGCATCTCATATACCATTCCCAACTATATAGTTTTCACTCCGTTTTCTGATCTGAGCTAATAAAGGAGCAATGTCTCAGGTCACAGATGGAACAGTTCAAGCAAATGGTAGTTCTGGAAATTTGAGAATAAATCCCGTCTCCTGAAGCAATTAGTGACACTCCTTCATGAAGATACGAATTCATAGCACACCTTTAATTCTTCAGGAAAGGCACCTTGTAATGACTGTACAAGAGAAGCTCTGCAAGTCGACTTTAGTAAAGCGTTCAGTGAGATGGGGTCTGTCTCTCTGCTTTCTCCACTCCCCAACTAACGATGACAAAAGGAAAATATGGGGTTATCTTGGAAAGATCCTCTTCTACATTCCACATCACGACTTTGGATTCTTTGATCTCCAAACAGCTCCCAGTGTGTCACCCGGTTTTTCAACAAGAAAACTTGAGCGTGCTCTGGTCCAACAGGTTCCATATTCACATCTTGATCCACAACCACATCCATATCCACAGCATGCCGAGTCCAGACTTCAATTTCACTGAAGTCTTTCAACCCCAATGTGTTTGTTTTCCTTACTGTATCACATAACCACAAAATGCCACAGTGTATTCAATAAGGAATGAAACACACTTAGTCTGACTTCATAGTTTTTACGATCATCTAGTCTGACACAAGCCACAGAAATTAAGTAAATTGCAGAGCTGGGATTCAAACCCAGATTTGAGTCCCAGCGCCTCAGCATAAATCCATCCCGTCTTCTATATTTATTCTTTTTTTTTTTTACTTTATGTTAGAGGCCAAAGTATCCCGCGACACCCCCCGCTACCAAATGATTCAATAGTGACTGAAATATAAAGAAGAAAAGCAATCATGCATTCCTTTTTACCCTCTCATAATACAAAAACAAGGGGGCAGCTCATGATTTAAAAGGCAATACACTTAGAAAGAATAAAAGGAAATAGATTTTGCGTGGTTTGATGCAGTGCATAATTAAGCCATGGAACTCTCTGCAACAAGACATGTATATGAATAATAAGAATATCACCTGCATTATCCCAGCCAGGGTAGACACTTTTACTGGTATCAACCTTCATTCTTCAGGTCACGAGTCAACCCCCAAACACTTGGGTTTAGGAACAAATTACCCCCGGGGGACATTACTGCATAATTGGCATAATTATGGGTGTTTTACACTCATCTGGTATTGGCCACTCTCGGATATAGGGCTGGATGGACCATTGGTCTCACCTAGTGCGGTATTCGCTATGTTCTTAAAGCTCTCATTTTGCATATACTGTATGAGTAGGCCCTTTAGGGCAGGGATTGTCTCTTGTCTATGTTTGTACAGCACCCTGCACATTGGGGACTCAATCCTGATTGGGCACTACCATGATATGAACATTTAATCCTTGTCATAATAAGGAGGCCTGGAAGTTGTTCTGAGCAGAGCCTCACTGCAAGGTTCCAGCCTTGGAGAGCTCATTGCATGATAGGGGCCTAAGTCTCCGTAGCAGTGGAGGGAGATACCTACAAAATGCAAGTTGGACTGCAAAATTTGTGTCGACATTCTCTCTCTGATTACCGTATTCCATTTCAACATCAGTTCCCCCACGCAGTTCTAAAGTAGACAGATGACACCTTCTCATGTGGAGATGTACAGGTAGCAAGAGATTAATTGTATTCTGACTTTGGGGAAATCATGTATGCGATTTTCTGTTATCTTCTTTCATACAGTTTCATTTCTAAAGAGTTCCTTCCCTCTCTATCGCTATTAGCGATGAGACTTTATTCCTTTAAAGCCTTCTTCAGTGCTTCAGCACTATTAATCGGTGTTGCATTCATCTCATCTTCCACTTTCTCTGGTTTTTATCTGCATCATCTGTGATCAGCCTCACTGTCTTTTCTCCCAGTTTTCAATTTCTAACACCAAATTGGAAACTTCTTTTATGACATTTCCCTTACAGAGGAAATCACATAAGCCAAGATTTGTATTAATCCATCTAATATTCCAATGTGATTTGAATATCAACAAGTTTCTTTTACTGTTATATTGACTCTAGGCAACTTTAGATATAGGTATTTTTTCAACAGAAGCCACGACAGAGCATCTGGTTTCTGTTATTGCATTTTATGTCATGCACTAAAAAGTAATTGTCAGGTAATGGGGTCCAAAAATATGATCTAACATAATTTAATATTAATAGAAAAGTTTTCATGAAGTGTATTTCTTTTCTCCTTTTCTGCTTTTCAGTTTGTTTGGATTTAAATATTGCCCTGCAGGCTTTGCAAATGCTGAGAAACAGAGAGTGAAACAGACTAGACTCAACAATGAAATTGACCAGTTTATTGCTATTCTCCAAACAGAGCAAAGTGCGAGACCAATAGTGTAAATTATGAAAAGGAAAGTCAACTTTTAAGAGTCTTACAGTTTTAATAATCTACAGGAAGGGCATTTCTTTAAAGCATATATGATTGTAACCAAACAGAAATGTGGGCAATGGCCTCAGCTGGAAAAGTTATAAGGCATTTATATTCATACACAAAGTTCTTGGTCAGTTAGCGCCGGCCACTTCTACAATATTTAAAACCCACACCACCAACAAATGTACTGACTTGTGTGTGTGCGCACTGCAGACCTCTGCTGGATGGAGTATCAGGACTGCTCAAATGTGTGAAATCAAGGTACCTCCTAGTACCTGGATTATCTGCAGAGGAGAAGAGCTCTTAACACTTCCCCAGCTAATGGCAAAAGCCTTGTTTAGCACAGCTAGTAAAGGCCTGTCTCCTTGGGTAGGAAGTCCCATGTTCTATCTTTGCTTTTAACCAGGAGTCCTGTGTCCATGGAATTGTTGCAACAGGCCAGAATCCACCATTCAAAGCATCATGCCTGAACCTTATGGAAAAGTCCAATGCAATGTAAGGAAAATGTTTACTTTTCCCATAGGTTTTTTGAAGCATCCTAAATAGAGAATTCTTTCCCTGCTTGCTTTGCGGAGTTTCCAAAAAACCCTAGAAACGAGCAAATTCTCTCAAATGATACACTACTTAGAGTAACTACTACAAAACACACTCACATGTCTATAGAAGTTCTATTAATTTCAGTTCTATTAGTTCAGTTCTGTAGGACTTTCCCACATGGGCCCATGCACAGCTCTGACAACCAACAACCCATCCAAAGCTGCCAGTGGAATATCCTCGTGTTGCTGTGTCCTCATGCATGCAGACGATCAGAAATATTTTTCCATTTTTAGACTGCAGCGCATTCAGTGCTGAAGTTGTTAATAGAGGTCAATAGCAGGCAGTTAGAAATAATAGAAAACAAAGGTGGAAGGTGGGAGGGATTTCATTAGCAATAAACCCTCCTCAAAATGTTCTGCAAACATCCATTAGGAAAGTCTGTGAGCTCATAAAACTATGCCTACAAATAGCTGATAGACAATATACAGCAGCCAGAAAGCAATCCGTGCTGACCTACTTCCTTTTAAAAACTGGTAATATAAAATGTCTGATACAAAGGAAGAACCTATTCATAGCTTAACAGGAAATAATGTAAAATAAATAAATAACCCACACAGCAGTTAGGAACAAAACTAATGGCTACAAAAGGTGGCTGTGCTACTTATATGATGCTGGGATGCCTGAGTTTTATTGAGTCTTCTGGAACTGCTACTTCAAATACAAATCTATTATTGCTTCTTATCAGTTATCGGGATTGAATGGGTCAGCTCTTTGGAGGCTCAGGATTTATATCTAACACCAATACCGCACCCACTGTACATATAGTAAATAAATGCACACACCCACACAATGAACACTTATGAATATATAGTCCACAGACTATATAAAAGCACATCCCTGCTCGCCGCAGCATGTCGGTACATGCCCAGACATGCAGAGAAAGAGAGAGACACAATGCCATGATGTAGCAGCAAAGGGTTTGAGTGGCATGAGTTTAGATGGCCTCATGGCTCACAAGTGGAAACTCAGCCCTCCTGACTCGCAGCACTGGGCTTTTAACCACAATACCATCCCTCCCTCCCTTTTGTTGTAACAGGTTATACCCAGTGATGAGCTGCCAGAATGTTAATAACCGGTTCCCTACCGGGTCTTCAGCGGCACTTCGGTGGCAGGTCCTTCAATCAATCTGGGTTTTCGGCAGCACTTCGGCAGCNATAAATGCACACACCCACACAATGAACACTTATGAATATATAGTCCACAGACTATATAAAAGCACATCCCTGCTCGCCGCAGCATGTCGGTACATGCCCAGACATGCAGAGAAAGAGAGAGACACAATGCCATGATGTAGCAGCAAAGGGTTTGAGTGGCATGAGTTTAGATGGCCTCATGGCTCACAAGTGGAAACTCAGCCCTCCTGACTCGCAGCACTGGGCTTTTAACCACAATACCATCCCTCCCTCCCTTTTGTTGTAACAGGTTATACCCAGTGATGAGCTGCCAGAATGTTAATAACCGGTTCCCTACCGGGTCTTCAGCGGCACTTCGGTGGCAGGTCCTTCAATCAATCTGGGTTTTCGGCAGCACTTCGGCAGCGGGTCCTTCAGTGCCGCCGAAGACCCAGAGCAAGTGAAGGACCCGCCGCCGAAGTGCCGCCGCCGACCCGGTAGGGAACCGGTTATTAAGCGCCGCCCGGTGAGTACAAGCCCGAGACCCCCCACCTTAACTGCCCCCCAGGGCCCCACTCCCTACCCAACTCACCCCACTCCCTGTCCCCTGACTGCCCCGACCCCATCCACCACCACCCCGACAGACCCCCGGAACTCCCACGCCTACCCAACTGCCTCTGTTCCCTGACCACCCCCCCAGAACCTCCGCCCCCTCCAACCGCTCCCTGCCCCTTATCCAACCCCTCCTCCCAGCCCCGGCCCAGCCCCCTTACCATGCTGCTCAGGGCAGCATGTATGGATGCCGCGCGGCCCGCTGGAGCTTGCAGCCCCACCCCCAAAGCGGCAGGAGCTGCCGAGCTGCCCAGGAACGGTCCAGAGTGCTGGTGCCGGGCTCTGCGAGAGGGGGGGAAGGCGGGGGAGGGGCCGGGGGAGCCTCCCCAGCCAGGAGCTCAGGCGGGCCGGACAGGACAGTCCTGCGGGCCGGATGTGGCCCGTGGGCCGGAGTTGGCCCACTCCTTTAACAACCGGTTCTAAACCGGCTTCTAAATTTAACAACCGGGTCGTGTGAACCGGCTCCAGCTCACCACTGGTTATATCCCAAACCCGGAAAGTTGGGCACCCCTCTACAAATGCCTCCATTTACTGATCCCTCCTCCCAACTCACACCCTTACACGAAAGCCTCTTGCATGCACACCTCAACCATCCTAACATAATAAGAACATGATCTTCTTAGGAGTCATTAAATCCTATTAACTGCAGCACTGATATAAACATCTTTCATCAAGACATCTCTGAAAGCAATTTGCAAAGATTAAGGGCCAGATCCAGCCGAGCATTTAAGAACGAGCTTAACTTTTGTCATAGGATTATTCAGCAAAGGAGTCAAGCTTCCTTGAAATCAAGCGCTTCGCTGCATTGGGACCTAAGTAATGAAGCCACAGAGAACCCGGGCCTGATTCTCCCCCTCTGCACGACACCATTTACTCTCGTTAGCATACCTGTGGTAGGAGACACCGGCCTTTGAAATCCAATTAAAATGCCCATTTTAAAATCTCAGCTGGGTTATTTCTTTCAGTTTCCTTCTCTGGGTGAATGTGCTAAAACCACTCACCATGTTCCTTGCTGTTGTGGTTTGAACATCCTTGGGGCTGTTCGGTGAAATGTACACCTCACTTCAGGGTAATTCCACTGAATAACATTGTGTCCCTTTAAAACAGTCAGTTTGCACAGGGGAGGCGGCGTACAAGCCCCAGGGGTGAAATTCTGACCCCGTTGAAGTCAATGGGAGTTTTGCCAATGGACTTCAATAGGGCCAGGATTTCACCCCAGGTTGTTTGCTTTTTTGTAACCATCTCAGCTCTGGCATGGGAGGCACAGGGCACTAGGAACCCGAACACAGGCAGGGGGCTGCTGTCAGAGGTGTTGAGGAAGTCCACCTCCCACAGAAGTCAATGGGAGTGCAGGGTGCTCATCACTTTTGTAAAATCAGGCCATGATTAGAGCGCGGGATACTCAGAATGAGAGAGGGAAAAGAGAGAAGTGCAGCCATACAAAGAGAGGAAGGAATATCTTCTTTCTGACCTAGTGAAGGGAAAGAATGAAGTTCACACAGACACCCTCCAAGAAGCTGATTCAAAGGTCTCTGAAAGCTTCTCTCTCATTCCTATTTGCTTGGGCAGAAAGACTTTCCTTCTGCATTATGGTATGAACCCCAAGGGCACAAATGGCTACACAGAGGGGGAGAGATTTAAGGGAGGGAGATGGCAGATTTAAGAACTGGAGTGGAATGAAAGATTATTGCTCACACGTCCTTTCCCTTCTAAAAGGCGTGTTCCTCATTGTAAGCGTCATGCAAACAAACCAGCACACTTCTTCATGCCTAGAGCTGGTTAGAAAATGGAACTGCTGTCCCGAGGGTAATTCCTAACTTGTAACTAATTACTACTTGTAGTAGTGTTGTTACTAACACTCTTAGAATTAGTAACTACTACAAAACACACGTCACACTTTTCATACTTTTGAAAAATAAAAATATAGAAGATAATATAAGATAAAAGTCTGAACAAAATGAAATGAGAAAATCTAAATAAAACATTTCAACTTTATCTAAACAAAATGCAAAAGTCAAAATGAACCATTTCAAAACTTTTTTGCAAATTTCAATGAAATCGACACCATATTGCAAAACATTTCAATTGAGCTGAAACAGCGTTTTCTAACAAAAAACTGTTCCACTGAAAATTTTTCAACCAGCTCTACCTAGGTCATATGTAGCTTGGTGGTGGGGAATTTGCATATTGGCACATAATGTGGTAGAAGGAAGCCTGGATTTTCAAAACTACTAATGACTGCAGGTATTTCAGCATCCAGGGGTCCAACCTGAGACATTGAAAAGGGACCTGATTTTCTGAGCGTGGGTGGCCAGCATATACCCTCTACGGTATCTCCAGTTTTGCTATCAAAAATGGAGGCACCTAAAATTTAGGTCACTGTTTTCTTAGAGCCCAATCTCAGGCCCCCATGGGAGCCTTTCCATTAACTTCAATGGGTAGTAGGAATTAGACCTTTAAAAGAGTGCTTAAGCATGGTGCAAAATAGTTAATTGCCTCAGCTGTCTAACCTCTTCTACAGTGATGCGACTGCACAAGTAGTTAAGACTGGAAGAAGCTACCCTCTGCAGAGAACTGCAGCATGATCCAGGATGCACAAGCTGCAAGAAGCCTATTTTCTTTTGTTGGTTCCAGAAGTGGGAAGAAAATGTCAAGGGAAGAAACAAAACTAAAAAAGAAACAAACTCCCCTGTCCTCTGGCCTTATACCTCCCCTCATACCCACTGTCTAGGCCACAGCTCCCGGGCAAAAATAAAACCTGTATCCAGCAGGCTGTCACTCATTAAAATCCCTCATGGCATAATGTCAAATCACTCCAGCTGTTATGCTCATCTTTAAAGGTAAATAGGAGCCAGGTGACTCCAAATGCAGCTCAGGTCAGTGGCAATGTAAGCTAAAAGCCTGAATGTGTGTTGGTTCAGCAGTCTCCAGCCCTCCTGCTTTATGACAAGAGTCCATCTGTTTAATGGAAATGGGGAGTGGGAAGAAGTAAACAGACTTCAATGTCAGGGAGACTGGGGGGCTTTCCTATAATGTAGGACCAAATGAAAAACAAATATGCACATCTAATCAATGGAGAGCGTTCAGGAAAAGAAACACACAATATGATGTGTGGCCTCCTGCGGGAGCTGGCTTGTGCTAGCAGATCTGGTGTGGAATTCAAAGAAACAAGTAGTCAAGAAGATGCCCTTGGACCCCTGGGTTTCTGTGGCAGCTCTTTACACAACAAAGACTCTGAGATGCAAAACAGATCAATGGGTGTCTGTCTCTGTACAGCGAAAACCTGTTAATAGCAGCCACCAGAGCGACTGTTATAATCCGGACCCCTGAATACAGGAGTAATGCATTTGTGTGATTCGTACAGGGGAACCGTCAGAGGGGAGGGGAAAAATTGATTGTCTCTTGGGGCAGGTGACCATTTGCACTGTGTACATATGGATGTACGCATGGATATCTCAGGTATTTATCTAGCCCCCATAACTGTTGTATCTGATCACCTCACAATCTTTAATGTATTCATCCTCACAACACCCCTGTGAGACAGGGCAGAGCTGTTATCCCATGTTACTGATGGGAAATAGAGGCCCCGAGAGACTACACGACTTGCCCAAGATCACACAAGAAGTCTGTGGCAGAGTAGAGAATTGAAGCTAGAACTCCCAGGTGAGTGACTTACCCACTGGACCATCCTTCCTCCCCAAAGCCCCATGTTCACATTATGAGCCAGATTTTCAAGAGCGCTCAACTCCCGTTCAAAAATGTAAAAAGGGCCAAATTTGGAATAAAAACTTTTAGCATCCATCAGTTCCCATTGTGACACTATTGTAGTAGGAGTGTGATTCCCCACTGCACCTTGTGCAGACCTTTGCAGCAGTGCAAAATGAGTGTCTCATGCTCCCAAAGCAGAGTGGGAGTGTTTTGTACTCACTTTACACTGGTGTAAGTGGCATGACAAGGTGGAAGACAATGAACAATCAGGCTCTATATTAATTATGTTGTATTAATGCACATACACTCAAATATGTATTACATTCAGAATAATTACCTTCAAATAACATTCCTTAGATTCCAAACTCAAGCATTCACAAGTTAGGAAAATATTTTATAATTTGAAAGCTTTAAGCAATCTAAATATAGGGGCCCCTATCCGCTCCCCCTACAATCTATGTCAGGGGTCGGCAACCTTTCAGAAGTGGTGTGCCGAGTCTTCATTTATTCACTCTAATTTAAGGTTTCGCGTGCCAGTCATACATTTTAACGTTTTTAGAAGGTCACTTTCTATAAGTCTATAATATATAACTAAACTATTGTTGTATGTAAAGTAAATAAGTTTTTTAAAATGTTTAAGAAGCTTCATTTAGAATGAAATTACATTGCAGAGACCCCCCCAGACCGGTGGCCAGGACCCGAGCAGTGAGAGTGCCACTGAAAATTAGCTCGCGTGCCGCCTTTGGCACGCGTGCCATAGGTTGCCTACCCCTGATCTATGTGCATGTGTATAAACACTTGCATTTGCATATAGATACATTCAGCTGTGCATATTTACATACAGTCTGTATGCATACACAGAGGTAGGGAAACACATAGAAACCCAGTGATCCAAATTGCTTGGGTCGCACGGATTTGATTGAAATACCCAGGAGCTCGGTACAGAGGGAATCTTATGCCTTCAGTTCTGCAGAGCTCCTATATTTCTAAGCTCCATGGGGCTAAGGCTGAGCACTAAAGCTAAGCTTCATCAGGGCTCTCCAGAGCCAAGCGCTGAGTCAGCATTTAAATTATAATAAATACTATTCATTTTTCATCCACCAAACTCATCCACCTGCAACACACCATTAGCTGGGGAAAGAGGCCTCCGTCAGCCTCAGATTTGAAACCTAGTCTAAACCCAGTCCAAATTCGGATCCAAAAACCACCTTTTCGGGGCTTGTGTATTTATTGGAGCTGAACCAGCAAATTCTGGGAGTTTGAGTTTGCCCATCATTAGAACGTAGAGTTTCTGGAAGGACAGGATTATGCTGGTGAATAGCTTGTCATAGGGGACACAGGCTCTGGCCAACCTCCACTTACACAACTCTGCCAATTTTGATCCACCAGATCTACAACTCTTGGGATCTGAAATTCAAGCAATGTTGAGGCTGTACATTGTCACCAGGAATAAAGATCCTGCAGCGAGTCTCTACTGAACACAAAACACAATGAATCCGGCTCTCTCTCCCGTAGCTCTATTGGGCCAACAGACGACTTCATCTTTGTAGCAATACAAGGAGATATAAATTGAAAGACACACACAGAGCCTGATCCAGATCCCACTGAATTCAACAGGAAAACAAAACACATTGAGTTTAATGGCCTTTGGATGAGGCCCACAGGGTATTGAGTAAGAAAATCACGTACTTATTAACAGCCACTTTCCCGACTTTACCAGCACTTCCATTAACTTCCCTAGCCTCAGTTCTACAGTGCAGCATTTCTGATGGCCAGAATGCAGCCCACGCTAACACAGTGCGGACACTTCATCTCTACGAGCGGTTAAACCACACACAGATATGCACAAGTCGGTCTTTCAGCTCAGGCAGCAGAGACCCATACTCTTGGATTCAGAGGTCTCAGGTTCAATCCATGTGCACGACCCAGCCAGGGCATTGTTACAAGCACAGTAAAAGGACACAGGGGAATATAACAGGTCTGTTGTGTGGGAGAGGGATCAAATTTTGACCAACTCAGAATTCTTGCAAATACAGCACCAGTTAACGATGTTAAAATTCGTTTATTCGCTTTTATGTAGTAATGTAAAGAAAGGCCCGGTGAAATGGGCACCAAGCTAGGAGTCAGGAAACCTGGCGTCTATTCCCAGCTCTGCCACTTGACCTGCTCTGTGACCCTGGACAAGTCACTTCACCTCTCTTTCCCCTCTACCCTTGGCTATTCAGATTGTGAGCTCTTAGTCTCTTCCTCTGTGTCTGCACAGCAGCTACCAGAGTGGGGCTCTGATCTTGGTTGGGGACTGTACATACTACTTTAACACTAATAAATAATGGTCCAAAGCGCTACCTATACGAGCGAGAGGGCAGGATCGGGAGACATTTTGGTAGAAAGCAGAAGTACTTTTTTAGATAATTGCAAATTTGTCTCCCCTCTCTGCCCGCCCCCTCCCCCATATTTCTTTTAGAGTTTTATACTGCTGCCTAAAACCGCAGTATCTGAGGTCCTTGCACATAAAGCAAATAGCAACAGCGAAATCCCTAGTGGACTCCATGGAATCCCTGGAACTTCTTCCTTTTCAAGGTGAACATTCTGCTTGGGATAGGGGGTTTGTTTTTCATTTTTTAGATTTTCTTATTAATTTCCTTTTTTCCCCATTGGTAGGGGTTTATAGGGCAGAAAGGGGTGTCAGCATTGTGAATGTCATTCTTTTTCGAGAGGAAGGCTTGGCAGTGTTTCCTAAAGATGTTCAGGTGGAAAAGGTTCAGAAAAGGGCAACAAAAATGATTAGGGGGATGGAACGCTGCCATATGAGGAGAGATTAATAGGACTGGGACTTTGCAGCTTGGAAAAGAGACGACTAAGGGGGGATATGATAGAGGTCTATAAAATCATGACTGGTGTGGAGAAAGTAAATAAGGAAGAGTTATTTACTCCTTCTCATAACTCAAGAACTAGGGGCCACCAAATGAAAGTAACAGGCAGCAGGTTTAAAATAAACAAAAGGAAGTATTTTTTTCACACAACGCACAGTCAACCTGTGGAACTCCTTGCCAGAGGATATTGTGAAGGCCAAGACTATAACGGGGTTCAAAAAAGAACTAGATTGATGGATAGGTCCATCAATGGCTATTAGCCAGGATGGGCAGGGATGGTGTCCCTAGCCTCTGTTTGCCAGAAGCTGGAAGTGGGCGACAGGGGATGGATCACTTGATTATTATCTGTTCTGTTCATTCCCTCTGGGGCATCTGGCATTGCCCATTGTCAGAAGACAGGATACTGGGCTAGATGGACCTTTGGTCTGACCCAGTATGGCCGTTCGTATGCTCTTATGACTCTGGATTTGCCTGATCTCCTCTGGAGGTTCACTCCATACCGGGATGCCCTTGACTGAGAATCTTTTATCTTCAGCTCTCTCTCACTTCATCTTGGGCTGCATGGTCTATGCTTTCCCAGAGGAGCAATGGTTCATAGATTGAGCTTCGGTCTTCGATGTAGCTGGCGTTCGATCCCTTAATTGCTTTGAAAATTAAGACCCAGGACTTAAACTGGCATCAGAAGCTGACTGGGAGCCAGTCGAGGGTCCTAAGCCCCAGAGAAGGCAGGAGCCACATTCTGGAGCATCATCTTCACATTCAGCTTCAAATATAATGAATTACAGTAATCCAGCCTGGAGTTGACAAATGCATAGATCACTCTGGCCAGATCCTCATGCTGGAGGAAGAGACGTTACCTAGAAAGATGGCGGTGAAAAGACATTTTTGGAAACAGATCATATCTGATCAGTCAAGCTTAGCAAGGAGTCAAACAGGACCATGAAACCTGGAACCACTTTGATGAATGGGAGCTGTATGCCTTTGATGGAAGGTGAAGACAACTTCTTGGCCAGTTCTTTGAAGCAGTTCCCCTTTTCAACGGGCATCACTTCACTCTTGCCTGGGTTCAGCTTGAGCCGGTGGCTCTTCATTTCCTGTAGGCTAATTTCCTGTAGGCTAATTTCCTGTAGGCTTTCTGACATTTTAGTAGTAGTGGTTGTTGCATCGGTACTGAACGAGAGACAGAGTTGAGTATTATGGAAATTCACCCCACTGAAGACTTAAATTAGGGGAGATTAAACAAGGCACTCATCTAGCGTAATGGTATCCAGCCAAGAAGGCTGACCATAAAGAATTATGAAGGGCGTATTTGACTAAGAGACCCTTCTTCCCTAGGAATTTCCCCCCTTTTCCATCTGCAGCTGGATTTCTTTAGATTTTAAACCACAAGAAGAAACCGACGGACATTACTCAAGGGGATCTAGACAGACAGACTGCAATAAATGAAAATGACATCCACGCAGGGGACTTGAGTTATTGGGAAGGGATTGTGCAAAATGAGTCCACTCAGTGCTTCACAGAAAGCTCCAAGGGACTCCAGACTGCAAAAAACTTGTGAATCCAGATGTCTGATGGTTTGTGGGAATCTGCTGGATGAGATTAGACAGCCAAGCGCCCTGTGAATTTGAGTCTGGAAAAGAAAATATTGCGAACTGACATTGATATCACATTTGAAAGACACAACAAAAAATAATTAAAGGGCTGAGGCTCTCAAAATGATGTATTTTGGAAAGAAAAACTATTATTAGTTTTGATTTACAGTTTCAGGATTATTGGGGAACTATCAATAGGGAATTCATTAACAATATTCTTAGCGTTATTTCTAGCACCACCTTAAATTATGAAAACTGAATGAGTTTCTAAAATCTCATTCCTCTCTCTTTCTAGGCGCCTATTCTATTCTAGATAGGTTCTTATACTCCACTCCTCACTGCAGTTTCTGATTGCCTTCCAGCAACACATTAAACAATGTGACCAACATCTCCATATATCTCGTCCTCTTCTTAGGCAGAGAAGCACTTGCAGGGAACTGTCATGTTTTGGTAGGGTTTTAGGTGGTGGGGGGTGGGGGGGGTTAGTTGTTTTGTTTTTAAATTGATATGTTTTTATGTTAGAGCTGGGCAGGTCAACCAAATGTGCCTTGGACTTGGAGAAGAAGATGATGAGGTTTCTGATGGTCACTTGATGCACCTCATCACCACTTCACAAACAGCGATTTATCCCCACAACACCTCTGCCAGGTAGGGAATGATTATCATCTCCATTTGCAAATGGGGCACAAAGGGGTTGTCGGTGAGATTTTGGAGCACGAGTCTCAATGACACGGGGCTTCTGATACCAATTTCCTTAGGTGCCCTCAGCGAATTTACCCCAAACAGTTATGAGTGGCAGAGCTGGGAGGCGACCCCTGAGCTGTGAACCGCAGCTGAGTGCTTTACCCAGAAGACTCTCTTCCATCTCACCCTTAATGCTGGGGTTTAGTTTCCCCAGTTAACTTTTTCCTACTTTCACATTCTGGTTCTCATGCACTTCCTGGTAGCTCACTGGCATGTCTTTTTGTTCCCAGCTCCACAGGGATACACCTAAATCGGAAGCAAAACTCCTTTTCAATGACCCTTTATTAAAAAAAGGGAGGGGGAGTTTCTGTTTGCTCATCCACTGTGCCTCTGGACCACAAGTTTAAAACGACATTAGAAGGTCTGCTTTGCTAACCTTTTATGAAGAGCGCAAAGAGCCCGTTTCCAAGTGACAGTATGTGGTCCAAAGCCATCCCTCAGTTAGGACCTGATCCAGTTCTCACTGAAGGCACAGGCCAAGCTCCCATTGAATCAATGGAGCCGGATCCAGCACAATAACACACAGTGCATTTGCAATGGACTTCAGTGGTAGCTGTAAATGCCTCAGGGCCTGGCTCCTCCCATTCTAAGGGAGGCATCATATTGTCACTCTGTGTTCTGCTGTGTCAGCTCATGCCAGTCTGCTTCAGCATTCAACGTTCAGTTACGGTCAGCTGAGATGCATTCATGGACACTGCAGATGGGGTTTGAAGTCTAGTCCTTCAAAGGGTACTGGAACAGGCAGGCAGCCCTTTCATACACCAAGTTCTCACATAGGGATGTCATGGAGCGGGCTCCTAGGAGCACATGGTAGAATTCTGCCTGCGAATTAAAGGATGAGTCAGAAGGGGACATGATTCCCTGCTACTCATGGAGTTTACTTCCTCTATGGATACCGTCAAAGCATCCCTATCAGACATGATTTCTCTTTGGAGCTCCTACAGAATCTTATGAGGAGCTATTACTCTGTCTTTGGGGTGCACGAGCGTGCTCTAAATGTCAAAAGACCCTACGCTGGATAGAGGGACGGGAGGGAGAAGACGACTTCCAAGACCCTCTACAAGACCATACCCCATTTCACAAGTAGAACACAGCACTGTGGCATCAATCAGATCCATGTCGTTTTCAGAGACGAAGGACTTAATAGAAATTTCTCTTGCAAACAGCAGGGCTGCCATCCTCGGTTATCGTCCCAAGAGAGCGTCTTTGTTTCCAGGGGAAAAGAAAAGGCCGTGGTTCAGATGTTCAAACTTGTTTAGTGGATTGAGACACACAGCCTCCATTGCTATTGAAAGGCCAGCTGGCATAAATTCGCACAGCTTCATTGTAATCAATGGCACTACACCAATTTACACCAGCTGAGGATCTGGCCCAACGTGCCGAACTAGAGAGCTTTGAATTCAGCCTAGATTCACTGTCCTTCTTTACTGTGGGCACCTGTATCCCTAGGACATGGCTAAGAAAGGTGACTGTTTTTTCAGGGAGCTCCTTCTTAAAACACTGGCAGCATGTTGCTGCACTGAACATGTTCCTTTCTCTGAGTCCTGAAACACGTTTCAATACATCCTTAGGAGTAAGATTAGCACAGGCGTTTGAACACTGGCAACAAATGTTGTATGACACTTCAAAGGTACACTAAACCCAAGAAGTATGCTAGGATATATAGCTATTTAAACATACTACATAAGCAATACTCTGACTTCCTATTAGGCAAATTCTTCATCTTGACTTTATACGGATCCATTAACTGTGATTTCTTTCTTGCAATTAGGGAAGAGGGTGGCTGTAAAACTGGCAATGAAACTTGTTAGTAAGTTGTGTATAATTTCGTTTGTATTTGCCAAGCACTAATTGCCTCTTACTTAGATGTTTTTTGCTTTGTCGTTTGGCTCAAAGTATTTGCAAAATGAAATGTATTTTATGCAACTGGCTGATTAGGGGAAAGCCAAGCTATGGGATGGTTCCAGCACGGGCCTTGGGGACACCAGACAGAGGTGCATCCTGTGGCTCATGCACCGGTGCTTTTCAGCAAGACCAAAACCAAATTGCTGCCCTAAGACCAGGGCCGGCTCCAGGCACCAGCTGAACAAGCAGGTGCTTGGGGCGGCCACTCGGGAGAGGGGCGGCACGTCCAGCTATTCGGCGGCAATTCGGCGGAGGGTCCCTCACTCCTGCTCGGAGCGAAGGACCTCCCGCCGAATTGCTGCCGCAGATCGCAATCGCGGCTTTTTTTTTTTTTTTTTTTGCTGCCTGGGGCAGCAAAAACCCTGGAGCCGGTGCTGCCTAAGACAAGGCAAAGTGCTTAGAAAAAGGACATTGGACACTAGTCGGCGAGTGGCTCTTCACTTGTAAACCATCTAAGGGAGTTCACCATTCCAATCCCAATGAATTTCAATAGTCTACTTTGAAAATCCCAGGCTTCATTCTTACCTTTCCTTTTCACACCTTGCTTAGATCATTACAATTTAAAGATGTTTATTCTGAAAATTCACTAGGCACTATTGATGAGATTGATTATTTACACTTCACACAAGGAAACCAGGTAGGGTGACCAGATGTCCCGATTTTATAGGGACAGTCCCGATTTTTGGGTCTTTTTCTGATATAGGCTCCTATTACCCCCCATCCCCTGTCCCGATTTTTCACACTTGCTGTCTGGTCACCCTAAAACCAGGCTGGTTATTTTCACTCCCACTTGTTTTCTGAAATGTACAAGATCATTGCTATAGCATTTGCACTCCCATCAAAGCAAGGGAAATGCTCAAGAAAACCTACCCTGACCATTGTCATGGAAACAAAATATTATGAAATGCTTTCTATTCATATTGGGCCAAATCCCTATTTCAAAGAGGGCTGCAGGTGCTTAGCATCTCTGGGAATCTGACAACCTCCTTCCCCCACTTTTTTTGTTTATAGCTGGTATTCTTTGACATTGTCTTAAAAAACCCTAAGCTTTTCAATTCCCTTGTAAAAAAGTTACTGTCTGATATCCATGTTATACTGATGTGAAAAAAATAAAACAAAAAACAAGGCAACAAAAATAGAACCTTCAAAGAAAACAAGAACTAAAAGTACAAGAAGGAAGCCAATATTTTCCCAGTGCTGAATTATGCTGCATAAAATCATTGAAGAGAAAAGCCCTCAGAACTCTTACAGCTTGCAAGACAAGATATGTGACAGCTATGACTCACAGGATAATCTCCTGCTTATTTGGAATTTAGTCTATCATACATTTTCCATTTTTCTTGGTACGTCTCCCTTTGTAATAGGAAACACATTAACATAGTCAAATACACCATGCTCCCTGTATAGAGTCAGTCATTCAAAGCCCAGATCACAGCCCACTAGCACCTAGTGTCAGGAATGTATCACACTCTAAGGTGCTTTAAAAATAAATATTCAAAAGCTCTGAGTCAGAATCCTCCAAGTGCAATGCCCACCATGGAGCTGTCAAAACTGCAGCGGGATTACATGTCCTGAGATGACAAGATCCACACGAGACCACATCCCTGCTTCTTCTGAGGCAAGCAAATGCCAAGAACTGAACTTAGATTACCTTCATAGGTTGCTTTGAATCCTAGTAAGTTGCGGACGCTGTCTGTCTGGAAGAGGAGCCACATCTGGTGATTTGTGCTGACAATCAGATCAGGAACCGTCATACCTGTCAAACTGTCAAAAAAATAATAATGCTTATTTCCCCTACAGGGATATTTGGCTTGCTGTCCATTTCAGAGACCACATACCCCTTTTCTGTGGGGTAGGCAATAACTTGCATCAGTGCTATCAAATCTCACTTTAAAAAAAAACAAAAACTAATTGAGCAAATTTTAGTGCTTCTGAAAGTAAAATATTGATACATCTTCCAGGATCCAGGCTTAGAGTAGGCAAAGGCTGAACAACCTCACCCCAACCTCACTCACATCAATCTCTCAATCCCAACCCTGGGCCAGTCCTAAACTGACTAGCAAGAGAAAATGATGACGGGGCCAAGGTTTGCAATGGTTTATTTTTCCTCTCTGAAGGGCAGCAAGAAACAAATGTATCAGAAGACAGTGAGGTCTAGTGGATAGGGCACTGGTCTCTTAATCAGGAGACTTGGGTTTTGCTCTGCCTGTGACCTTAGCAAATCACTTAGGCCCTGCAGGCGGCATAGCTATGACACGGTGGCTATGCCAGCATAACCCCGCGGTGTCGATGCAGCCTACAACAGAAGGGTTTTTCCATCACTGTAGAACATCACCTCCCTGAGTGAAAGTATCCAGGTTGATAGAAGCACCCTTCCCTCAACCTATTACATCTACTCCAGGGCTTAGGCCAACATAGCTACACTGCTCATGAGTGCGCATTTTTCACATCCCTGAGCATTGCAGCTATGTCTGCTAAAATTGCAGACCAGGCCCTAATCTCTTTCCTCTCCCACCTGCTGTCCAGTTAGACTGTAAGCTCTTCAGGGCAAGAGTCAAGCTCTCACTAAGGGTCTGCACAGCGCCACGTTCAGGGGAGCCCTGATCTCAGTTGAGCCATTCGGGCAATATTGTAATGTGAATAACGGCAACTTCCTTTGTCACTGAAACAGGACGCAAAACCTGCAGGTGAGGGAAGCGGGTGATTGAGTCACCTCCATTGCCTCCCCCCTCGCAGTTACTTATAAAGCAAAAATGTAGCCAAATATTAGACATTTAATTTAATCGCATTTCATGCAGCACTTCTCTGCTGACAGGAAAGTTTTCACAGGGACCGCAAACAAACTGCAGATGGGCACAAACGCCAGGACCTCTGCTGATCCTCACGAACCCTTGATGATGCCATGATGCCACACCCTAGGGAAGCGCTAGCGCGTTGTTTAAGTAAGGCTCACCCTGGAAAGATATTCTCAGGAGAGCTGAACCAGCAACCCATCAGAGAAATGCCACAACAGATCCATGTTCATGAGCTACCTAGGGCCTCTTATCTAGCCACCGGGACTAGTCACCTTATCTTTGTTCAATACACACACACACACACTTGATAATAGAGTAGGGGGCGTGGATCGTAAAGGTGAGGAATTCACTTTGTTTAGGGGCAGGATTTGACTTTTTAAGTTGCCTGGCTTACAGGTGGTGGTTTATATTAAATAGTACTGCTGCAGCTAAAGTTTTATTTGTGATGTATTTTTAAATCGTGTTATTCGTGTATTTTTAAATCCAGTGCTTACAATGGATGAATAGGTCACTTTTTGTAACAACTGCATAAACGTACACACACACACACACACTTGCTGTATGTCCTGCATCATCCACAGATCCAGCAATAGCCGTGCCTGAAAGCGTTCTTGATTAAATTGATCCCAGAGCTCGTGAGGCAAAATTATTGTAAACCAGCACTGCATGTGAGCAACCACAGTGGTTGTGCATGGACAGCACCAATTCCTCCTTGGGGTTTTTGAAAGAGGCAGACACAGGAAGGGAGATGGAGGATTGACAAAGAGGAAAAGATCATTGCCTCAAGGTTTCACACACGCTTTCAAACTCCACCTTCCCGAAGACAGTCAGGCTGTCTTCGTTCAATGTTCACAGTTGAAGGAAGGATTTGGATGCCCAATTCCAATGAATGTTAATGGACACTGGGCAGCTGAATCCCCAACATCTCAGCCTAAGAGTCTCCATCTCATCTGAAGGACACGGATGTCGTATTGGGCTGCAAGAAAGGAGAATGACAACCACCAAGCTCCCACAGCTCAGTTTGGCACTCCGATAGTTTCCTGCACCATTAAAGTCATTCAGAATTTTCCTCTTGGTTTCAGTGGATGCAGGATTCAGCTCCTAATGAGCAGACAAGAACTGGTCAAGGCTAGTGACAGAAGCAAGGCTGGTGGTGGGTTCAGAATCCGACTCCGGCTCTCTCAGCCAGTAGCTGTAGCCAGCAGGTATGCATACCATGCAGGTTTAATTGATTCTGCACTAGAGTTGGGCGAATGCTGCAGGATTTCACCCCCCAAATATTCATTCACTTCTGCTGCCTTTGTGCTCCTTTTGCACCCTCTCTCACTAGTGAGTTTTCAGCTTGCACTCTGGGATTGAAAATTCACTCCCTGGGCGTCTTTGCACCATTCACTTGATGGTAAGAGTTACACTCATCCAGGCAGGAAACAGAAACTATATTGTGACTTGTGCAACCAATCACGGCTAAGCAACAGCGATTCCAAATTTGCAGTAGCAAGGTGCTGAGTATCTAATATTAAAAATGTGGACCGATTAAGCACTAAGATTAAATCTGGGATGATCTTGATAATAATACCATTGCCTGGCTCTTACATAGTGTTTTTCATCAGCACATCTCAAAGCGCTTCATAAAGTAGGGTCAGTGTCATCATCCTCCTTTTACAAATGGGGAAACTGAGGCACAGAGAGGGGAAGTGACTTGCCCAAGGTCACCCAGCAGGCCAGTGGCAGAGCCAGAAACAGAACCCAGGTCTTCCGAGTCCCCACATAGTACTCTATCCACTAGATCACACCAATTCCATCTGTACATGGACATTCCACAATGCAAAAATGAGGGACTATCCATTGACTAAATTATTTATTACAGTCTATTTCCTCTACTCTAATTTCCATGGTCAGACCAATCAGCTGTGAAATGTTCTGCGACACTTTAATTACAAGTACTTTCACAAGTCATACTTCAGAGTTATATACACCGCGGGTGAGAAACATTGACTCAAATGTCACTGGAGTTCACACTCCGCTGAACAGAGACAGTGCAAAAGAAGGAGAGAAGGCAGAGAGAAATTCCAGAGGAAAAAGAGTGAAAAATTAAGCAAAATGAAATCAGAGAGGCAGACAGACAGACAGACTGTGGCAAAATGAGAAGAGAGAAAAAAATCTAATATCTAATATAATAAGAAATAGATTATAGACAGTAAATAGGGCAACCACTGATGCCAGCCAGGATTTTGGACAGTTATTCTACTCATAATGCATGGCACACATTTTCTTTAGCTGTAATATATCTACATAAAGAGGAAGGAGAGCCTAGGACCCCAGAGAACTTGGATCAGTTCCCAGTTCTCACAAATACCCTTTGCAATCTTGGGAAAGTTATAATATGGAGATGATAATCCTTCTCTGCCTCTGCACATGAACTAAAAAAACAGAGTTAAAGAAGTTTACAAAACCTCACACTCAATGAGGTTCACCAGTCCCAAATGGTCAGTTGTTATCTTCTCCATGGCAGAGATAGGAAAGGGATGCAACAAAAAGGTTAAAGGTCAGACTTGCAGAAGAGGTCAGTACCCGTTCCGATCTCAGGGCAGATCTACACTGCAGTGGGATGTATAATTTCAGGTGGGTAGGTGTACCCAGGCCAGCCTTAATTTAGCAAGCACAGCTAAAAATATCAGTGAACACATGGTGAAGTAGGCTTCAGCATGGGCTGTAGAAGGCTGTCCATAACCTTGGGTACACACTGCCATTCCTAACCCACGTCAGGGTCCATGCTGCAGTGTTTTCACTGCTATTTGTAGCGTTCTAGCTATATTAAAGCTAAAGCTCCCAGTCGCCTGCTCTAACCATCATAAGCAGGCTGCTTCTCTCTACAAAGCTACACAAAACTACACTGCATTCTGCTTCAGTGTATGTATGATTAAAGCTACGGTTCCTTCCATATACTGGAGCTGGATTTGAACGGATGTCATTTTCAGCAATTGGTGCTCCCCCTCATCCCCTGTCCTTCAGGCTGTGGAGGGGAGATGGGAACTACTGGAATAAAATCAGAGGCAGACCCTCAGAAATTGGTAGATCGGAAACTGGGGCTTCCAGGCCTCATTTTCTCTTTCAGGTTTGTCCCATCCTGCTTGATATTTAAGAGAACTCGACTTATCTTTGTGTTGCAGAAGGGTAGTCAAAGCCTGCTGTGGAGTTATTTATTCACAGGTGTACGCACAGTTTTAACCAGATAATCCACAAAGCATGGAGTAGAGAGAGACCCCAATGGACAATGGACAACTGAGACCTTTCACCACTATGTACACTTATTCCCCTAGGTCCAAATTCTGAGGTCCCGTCTCAGTTTTTACTTAGTCCACCTGAACACACACAGTGACCTCAGTGAGAGTTTTGCCTGATTATGGACCCCAAGAGGTGATGCTTAGATTGTAAGCTCTTTGGGGCAAGGCATGCCTCTCGCTCTCTGAGTTTGCAAAGCTCCATGTTTACATGCACTTTGCACAGGTAAAAACAACTGCACACGATGCACAGCAAATCAGGCCTGATCCACTTTCAATTCCCGTTTGTTTAGCATTTGCTCTTGCATTGGATATCTGACCCCATGCATTCCACTTTCTAGCTACTGTTAGTCTCTCTTGCTTTTCTCAGGCAGCCTCACACAAATAATTCAGATATGCCTTCAGCTTAAAGCAAAACCGTCTCTCCAGTTACTATACAGGAGCTCTGTAATGGCGTTAACATCCTCATAAGTCAGCCCTATCACGAAGTACTTATTTCCAGGCAGTTAGCATAACGCCATTCACCATGATTTGAATGATCATTTACTATCAAAAGTTGTAGTCCAACCTTGCTTTAGCATGGTAGGAGTGGCCTAGGTTATCAGATGGACCAAAGTCTTTCCTTGGCAACTGAGCAGAATTCCTTAGCCGTCAATGTGACTTTTGCATGCAGAACAAAGATGGAAGGTAGCCCTATAAGCAAAAGGATGCCTCACAATGTTTTCTCTACTGAGATAACTGCTACTGCATATTACATCTGTAAAGGAACCGATATCAATTCAGTGGACCAGATTCTCTGTTGCCTTGGGCCTTGTGTTATCATTTACACCAGTGTAAAATGAGCATAAAATGCTACCAACTCAAAATGGTAATGATTTACACACACTTTGCACAGGTAAAACAACTGCACAAGATGCAGAGCAATTCAGAATCAAGTGTAATCTATTTTCAATTCCTGCTTCTTCAGTATTTGCTCTTGCACTAGATTTCTGACCCCATACATTCAGCTTCCTAGCTATTGCTAGTCTCTCGCTTTCTTTTCTCTTCTGTCAAGTGTCCAGACACAGAGACATCTCAGAAGGATGGAAGCAGCCGGATGAGGGAACAAAGATTCTGAGGGCTTCCCTGGATGGACCTGAAGATAAGGTGACTAGGAAGGAAATACAAGGCTCCAGCAAGAACATTCCTTTCATTCTCTACTGCAGAACATGACATAAAACATTCACTGGCTTCTAGCAAACAGGCCCTGGACTCTCCAGAATCCAAACACCTACAGTAAATTTCCTGATGCAAAACTCGTGTACTGATTTGCACAGTGCTAAAAGAAACTACTTACACATAGAGCACAGTTTTCTGGTCTCCAACCTGCCCTCCATCACCCACTGTCAGCGTGTCGTATCCTCTTTCCAAGTCAAATTCTTCAAAGGTGAGTTTGATAACCTAGCAAAGATACAGCATGTTAATATGAATCAACCATGGAGGCAGCCTGCAGCTCCTCTTGTTTATTTGTGAGTGTGTGTATCGAGGAGCAATTTATAGGTGCATTAAATCTTCTGGACAATGGAAATGGTGTCTGGTCTCACTTTTTATTGCATTGTGGCATTTCTCCCCAAACGCACACAACTATTACTGAAATCATCTTTCAGATTTCTCTGCTGTGTCTATCGATTTTCCCGATGCATTTACTGATATAGAGACACGCCCGTTGAGCTTACAGTGCAGGGGTTATATTCGCTCTGCTGGTTGGTCACTATTACCATTCGATTTTCTTTGCAAATTGAGGATTTGGCTTTGGGTGATGGATTTGAATGCACGTGTAAATGGCATTTATCAGTCAAACACGGTGCAGGTGTGTTTAAAGCAGTCTGGGGCCCTAGGCTAGTCAATTTGGTGGTGGTTGTGTACTCGGGGGGTTTCCTCCCTGGCTTTAGTGGCTGCTGTTTCTCCCTCTGCTTGAGACATCACTGCATTGGTTACACTGGGGGCAGATCCCCCATCTCAGAGCAATGGTTTCAGGCTCTCTGCAGACTCAGACGTCACTGCATTAGTTTACAGGTGGTTCAAATTTTCAGATTTTTTTCACATACACATTGGATGGGATTTTTCAAAGCACCCGTGTGATTTAGGAGCACAAGTCCCACTGAAAGTCAAAGAGAATTGTGCTCTAAAGTCACTTAGATGCTTTTGAAAGTTCCACTCATTTAAAAAAAAATGAATGCTTCATTCTGAAACTGGGCATTGGCCTACTGTGGCTAGACCTTAATTCTGCCCTGGGCAAGCTCTGTAACCGGATGCTAATAATGGCCCTGCTTTGCAGAGGGGTTGAGCATCCACAACTCCAATCGGAATCAATGGGAGCTGCTGTTGCTCAGTACTTCTCAAAGGCTCCCAATTCAGGAAAGTACGTATGCATGTATTTAAATGCATCCTTATTCAGAGAAGCGCTTATGCATGTGCCTATATGAAAAATACCTTCCTGTGATACTCTCAACACCTTGGGATTATCAAATATGAATTTATTAAATCTAATCTGTTTTTCAACTATTTATGATATGTATTTAATTTTGCATTTCAGATTAGAAATAATCGAAAGTCATAAAGACAGGGACCTGGTCACCCCAAATGTCTGCACAACACCACACAAGCACTATGCCACTAAATAAATTATTTAATCCGGATTGGGACAGGGGAGTTAGGTATGAGATCGTCAGCTGGTGTAAACTGACAAAGCTCCATTGACACCACTGGAGTTGCACTAATTTACACCAGTTGAGGAACGTTGCCCATAGTCAATTCCCTATGGGGAGTTATTAGGCATTGAAGCCAATGTAGTTCCATCAAGTTTCATCGATTGAGGATCTGACCCTAGGTTGGTCACTTTCACATTCTGACTTCCCTCAGTTTCTCTGTCATACACTAGCCTGTTACCAAAGACGAGGGAGGAATGTTTAAACCCGGTTGCCACTGAAATTTAAAATAAAATTCTATTAGATGTGTCTATTCATATTGGATTGTGGGTAAATAACAATTATTTAAGAAGTATGTAGAGAACAATTATGTAGGGATATTAAAGAAGGTACTAACAGTGATTCCCCCAAGTGACAGTGACCCCCCCACAATTTGTCCCCCCACATCTTTTGGGTCTTCTGGGTCTTAAAAAGATGGGTCTTTTGGGNCACCCACCTGCTGATTGATTTAACAACAGCAGAATGAAACAACTTCCATGAACTAACATAGGGAAAAATCCCTATAAAACTGGACTCTGAAGAATAAGTCTTTGAGTCTATGGTTCTGCTGCCAGCCTCCAGGAGCATCAGATGAATCTGACAAGGACTCGGCTCCACCCTCATGCCCAGGTTACCTGGCCAGTAACTTGGCATGAGCAACTTCTAGGCTGGTAACTATGACATCTATGCAGAACCTGTGTGTGTGTGTGTGTGTGTGTGTGTGTGTGTGTGTGTGTGTGTGTGTGTGAATGAATGTGAAACTGAATGAAATGTTATAGCTATAACTGACTGCTTACTATGATTCTTTTTATATTTACAATAAATGTGGCATCTTTGCCTTATCCCTCTTAATAAGATCCTGCTGGTTTTTATTGGTATAACAATTATATTTGGAAGCATCTCTCCAAAGGGACACCACTGACATTAAAAGAAAACAAACAGATGTCTGTCTAAACATTTTTCATCTACTATAGTTAAAAGCAGCATTTAAGGTTCCAGTCACGCAAGGACTTAAGCACATGCATAACTTTAAGCACACGAGTAAGCCCACTGAATTCAAAATGAACACAGATTTCAATGGCAATTAATTTAAGTGGTGCTACCCCCATGCTTAAAATTACATGTGTGCCAGTATTTGCGGGACCGGGGCCTAAGATTACTATAATTGCAGTAGACAAAAGTGTGTCTCTCCTTTTTTTCACATTTGACAGCACTTTGTTAAAACTCATTTCATTGTATTTCCTGTTTTCCTTCATGTTATGTGGGTCTTTCACACAGCAGCAGGGAGAGGAAAACATTTTAAAAATACAGAAAAAAATGTGAGTGCAAAATCACAACTATTGGCGCAAGGGAAGATGTAGCATCTTAAGCCACTTCTAATTTTATTTATCTATTTATTTATTTTAATTGACCAGGTATCCAAAGGATAATACCCCTTTAAGAACAACAGGTATATATATACACATGTGCGACAGGGTGTACTGGGCCAACGGGGGCTGACCAATCACTGTGGGCCCAGGAGACCACGCCCCCCTCACCTCTGCTGTGCATGCTCCAGGTGGCGGGGACAGATAAAAGGAGACGGCCCAGCTCAGTTGGGGCTGGCTGAGGAGGAGGAAGGATGTATGCTGCAGGCTCCTGCAGAGGAACCATCGACTCTCCAGACTGCTGAGGTCATGGATCTAGACTACGCTGCGGAGGCCCAGCCAACTGCAGAGACTGACAGGGATACTGAGCCGCTGCCAGCAGAGGAGATGCCCCAGATAGATTTTATGGTAGGAAGTTAACCAGGGAACGTGTTAGGATTGAGGCTTGAACCCTTAATAGAGAGTTTACTGGCTTCATGGGATCCTGGGTCAGAACCCGGTGGAGTAGGGTGGACCTGGGTTCCACTATCCCTCTGAATTTGCCACTAGGTGTGGCTGCCGGGAACTCTTGATATAGACTAATTGTTTGCTCTGCCCCACTCAGGGGGTCAGAACCCCTAAACTATTATTATTTGCCGCGGCCAAGAGGCTATAGACTGCTTGTTTGCTCTGCCCTGCCCAAGGGTCTGGAGTTCCTGATTGTGATCACTTGACTTAGCAGGGAATCTCAAGGACTGTGTGATGTGTATGAACCCTGCACTGGGAAAATGGGGGTGACACCGCGGGACAGACTGAGCCCCCCGTGACACCACGATTCAGGCAAAATGTTCTTTGCTCCTTTCTTATAACTAATCTCTTCAAAATGTGTAAATCTAGGAAATCTAATGAAATTAGAAACTGTGGCTATCACATCTTGGGTAGAGCAGAGCATTCAAAAGCTTTTGGATTCTAAAACAAAGGGATTCACGGTATTTCATGGAGGTTTAGGAACTTATATACATTTTAGTACTGATCAACTCCAATTCCTGATTGCGGCTTACAGTAAATGTTCTTAAAATCCCCAATCTTCATTCTTTTATGTTGAATAAAAAGCTACTAATATTATCAGCAATGCTGAAATATTAACCGACGCAGAATATTATTGAACCATGTAGCAATGAAATAATGTGATTAATACAAAGAACACAGGGCTGTAAAATGGCACACATCATTAGTTAAACCAGTCATGCAAGTAAACTGCATTTTAAAGAGTCCGACCCTCATTAAATAGCTAATTACCTTCTAATATACTGTAGACCATAACCTTGTTGCACGAGAACAGGATAGCAAGTGTAACATTTATTTATGTATCTTTCCCTCACAGTTTATATTGTTTTCCTTTTGGCTGAAGACTGAACATTATTTAATGGGACAAACACCACAAGACCTCCTGGCACATGCAGAAACACTAATGCCACAAAGCCTCATTTTAATTCATTGACATGACAGGAAACAATTGGCAAAGTCAAAAAAATGGGCTCAAATATGCCTCGTGATTTTAAGGCTTGATCCACTGCAATTTCTGATATGAAGGAGGTCACATTTGGAGAACAAAATTACAATAATCATCCTGTCCATGTAGTATAGCGCCTTTAACGTGCTCATCTCAAAGTGCTTTACAAATATTAATTAAGCCCCACGATATCTGTTCGAGGTCAACAAGTAAACATTGCTATCCAGTAGATACATCGACACAGCAGGGGATGTTTTTACAGCTGGAGAAAAAAAACCACACTGAGGTCAAGGGACTTGCTCAAGGCCAAAGAGTGAACAGGTGGCAGAGCTGAGCACAGAAACTCAGGCATTTCTGGGTCAGATCACTAGATACCCAGCTCTTTCAGAGTACAAATATTTTGGCTGGTTTACCCGAAACTGTATCCCACGCCTCAGTTAATCAGAAGCCAGTTTAGCGTTTCAAACCTGTAAGGTGCTGAGCAATCGGAGCAAGCCACATAAACATGTGCTTTTATTTTAAGCATGTGAGCAATTCCTGCTCCGCGTCTTGTAACACTGAGCTCTAGGAGTCCTTCTCAGAAGAAACATTGACAAATGAGCTCAGTTTTATTTTAACAACGGGGGAGGCGTCACCAGCAGGGGGCGAGGCTCAGAAATGCCAATTTTAATTCAAATCTTGTTTCTGCCCAGACATTTCTCAGTTTGCTTCTGGTTCAATGGGCTACTCACCACTCAAGAAACCAAAGCCTGCAGCCCAGGGGCCAGCACAAAGACTTCAGTCCTCAAAAGGGTGTTTACAGACAGTGGTCTCATGTGGTACATGGGCCCATTGTACACAAACGTTTTCAATCAATGGTGCACTGTGTCCAGGGTTTCTAAGCACACCCCAGGGCGGAGTATGTAATTCAGCGGTTTGGACTCACGATAGGTATGTTTACACGGTTTGGGATGGGATTTTCCCAGCTCATATGGGCATACCCCACACTAGCTTTCATCTGGCTAGCTCGCTAAACATGGAAATGGGGATTTAGCACCACCGGCTGCAGTACAGGCTGCACAAGAGAGTACATACCCTGAGCGGGGAGGGGGGTGTCCGGTGGATTTGGCAGCTAATAATGAGGCTCACGCTGCTTCACCCTCACTTCCATTCTTAGTGAGCTCGCTAAATGAATGCTAGAATGGGTTTGCACCCTATATCTAGGCTCCGCAGAATAACATTTTGACAGATAATTGTGAGGGACGGCAGGTCTAGAATCCGGGTCCTTACGTTGTCCTCAAACAGCAGCCACCGCACAACCGCTCACTAGTACCAGCTGGTGGACGAAGCTCCCGATTGGAGGAAACGTCCAGCCTCTCCCATTGGCTCAGACTCTCTATTTAAGCGAGAAGGAGGCACATAAAGTTGTCTGAGAAACTAGATGAATCCCTGGCTCGCTGCTATATCGGACCCTGCCTTCTTGCCATGCTTTGTCCCTGATTCCTGCCTTCCTGTCCTATTTCTGGTTCTTGCTTCTACACCCCACCACGGGCTACTGACCCTGGCTCTAACTCCAGTTCTGATCCCCGGCTCCAGTTAACCACTGCTAGCAGCACTAGGATATGTTCCCGTGTACAGCAATGGCATTGATGGGACTTTAAATCACTTTTCTTTTATGTCTGTTGATTTTAAATTTTCACAGTTGTGAGAAATTGGGATGGGGTCAGACAACTATTTAATGACAGTAGATGTTGAGATTTACAAAGTTAAAGCTTTATAACCGTTGAAATACAAATTATCAACATCACACGTCAAAATATATAAAGTAACTATCCTTAAATCAAACTCTAAAATTCTCAAGCAACATTTTTTTTACTTTGGCTATTCATGAATTTAGATTTTTTCCCCGTTGGTTTAGTATGCGCAGTGAAATGGACGTTTACCAACGCTGACCAAAAAAACCCCTCATCCTTCCAAACCTGCCCTATATCACATGCAGAACATCAACCTTGCAAAATGCTACTGCCCCATGTTGGTTGCAAACTATTTCATACCTTGCTTCTTGAGAAGAAAAATACATTTAAAAAATGCAGCAGCCCAGCTCTCTCCTTTTCCCAAGCCCAAGGACACTTGAACCTTAAAATATAAACTGGAATAGCTCTATTGAACTCAGTGGATCCACTTGATTTACACTAGCTGAGGATGTGGCCCCTACAGTTCTTTTCTAAATACAGAACAGATGATTTTCAAATGAGTTCTGAGTTTGGGTCAGTGGGTTTTCCCATCCCTAATATTAAGAGCTCATGTAGGAGCTAATCCAAAACCCACTCAAGTCAACAGGAAATCTCCCGCCGACTTGGATGGGCTTTGGATCGGGCCCATAATGCTTTTATCTCTAACGGGCTTTACAGAGATGTAATTAATCGATCTTCAACTCCCTCTCCCACCCTGTGATGGAATGCACATAAGTGTTCTCCTCCCTATTTTAAAGATGGGAAACATGAACCAGGGAGGTTAAAGTCCCAGGTCAGTAAGGTATTTAAGCATGTGCCTATCTCAGTGAATCCTCATGTGCTTGAGTACCTTGTTGAATCAGGGCCTACGTGACTTTCTCACCACCCCAAAGAATGTCAGTGCCAAAACTGGGATTAGAACTCAGGTGCTCCCAGCGTGACAGAGATGTGCTGAAAGACAATGAACTAACCCAGACAGCTAGCGTTAACGGGACTCTGCGTGGGCGCAGGGAACTGGCCACACTAGACAATCTACTTGCTAGATTGGGGACTTTGTTGTCAGCACATGTATTTTATTCAGTGATCATGCTTTCCTGTTGTTGAATGCAATGATTTGGAGCTGTATACGTGGGTTTTCTCCCTGCCAATGAGATCTCTTCTTCACAGCTTGGGGTTTCTGCAGCCTCAACAGATTCCTTCAGTAGCAGCAAACGCTAAATGCAATTGATTTGTTTTTGCTGTTTGCCATCTTCCTGGGGAGTGTCAAAAGGCAGCCCTCTCCTTGGATCGGCCCCTGGGACCTCTCCGAGCATTCTCTGCCATTTGAACAGGGAGTAAGACATCATTATTTGGTCATGAACTGCATCTCAGATTAACGTGAACAAGCTAAACTGTTCGCACTTGACAAGCAGGCACAGCAACAGCCTTTCCGAACACATCAGTGCATTTCATCCAACCCCTTGTGCTGCAAAGAGATGGACAGATTATTCCCTACCTGGAAATCGTGTCTCTGGGATGAAGCACTCAACAGCCTGAAGTCTTCCCAGAAACCCTTTATTGGCTGATAATTATCAAGTTACTTAAGGGAAAAGATTATGTTTATTTTCCATGGGCTGGTGTAAATTGATATAGCTGCAGACATCAAGGGAGTTACACCAGTTGAAGATGTGGCCCATAGAGAACAATGTGTATTCTCTACAGGAAGTTATTAGGCATTGAAGTCAGTGAAGCTACATCCGCTGAGGATCTGGTCCTATGGATCTGCTGTTATCTAATCAAGGTTTTTAAAAAAAATATATTAATTATTATTATTAAAGTATGTTTAAAAGCTAAAGAAGATACCAACTGGAGAAAGAACAGTGGGGATGGGGGAAGCTGCAGCAGGGTGGGGACCGAGTCTGGGAAGCATGCGATGGGCCATTCCGCCTAGCAATTGTGCATAGCAGAGGGAAACCCACGAAACGGATTGCTGGAGGAGAAGCAGAGAAGTTCATTTACCAGCTTTTTTGTGACTGGTGAAAAAGCAAATGGGAATGTCTGGAGTCTGCACATTCAAGCATCACGGGGAAGTCCCCACGCGGTCCCCTGTGCACATGGGAGACATGGGGCTGGAGCCTCAATGTAATCAGCGGAACTCCACTGACATCGGTGCATTGACGCCAGTTGATGGCCTGGCACGTTGCTGTAGATCTTCTTAATGTGGCCAGCCCTTTTAGCAGGAGCCGGGCTCATGCACTCAGTGTTGGTGCGCATGGATGCAGGGAACCTGTCAGACGGTGACGCGTCCCCACAGTGAATCTGGGAACCCCTTGCTGAGCTATTCAGTTGGGCTCAAGGCTCACTGTGCAACCTACGACTTCCCACCTGCTCTACTGTGTTGGCAGGGCTCACAGCGACGGGAGATTGAATCGAGGGAGCGTGGCCAGGACTGTTACGGATGCTGGAGCCAGGGAAGCAAGGGGAATAATGGATGGAGGTTTCCTTTCAAATAGGTGGAGGCAAGGAAGCTGCAGAGTGTCCCAGGTGGGGCTGGAGTAAAAGGCGAGGTGTCCTGTTTCATTTATTCATCATTGATTCAGTTCAGCAGCCAGGGCCTGAATGAGGTCTTTCTATATCAAAATATTACTGAATTATGTTTGCAGAGATACACATTCTCAATGCTGGCTGTTAGCAGGAGTCAGTTCTGCACTGGCACAGAATCCTGGTTAGGATGGACCTGTCCCTTGCCTGGATAGACAGACAGGAAAAACACTAATGCAAATCTGATCGCTAGATTTGGGGCTGGGAAGGATTTTCCCCCCACCCCCGATCAGATTAGCAGGGACCTGGGGGAGGGCAGGGGGAGTGCCGGGTTCACTGGCTGCTGAACTGAATCAAAGATGTCCCCACACTGTACCCCATGTGCATGGGAGACGCGGGGCCGGAGCATAGACCTGCCCTCAGTCTTTGCTGTTCTCTATTTGTGACACACAACAGTCCAGTCTTCTTTGGTCTAACTGAAGTCATTGGGCTCAACAGGGGGGTAAAGCTGGATGAAATTCTCTGGCCAGCATTATACAAGAGATCAAACGAGATGATCTAATGGTCCCTTCTGTCTTTAAACTCTATGGCATTAATAAATCAGGGTAGAAAAATAGAGCAATGCAACTCCTTGAATTTGGGGCCTAGATACCCACCAGCCTGGGATGCCAAACCAAGATGCTCAATGTATGACGTGTTCAACTAATGAGAGCCCTTAAAACAGAATGCATCCTGAACGGGACTATGTAGTTAAAGGACATAGGGATCATCTCTTTAAAGCTACCCTTTGCCAAGGAAGTTTGCTTCTTAACTCTGGAGTTCTGGGATGCTGTTTGTAGATGTACTTCAGCAGCTAGGAGTTAGCGGCTCCTTGGCTTGGCACCGTCGAAGGGAATGTACCCTCCAGCACTGCCCTTTGGTATTGTTGATTCCAAAGCTGGGCATGGTTCCATTTCTCTGGGAAAGTCTCTCTTTTTTTTTTTTTTTAGTTTAACCCTTACAGTACCACACTCTGTTTTTTCTCCACGGTGTCTGTTGTGCTAATACCTTCTGCTGATACTCTGTTTAAATCAGATCCGTAGATTCTGAGGCCAAGAGAGAGCATTATGATCAACTAGTCTAACCTAGGTGACCTGATCAGCTTAGGCCATATCATCCAGTGGTACAATGCAATCGGTACATTCAGCAGCACAGAAGGTATAGGGCAGCTGGGCACCTCTATTCACCAGCAGGATAGGCACACTCCCTTTGGACATGCTTAGTGTATTTAGCAGCATTGGTGTACGCATCCTTGCTTAAAAGCACTTGGAAATATCAGTTGCAATCACACGGTTAGGCCTGGCTCTTTCTATTTCCCTTTTGTTTTATTACCAGTAAAGCCAAAGGTTTGGGAATTAATGACATGGCATTTTTGTTTGCCTGAAATCTGTTTTTAAATCTTCAGTTGATAAAAAAGTTAATTCGCAAGACATTTACTATGGAATCAATTAAACAAAAACAACAAAACCATAACGTACTCCATACTTTGCCCCAAACAGTTCTGAACTGGGGCGGATTATTCTTATGTTTAAGAGTATTTCAAAAGCTCTCTTGCAACTTGTTCACACTTGTCAAGCGACCAAACTGATCAACCAGCAAAAGCTGCCACAAGTGGGCGTGATGAGGGCTAAGGGGAAAATGCAGAGGAAAATCAGCCGGGGAAGGTTTCGGAGAACTTGGGAGGGAAAGAAAGAAAAAGGAAAAAAGACTGAGAAAGAAACACCTGACTGAGAGACACCTGAATTTTCTTCTTTGGGAATTCAGGACTTTAGCAGTATGTTCTACCCTGTTTAACAGAGCCTCTTGAAGTTTTGGGAACTCTCCACAATTCTCCAGTACCTTGTGGACCCAAAGCATTATAGCCTGGAACTCTCGGTGTTATCAAGCATCACTAGTTATGGTGCAAAGGCAGCAATCTAAAACCCTCCCCCAGCACATGCCAAGTGGGGAATGGCAGAGAAAACTCACAGTGTTTTCTTTCCCAGCTCCAAACCGCAAAGCACAGGGAGGACTGGCCGGTATCAGCAGTGGAGAGAGTCAGTTCCTCCTCCTCTCTGGCTTGCCTTCTGCCCTTTAGACTGTAAATCCCAGTTGGCTGGGGGCCAGGTATCAGTCAAGAACAGTGAACATCAGCATTCGCGGCACGGACGTTCCAGGCCCTAACTGAAAGCCAGTTTTAATGAAATGCTTTGCTAAGCTGTTTGGCATTTCAGCACCGTTCACATCGAGATATCAAAAAGGCTTTGATTAAAAATAATTACATTGACTTTTAATTACATCCTTTAAAGAAAGATATTTTAAACGGGAGGTACGTGACGTGTCACAGCCTCCCTAAGTAGTTGAGATACACGTGGTAGGTGGAAACAACAGCACCAAAAACCTGAGCAGCTTTGAAAGAAAGAAAGAAAGAAAGAAAGAAAGATGAACGGTGACTTAAAAAAAAAAAGCGAAGAAAGATACTAACATGGCAACATTTCTCGGAGACCTACCTTGGCTGGATTGAGGGCGGTGATCACCCACACGCAGTAGGCATTGTTATCATACTGTACAGGGTAGTTGGGAGAGGTGATCACTCCACTGGGGCCCCGGAGATATGTATCGCACATCCTGGCTGTGAAGAAGAAAATAAGACAGTGTCTGGGGGAGGTTCATCAGCCCTGGGATGTACATTTGGCTCCTTATTTCGGGAGGGGAAAGGAGTGCTTGCATAAAATCAGGAGGGAAACAAATCGCTTCACATTGTCTTCAGCAAGTAGGGGCTGTTGCGTCCCTTGTAGTGCAGAAGACACAGGACTCGGCTGCGATGAATAGAAAGGGGATTCTTGATTAAGGCTGAACAGGGACAGACCCTGTGGCTCAGACTGATTTAACAGAGCCTGGGCTACACCTAAGGCCACCACACAGGGGCTTCTCTGCAGCCCACGCTGCAGAATCCAACTGGGAAGCCCTGCTTCTTTCCAACAGGCAGGCCCTGTTTTCCTTTCTCCATGCTCCTTTTGACAGCCTGAGCAAAACCCACACTGCAAACGGTTAATGAGGAGAGGCTGAGTTAAGTCCGATTTCTCCACGGGCTGGGGAAGAGTGCAGCTGGCAGCTCTGCTTAGCATCTTAACAACAGTTTAAGTGAAGCAGAGATGGGAAAGTGCATAAGGGTAACAGAAAGGAAAAGGCCTGTGGAGTCCTTTTGTCAGAACTATCCCCCAATTCCCTCTCCACTAGCAACCGTGAAGTGCAGAGTCCTGGCTCTGTATCGGCGTTTGCTACTGAGCTGAATGTCAGGGTGGCCTGGCCCACAAACATCAGATCCGGGAGTTGTACCTAAGGGGCTGTGTGTGTCCGTGTTCTGTGTGAGCGGGCTGGTGTACGTGCATGTGCCTGCGTTCAGATCCAAGGTTCTGCTTTGGATCCATCGCTAGACAGAACAAATACAACTACACAGAGCTGTTGATTAAGGGCTATTTCATGTGAAAAACACAAACAAACAAACAAACAAACACCCCCTTCCTGAGTTAACCAGTTGCCCTTTCAGTACAGCTACCCAGAGTCTAAGCCCAGAGCAACCAACTCTGAGCCAAATTTACTGTAAATGGTGGTGTTAAAGGGCGTAACTTACAATCCGAGGGCCAGAAAACTGGGGGATGCAGGAAGTGAAATAACCATGAAGCGGTGTAAAATAAAGCAGGTCCCTCCTACTTCACCTCATCGGTTTCATTTCACGCTGACATATATTTGGGGGGCATTCTGCTTCCCGATCCAGGTCTCACACCCCCTCCTCCCCATTTCTTCCCTATGGCTCCCCCGGTCAGTGATTTGACACCGCGATGCTCCACCCTGCCACTGATGGGGACAAATGGAACTCCTGTTAATGGGACGGGTTCACAACAGGGCTCCTCTCTTATTCCAAACGAGCCCCACTGAGGTCAGTCTCCTGATGTGAATGCTGTATCTTGTTAACGTGAGATCGATGGGCACCCTTTGTACTCGCCTTACCGGAGGCTGCTCCCCTGTGACTGGTAAGTGGCAACGAGGAGGGAAACACCTTTGGGTGGAAGCACTGGCAGACTGGACCCAATCGACAGGCTCAATGGCTGTGGCCAATGAAGTTGGAAGGGATCATGCTGGTTGCTGTCAGCACGAAGGCGTCACCAGTAGGGGGCACCATTTAGATAGCGGAGAAGACAGTAAATAGTTATGGAAGGATATGGTGGTGAGGTCCAAAGTGGTTGCTCTCTGAGCCCACTGAAGTCAATGGGAGTCTTTCCATTGACTGCAATAGGGTTCGGATCAGGCCCCGAGTAACTCCAAGGGTTTCACTAGCCAAGGGTAGGTTCCGTTTGCTCATACACACGGGCAAAGCATAGGAAATTTCACATGGGCCTTTGGACTTCATAGGCAGCATGGATGAAATGGAGCAGAACTGAAGAGTCATTTGTAGAGGAGCTGAGAAGATCCATCTACATATTTATCTGTGCGGCCTCCCATTACAGAATTATCAAAGTGGCCTCCCATTACAGAATGACCTTTGCATTTCAAAGGAATTTGTCATTTCAAAACTAAAAATATAAAAACAGCAACAATGCTAAAAATGGTTTGGAACCGGAATAAAAAGCAACAAACCAAAACAAAACCATATAAAAAAAAAACTGAGGGTAGGAACGAAAAAAAATCAAGTTGATTCACAGAGTCGTAATAACACAGGCAAATCCTTTCTTATCTCAAACGAGAGGACGCTATAAATTTCCTTTAGAGTGTCGAATATTTATGCCAAATATCCTCTTATGCTGATTCAATTTATTCTATACTTGTTTCAAAGAATCAGGTGGTATTCTAAAGCCTTGCAAAAATCTGCAGAGGAAATTAAAAGTGGGGAAAAAGCAGAACTGAAGAAATAACAATTCATGACTTAAGGGCTTCAGAGGGATTTAATTAAAAGTATTACAAGTTGTTCATTATTAGCATTACAAACATCACAATTATACATGCTGGTTAAAAAGAAAACAAAACCAAAACAGCCAAGACCTAGATGGACATCCGTATATGTTGTCCTCTTAAGTAAAACTCCGTTCACACATTCCCCGGTGCTGGGTCACGGGGACATCCATATTTTGCCAGTTGCTGGCTACTTGCTTATTTCCTAGTGAAAACCATAAGTCATAATGAGCAGGATCACTGGCCTTTGTTTAACACGTTTTTGATTACCAGATGCTGGGAGGGGAAGACAAGGGCGGATCACTCCAACTTTCCTGTTCTGTACGCTCTCCCTGAAGCTCTGGCACTGGCCACTATCGGAGACAGGATACGGGGCTAGATGGACCATTGGTCTGACCCAGTATGACTATTTTGTTCTAAAGGCCCTGCGTACACTACAACTATAACTACAGGCTTGTTCACACAACCTTTCAGCACACAACAGCAAGCCAGGGTATAACTCTATTGCACTCTACTGGCCGGGCACTAACCAGCTATATGGACCCTGCTATCATGCATTAAGAGTTCTGCGCTTTGACTTCATAGTGTCTCTAGCTCTTCTTCCTTTTCAGGTTACAGACAGCTCTGCTAAGGGTAGGTAGATTGGGTTTTCTGTATTTCGTTAAGGGTAGGGAAGAGGGGAGCAGTTGATGCTGTGAACGTCGTTCAGGTTGTGGTTGGAAAAGATTTATGAAACAAAGCATTTGCACTATTCCCCAAGAGATGGATCAGGCTCTGGGTTCATTGAGTCTCCCCTGGAAGTTCAGCTAAGAATGCCTTGACACCAGCTCTCATGCACTTTGTTCTGGGCTTTGTGATCTGCATTGGCCCAACTGTCCCAGCCGTTCATGTCTCGCTCGGCTGAAGCTGTAATATAGAAGGGCTTTCAATGTGAACCATATTAAGCAGGGCCTGGGTGAAGCCCAGTTATTGTGGGAGGACTGGATGGGAATTGAGGGAGAGTGACATAAAGGTGAAAAGTCAGCACTGTGGTGAAAAACCTCTCCTCTGTCCATTGCGACAGGAGATCAGCACAAAGTTTATGAACCACTTAACATCCACTGAATCCTTCGGCTAGGATTCAGATGGCACTTAAGTGACACGCAGGCTTTGTGCTGGTCCCTCCTTCAGAGGGATGAAAATTCAGTGTTGCCAACTTTCAAGAATTTATCAAGAGTTTCCTGAAATAAAAGCCCCAGCTGCTAGGATGAAGAGATTGCATGAAGATCTCAGCTTTCATTGAAGAAAAAAAAAAAGTGTCTGGCTTTTATGGTTGCAGAGAAAAGAATGAAAGCATGATCCGAGTGCACCCTAAAGTCTCAGAAAGCAAATAAAAAGAACCCAACTAAAAAAAAAGAAAAATACTGGGGGCCGGACTTATTTTTGAATGCTTGAGGTTGACAATACTGTGAAATTCACCTCCAGTGATCAAGAATCCTTAGTGCCCACACTCTCTCTCTCTAGCCCACCCCTGGGTGTGGGTGTCCACAAAATATATGCACATGCAGACAGAGCTGTTAACAATGGCTGAGCTGGAATCGTATTGGCCCCACTGGAATATTTTGCGACGCTAAGCTACCCACAGGTCTGGACTCTGCTCTTTGATCTGACCAGCCTACTCCTACTTCTCGATCAGAGCCCAGTCCCTGGTGCAGGTCTTTCAGCAGCTTTTGAACACGCATCCCGTGTCCCAAAGCGCCACAGAACAGACGGTTACGAAGGCCAAGAGCTAGCACCGCTTCGGGCAGCTCGGAGGAGCTGTCCCTGGAGGCCAGCCCTAATGCCCTAATGCCGCTGCATGCTGAGCTAAGCAATGGAAACAGCTCTTTTCGTCACAGCCCATAGAGAGGCCTCTCAACACAGCCCCCATCCACGCACCTCTGCTGAATGTGTCCCCTGCTGGTTTGAATCTAGAAAGTGGATACTTACAAAGGAGTTTACGTACATAAAGGGAATAATAACTGGGTAGAGGTTATGCGTCTTGCTGAAGCATCCCCAGGCACAGCACAATAGTCAATTTTTTGCTGATGGTTAGACAATGGAGTACTTATGAGCATTGCTGGGAAAATACTGCTCATCAGAGACCTGCTGTTCAATCAAATATCCTAAAACAATACCACATATTAGAGGCATTCACTTCCATGCAGGAGAAGAAACAACAGTGGAGACTAGTACTTAAAAATACAAACAGCCTCATGTTCCTTTGCCTCTGTTTGGAATGAATACTCTGTGGGGCTGATCACAGAAGGACAATGAGCTGGTTCATCAGCATGTATGGCATCGCTAATTTCAGGACAGTCTTTATTACTAGGGTCCATTTTTCCCAGGGTCATTGTTCTATTGCTGAAAATAAGTCCGACTCATGAAGTTAAGACTCTGATCCAAATCCTAACTTCCCCAGCGTGTGGACATGTTCCAGTCTCACCTGTTAGGGTATGTGTACATTGGAGCTGGAGGTATAGACATACCTGCCCTAGCTCTCATTAAGCGAACATGCTAAAAAGGGTAGCGTAGCTGTGGCTGCATGGGTGATGGAATGGGCTAACCACCCCATTCCAGAGCAGCTACACTGCTGTTTTTAGTGCGCTAGCTTAATCATAGCTAGTGGGGGTACGTCTCCTCAGGCTGGAATTTACCCCTCTAGCTCCGGTGTAGACATACCCTTAGAGACAAATGCTCAAGTCACATCAGAATTGCCAAACTGGATCTGAACAATGGTCTATCTAGCTCAATATTCTGTTTCCAATAGTGTCTAGTACCAGATACTATCTCTGAGACGTAGGCCTAGTCGACACCTAGAAGTTTTGTCAATATAACTATTGAAATTAGTGGGGTGATTTTTTCAAATTTAGTTTTATACCAACAAAAGCCTTAATGAGGACTCAGTTCTAATGGTTTAAACATGTTTATACCGATATCACTTACTCCCCTTCTGATACAGGATTTAACTATACTGGTGTAAGTACTTGTAAACCACTATAACTGTGCTCACACTGTGTGTGTGTGTGTGTGTGTGTGTGTGTGTGTGTGTGTGTGTGTGTGTGGTTGTACTACTTTAATTATACTAGTATAACTAAAGCGGTATAATTTGTGTGTGTCGGCAGGCCCAGAGTAATGAAAAATTATGGAATAACCTGCCCATAAGGAAGATTTTCCCCTCAACGATAGGCAGTTAGTGGTTAGCTTATGTCCTGAAACACAAGGGTTTATATATCCCTTATAAATATTTCATCTAATGTAACTATGGATGTTTTATTGTTCATATAAATACTTAATTCTTTTTAAAATGCTGCTAAACTCTTGGCTCTAATGTTATGCTCTAGCAGTGAGTTCCATGGGTTAACAGTCCCAAGTGTAAAAGAAGCATACATTACCCACTGCAATAACATTGGATGAACTCAACCAACCACATTCAGTGAGTCAGCTGACATTACTTAGTGCAAAAGGGGGGCAATTCTGTAGCCTATGAACATTAAACAGCCTTCAAAGATACTACAGCACGGTCCATTACTTTTGAAATGGCAAGTGTAAAGGGCAGCGTGCAGAGAGCTATCAGTTATGGAAGGAAAGAACCTCAGGTACAGAAGCTGGTGGTTCAGACAAAATACCGGACATTCTTGTTGGGATGAAAGTCAAGTCTATAACATAAGCACAAGTCATCATTTTTTAACTGTTCTGAAGCTACTAAAGACAGCAAATAGACAAGCCATTCTCATGTCCTTCCACACATAGCGATCAGTTAAGATCTAAACTATCATTCTCTATAATAATATAATTATATATGGAGATATACCTAACTCATAGAACTGGAAGGGACCCTGAAAGGTCATTGAGTCCAGCCCCCTGCCTTCACTAGCAGGACCAAGTACTGATTTTGCCCCAGATCCCTAAGTGGCCCCCTGAAAGATTGAACTCACAACCCTGGGTTTAGCAGGCCAATGCTCAAACCACTGAGCTATCCCTCCCATATTAATTAAAAAACATGTAATATCTGCAGCCACGTTAATGGTATTGCAGCAAATCTGTGTCCATCTACAGCTTCACAGCTGTCAACATGCTGCAGATTCAGAACATATTCAGCAACAGTGGGGATAGAACTTGGATCCTCCTGCTCCAAAAGTCCAAGACCCTCCTACTTGAGCTAAAGGAGACTAGCCTTTACTGCTCCTTAATGTTTATAACACACTCAACACTGTGGTATCTCAGTACATACAGCAGTAGAGGGCCTATGAAACACAATTGAGCCATTCCCATTCTCACCAGTGAATGGCAGCGGTACCAGGAGCGCCGCCAGCTTTTTCGCAGCCCTAGGCAGCGGAAGGTCCCGCCCCCGAAATGCCACCCCCGACAGAGGCGGCGGAAGGTCCCGCCCCCGAAATTCCGCCGACGACCAGGGCGCCGGCGCCCCCCAAATGTTGGTGCCCTAAGCAACCGCCTAGGTTGCCTAATGGGTTGCGCCGGCCCTGAGCGGTACACATGCACACTAGCAAGTTTGTTGAAATTACAGTTGGTTAAAAATTGTTGACAAAAAATAGCTATTTTTCACACTGAACATCTTTTGCTTCTTTGAAAATGGTCTGGTATCGCAACAAAAACGTCTCGATTTTCAAAATCCAAAAATAAGCAGAATTCTTTTCTGGTTTCAGTTTTCCATTGAAAAAAAATGAAAAAAAGTTGTTTGCTTGTTTTTTTAAAGATATTTTTCATGGAAAATCCTTTCCATGTTCCAGCCAGCTCTGAGTGCAGTATTGACCTATCGCTGTCACACCAGAGACAGGCATGTGATTTCTGCATGAAAAGGATGTGTGTGTGGAGGGGGAAAAGGTAACTTCATCCAGTCATGACTAAGCATCTAGCAGGGAAATGGGCCAGGGTGTGTAGACATCACTGCGCCACAAAGTGCAACAGTGAACGCATAATGCAAAAGCACAATGCTGACCTCAAAGGCCTAATCCTGCTAAGCACTGAGCAAGCTCAGCTCCTACCATCGTCAGTGGGACTTGTCAGCATTTCTTAGGAGACCCTTCACCACTGGGCTATGATGGGCTGTCACTTACCCTCCCTTCCCCCCCGCACCAGACTGTCCCCATAGAGTGGACTCATCCTACCTTAAACTGTATTGGCTACAGACTTTGGGGGCCTGATTCTCCACTGCCCAGCATCTCCTGCTGCCATTTGCACCCGTGCAAAGGGAGTGCAAAACACAACCGTTCTGATTTGCTGGTGGTATGTCCCCACTTCGCACTAGTGTAAATGGCGGCACCAGGCTCAATGCAATGGCAGACCAAGCCCTGGGCTTGTATTTCCTCCAGCGATGAGAAGGGGACATATTTAGACAATGCCATTGCCTAGTCATCTCTCTGCAACAGGCTCCCGTGAAAGGGGAGGTGGGCAGGGGGGGGAATTCTGTGTCTTCGATGAGACCTTGCGGAAATAGCCTGCGGGAGGAAGCAAGATCAGTGACCTTCCCCTGCGGTGCACACTTATGTGGTGATAGTTCTTTTCTGCTAGAGACCTAACAAGATGTCTTTATCATCATCATCATCATCATCACTGAACCTGATAACTTAGAGGGAAACCATTCTAAGGATACAACCTCCCATAGAGAAAACCACATGCACCAGAGGGAAGCAATTAGCGTGACTCCGGTACTATGGAGGCAGCACAAACTGCTCAGTTAATGGCCAGCCTCAGCAGCGCTAGGCTGCCCAGGTACCAGGGACGCTATCCTGAAAGCGACACCCATCAGGGGACTGTGCACAGCTTCCATCCTTTTGATTTTTTTTTTTTACTTGCTGTTTATAGTGACCCCCTGGGAAAGTGGGGCCAATTTCTGTGACCAAACTGGGTTTTCCGCCATTGGGCTGAGTGGATGGCATTGGCCTCTCCCCTTAACAACAATACTTTGCTCTCCCCTAATGCCTCGCAGCCAAAGATCTCACTGCACTTGACAAGCTTGAAATAATTAAGCCTAACAGCCACTCCATGAACTAGGCAGGCACTATGCCCCCCACTTGGCAGGAGGGCAGCTGCCAGGGGTGCCGGAATGGGGGAGGCAGGGGGCCATGGCCCCTTCACTTTTGAAAGTGGGAGGGTTATGTCCTCCCACATTTTACCTGGCCTAAGGGGAGCGACAGAGGGGGGAGGAGTGAGTGGGGGGCGAGCTCCTGGATGGAAGAGGCAGCACGGGGGCAGGGCCAATGGGGGAAGGGGCCGCGCAGGGGGGGAGGGGCATGGTTTGGGTCCCCAAGGCCCCCCCAGTTTTAGGGAGTTTTCGCTGTCCCAGGCAGCTGCCAACTTGCCCTGGAGCTACACAGTGGAGCCAGGAGTCCTGGCACCCACTCCGGGGCCCTCTTTGCTGGGCAACAGCTTCTCTTTGCAGGGTGAACGAGCAGTGAGCCAAACAAGGAGAGAGTGAAGAGACTGCACGACCCCACAGATAAGAGTTGCATCGGCTTTGCCAAAAGGTACACGACAAAGGGCACGACTCCTTTGGGTCTTAGCAACGTGAGAGCATCCCTTTAATGGCCATTACCAACTGCACTCCTGAGAGTGGATAAAGAATTCCGACGTAAGGGAAGAAGAAAGTGGAAAGACCAAGGCCTTATCAAACACAAACATAAGGATAGAATGAAGGGTTAAGAAACTGGATTTCTCATCAATCACCATAGCTAGGTTAACTCCTAATCCTCCCTCACCTCTGCACGCCGGCCTCTGGTCACTCCAGGCAGCGATCATGTCACTCAGTTTCTTACAGGTGATGCTTTTGGACCCCTGTAAATCATAGCCTTCGTTACAGGTGAACTGGATGCTGGATCCTAACCTAGTAGACAGAACCAAAGGGAGCTAATTAGCATTGGAGAAACTAACAAAGCAACAGTTTTGTCCTTTGCCTTCTTTGACTCCTCAGTGATTCGCCATAATGTGAACAACAATAGTTCTCTGGCTTCCAGGGCATAGGATGGGATGAACAAAGGTCAGTCTCTTTTCTCATGCATTTCTGGTGTTGGGGGCTCATTTCCTAAGGCAATTATAGTCTAATAGGAGGCCAGAGCTTTCAACATGACTTCAGGAGACATTTCCTCAATGCAGAAGCATAGTTTTGTGCCCTAATTCATTACATGCTCAGCATTTTTATAAATGACAAAATAAATAAGAAAAAAAAATCACCTAGTACTGGAAACACTTGTTTATTCCACCGTTTTAGCGCCAGAGACTCAGCTGGTGTAAACCAGTGCAGCCCAAGTCACAAAAATGGAGTGATGATGATTTACACTAGCTGAGAATCTGGCACATAGTATTTAAGGACTCGCTCAGAAATCCATTTTGTGGATTTCAGGGAATTTGATGGTTTCAGGTTAGACATTTTTAGTGAACAGAATAGCAATCGACAAAGAAATAAGATTAACTATTGATCTGTCATTGCTAACAGCTGGCTGATTTATTCCTGCACACTTCACATGAAGGCCAGCTACTAAAGTAGGACAAAGGCATTGTTTTAACCGTTAGACGAGAACAATTATCCAACAGTACATATGCTTATTGACAAAGGGTCGACATAGTGTTCTGGGAAGCCGTCTCTGAAGCCTCTACGGACAGAGCCCTGCGGTGACTCATGCTAATGTAAAACAGGGCCTTTTGTTTGTTTGTTTAAAACATTTCTTGCTGCACTTAATCAAAAGGAAAAAATGAATTACAAAGAATCCTGCTTGCAAAATCTTGGTTACAAGGCTGATTCTGACAAGAGAAAACATTCCTGAGGAGGGGGATTCATTATAATCTCTGCTTGTCATATCACATATACACACTCTCTCTCTCTCTCTCACACACAAACAATGTTTCTATGTCACTTATTATTGCAAGATTTTCAGACACAAACCATTTATAGGTGTACAGTGGGTCGCTAAAGAAAGCGTATGTAACACACAGAACCCATATGGTGGTTATGAACAGTAGTTTTGTTGCATGCAGAAAAACACATACAAGGTTCTTACCTAAAATCGTTGCCTATTCTTTTGCCTCTCTCTGGAATCCCAGGGTCTGGACACATATTATGTCCCTGGGACACACCAACCTGAGTTACTACAAAGCAAAAACAGCACATACAGAGATAGAATAGCACAGGAAAACATCATCTTATATCGACTGTATTGGGGTAGGTGGATGTGAAGAGAAAATGGGTAATTGCTAGTTGGAATGCATTAGCTTTTTGGTTTGTTTTAATTTGGAAACAAGTGTAACTGAAGTCATTTCAGCTCAATTTATGTACCATGTTTTTCTGCTCAATGCCAGTGAGCAACATGGCTTTCCCTTCGTTACACTACAGACGCACCATTGTAAAAGAAGTCTTGCATTTTGCAAAATTATACCAATTAAAGAGAATGTTTCCAAAGATCGCTGTTAAAAAGGCCACCTGCAGCATGACAAGGTGTGTCCCTAGTGCCCATCAAACTCCCATCTGACTGGTGCCGGTGAAAGAAAACAACTCAATAAAAGGTGGATGTGTGATACAAACCGCCCAAAATAAAAGCCAGTCTAAAGTTTTAAAGCAAGTCATTAAGTCTGAATATGAAAACTTTTATGGAGCAACCTGATATAGCTGCTTATAAACAAGAGATTTATAAAGAGGCATCAGCACTGAATAAACACATCTGTACGTTTGACCCCGTTCCCATTTCCTCCTGCAAATCTGTCAAATGGCGCAAACAAACGTAGACTCAGAGAATGGTAAAACACGGATGGTTCCTAATGAGAATGAAATGAGTTCTGGCAATGTGTTGATTTCAATTTTACATTTTGATAACCACCACCAACATTTTTTTCATGCACACTAATATCAGAAAAGGGACAGTTTTGTCATGGAGTGGCTGAAATCTATATGATTCAATTTTCTCACGTTGCAGAGGAAAAGACGCAGGGAAGAAATGTGGCGTTTCTCGGCAATGATGCTGAAGCGATGAAGCATGAAACATAAATGAGCATGCTTCCGTCCTGCCTCGGCCTAGCTCACTAAATGAAAGGAAGCCAAACCATCCCCTCAGTTACACTCCTTCAGAGCACTCGAGATTGGATGGCAATCCGATGGAAAGCATGCCCTTCACACGGCATCAGTGTCCCCGCAGCGTTAGTGCCACGGGACACCGCGCACGCTGCAAAAGGTGTGGGGCTGTGGGACTGTTTCTATGGAACAATAGATGCACATGCACTGTCTGTGGAGACGTGGCCCTGCACACCACTGAGTACGCTAAAGGCAAGAAAGATCCATTTAGCAATTTTGCACTGTACAGTTAAACCCCGCTTTGTCGTTAGGTACTGCGCTTGCCAAGTGCGTGAGACACCGCTGCTCTCAGATGGATGGAAGGAGCCATCTGCTCCCAGGGGTTCAAAACTTCAATCCCAATGCCTTACAAGGAGCTGCAGCTGACACACGCTGGAAGCCTTAATATTGTTAGAGCAAATACAGGTTCCCCTTTGGTTCCAGTGCTACAGGAGCGTGACTTTGCGGGGTGGAGGTCCTCAGCTGCATGCTGAGGCAGACACGACATCTCTCTTTCTAAAGGATTTTCTACACAGCTCATCCCCGTAGTATCTGAATGCCATGCTTTCATTGAGAGGCATGAAGAACAAGGCCCTTCTCTTCCCTCTCCTTAATCCTGACGTCTTACACTCTTCGCCACTGCTGCTCTACAAGGATTTAAAATATGTATAAAACAGATACTTCACCTTCTGCCTCAGCCACAATCCTTTCACTAAACTGCCCCCTTCACCCCAACATGGCATCTGCCTGCCTGTCTTCAGGACCCAGATGCTTGCTAGGATCTTAGTACAGGGCTGCACCAGCCAACTCCTTCGACACACTGCGGGAGCTACGCAACCACAAGGGGAGATGTGGTGTCCTGCTGTCTCCAAGTGCCATGTTTCACAGGCTTTAGGAGCAATCTCTCTTAGAAGCGTCTTTCCAACCTTGTGGGTACCCGGGGATCCTCAGAATTCTCTGATTAATTCGTGCACACAGGCTCAGGGATGCCAGAGCAGCCAGGGAAACAAGCAAAAGAAATAGCAGCAATACAGTGGTCCACGCTTTATTTCCTGTTCGCTGTGTTTTATAACAACAACATTTGCTGCCACCTTTTATATATCCTGGGGACTCTGAATGGGTGGAGAAGTTGGGAGGGAACTTCTCCTTAGAGAAGAAGATCATGCCATATATATTTGCAATACAGTGTCAGATTAGACAGGAATCATCTGATGGCAGCCATTAAAAAACACCTGTTTCCTGAATGGGCACCTCCATTAGTTAACAGAGCTGCCAGATACCCGGTGGTTTTTCCTTCACAGAGATTTGTGAAAATATTTCCTTTGGTTATGAGATGTGAGAATTTGTACCACCAATCCTCCACTCCCCCTCTGAACATCATACTCAAACACACACAGATCCTCAAAGTAAAACACAGAGGAAAGCTCCATGTTTTACCTGGATTTCAATGGAAACGAATGTGGCGTAACTTGGACTTGAAATCATAAAGAGGGCCCAGAGTTGCTGGAGGGGTCTGTCAGTTTCAAGAAAGATATCAAGGCAACCGGCCTGAATTTCGCAGTCTTAAGCAAACCCCGAACTAGGAAAGCACTTTGCATTTTGGTGCAAACATTTTGCACAGCTCTGACAGTCTGAAACAGGGAGCAGAAGCTTTAGAATAGAGCACGTATGCAACCTGGAACACCAGCTGAATGACAAAGGGTAATTTCTTTGAGACCTGAAGCCAACTGAGGGATGCACTAAAATGCAACCCAGCACAGTGGCTCAGTCAGAGGCAATCCAGCCAGACATGTGCTCTTTCTGTCTTAATACCATGCAAGTGATACTTATGTTATATTGAAAATCAGGCTGCTAAATGTACCATGTGCTGCTAAACGAGATGCATTCCTGGGCTGCTGATCTGCTATGATGCAGCGCACCTTGGAAGTGCTTTGTGTGTCCTTGGAAAATCAACTGGAATCAGCAGCAAGGAAAGGTGGATATGGGGCTCCAGCAATGAAGGGGTTGGATGGCCTCTGCCAAAGCAAACAAACAGAAAGGTCAGGGTAAAACGTCCTCCAGAATCCAGGAACAAGGGAGCATGTTTTAGGAAAGGAGTTATTTTCACTGGAAACATTTCACATACAACAAAACCAGCAACAAATATCTGCCTCCCAGAGGGACTCTCAAGCAGGACATCAGCTCTTTAAAGATGGACGAGGTACTTGTGGGAATGACATCATCCATCAGTGTTACCCAGTGAGGTAATGGAAGTGTTGGAAATAACGAATCACTTCTGGGAAAGGAGAGGTCTGTAGGGTGGGTCAATCAAGTGACTCGATTTTCCTTTGGGTTTCTTAACTCTATTCCGCCTCCCTGCACCCTCGTGATATGAATTACCCATCTCAAGGCAAATCTGCTGGGCCTAACTTTCACGTATGTGCAGAGATGTCGCGACAATGACAAAGAAATGGTCTAAGGCCCGGGGGGAGAGTGGATGTTGACCATATTTGCAGTGTACAAATCACAAGTGCTCAAGGTGATAAACGCTACGATTTCTTCTTTCATTCCTACGCCTTTTCCCAGATCAAAAATGCATTGTTGTGCAGATATGCACACAGTGTATATGTCATGTGGGGATGGGTCGGCATTTAAGCACTCGAGTTCTCAAAGCATCTTGCAGAGCAGATTCCAACAACACAGAACACGTACCGCCCTACCCCATCGTCTTCCTTGCAGCTCTCTAAAAAGACAACAACATTATCCACGTATCCTCCAAAGTTATTTCTTTCAAATCCATTCCATAGAACATACTAAGCCCCATACGAGATGGCGATGCAACTGGAGCCCAGTGGCCCATTGGAATTGACCCGAGGAAATGGGGCACCAAATTGAGTCACAAATAACCCAAAGGCACCAGAGGAGCAACAGTCAACTATCCATCACATCAGTGACTACTGGAAATGGTTATTTCCCTGTACGCTAGCATGTTATTAATATCCACTTAGTAAAGGACAGATAAGCCAGCAGGTCGGGTGATAAAATAGGGAGCAGGGGGAGAGAGAAAAGTCACCCAGATGTCCTGGTAGTTGGGATATTATAAATGTAAGCATGGGAGTGAGAGGAGGAGGAGGGGAGAGGATGCATTGGATGGCTCAACCACAACTCTTGCTTCTGACTATAATGCACAAACCTTCCCTCTTCTGTTATTTATTTGTAAATAGAGAGAAATGCCTTGATTTAACCCTGCACGAGGCTATAAACCATATTTGCCATGCTGACAATTTGTTGGCAGGTCTGCTTTCATTTTACAAGAGGTTTGACTGAGCTGAGCTCCGGGCTCTGGCGTTGTTGATGAATTCTTCAAGGTTACTGGGGAAACAATAAGCCTCAGTCTTAATGAACTGTTGACTTTATAAATTACAGATTCGAGAGTTTTCTTCCCCAAAGGGTTGTGGGGGTTTTCTGCTCCCCCTCCTTCCCTCTTCTTCTCCTTTTGCCAACTCTATTTTTTTCCATCCCCTATTCAGAAGCAGCCAATTGTGATTGCATTGTTTGCCAAAGTAATTTACTCCTTCTACTGAAAGAAGAGCTAAAGAGGATGATCCTCAATTTTTTCCCTCACGTTAAGAAAGGAATTTCATTGATGCCTCTCCTGGGGGCAGCTTTCATTGAATTTAGGATTGTTTAATATGAGCTACAAGATAAAAGAGAAGTATTTAATAGAGAGGTACAACACACACCCCTCCCACCCCCCGCGGAAGTTTCTCAGTGCAAGGAAAGCAGAGAATAGATGCAAGCAAGCTCTTCTATTTAAAAATAGGATTTCAGTAGCCATCATGTGTTCTGAAGAGGTACAAATTAAGCTGGATGATTTCTAAGGTATGACTACACTGAAAAAAAGGGGGTATTCTTAACTTGGGGTTAATTAACTTGGGTCAAAATAGCAGTGAAGACAAAGCAGCTCAGCTTTCAACTCGTGTTAGCCTGAGTTCTCACCCAGGCTCTTCTAGATTATGTCCACACACACTGCAGCTGGGAGTGAGAATCCAAGTCTAGGCAGACAGACTTGTGTCAGCAGGGCTCACGCTAGCTGGATTTAGGCTTGAGAGCCTGAGTTCCAGCCCCAGCTATTTTTAGGGCGCAAGCATGAGCCTGCCAACACAAGTTTGTCTCCCACCTGCTGTGTAGACACACATCTACCGGCTCTGATTTGAGCTGCTAGCCTGCGTTAAAAGCCACACTGCAGGGGCTTCACTGCTATTTTAACCCGAGCTAACTAGCCCACGTTAAGAATCCTTTTTTTCCCCCAGCCCAGAAATACCCTAAGAGGCAAACTCCGCTTCCAGTTACTCCCACGCAAATCAAACAGGGAGAAGAATTTACTTCTCAGATATAAAGAGATGATCCCCTGATAACATACTCTAGCAAAACAACGCAAATGCTTACTGTGGTCCCGATCCAAGAAAGCACTTCGACACCTAGGTATCTTTAAGCATGTGAGTGGATCCCACTGAAACCAGTGGTTCAGCATCAGGCATGGAACTATTCACATGCTTCAAGCTATGCAGGTGCTAGTAGGTTTGAAGGATCTAGGACACAAGGGTTTGATATTGTGAGGTGCTGGCCACTTCCACCAAGGTTCTGGAAACTTTCAGCTTCATGTCTTTCCTGGGACCCAGGGAAGGGAGACACCACTGTCTGGATGGCTTCAAACTGTGTCTGTTTTGTTGCTAATCTCCAAACGGAGCCTGCAATTTTAGTCTGGGTTTACGCGAAAAGGTGTCCGGATGCTACACGCCATATCTGGTTACCCCAGAACACGAGGGTGTTCCAAACCCACATGTCACTGCTATCCACTCTCTCTCTAGATTAGATCAAAGTAGATGAACGGATCCAGACACCTCTTCTGAACACCAGGGAACCAGAAATCCAGCATCACACGTTTCCAGCTTCTAACCATCTCAGACTTTATGAGAAACTGAATTTACTCGCAATTTACAAGAAACACATTTATAGTATTCCTCCCTTCAACCTATATTTTCAAAGCTGGATGCCTATTGCTAGAAATCCAGAGTCTGATGCTCTGTTGCTTCTGCAGTCACTTACCCCAGTGCAATGCATCTGTAGAATGCTCCCAAATCAGAACAGCGATGATGTACATTTGTATGGCACTCACTTTGTATTGGTGTAAATGACTGCACAAGGTACAGGGTAATGGAGAACCAGACCCTAAAATTGATAGTTAAGCACCTAATTAAGTGAGCTGTTTTTCACAAGTGATGAACACCTTGCAGCTCCCACTGACTTGGCTGGAATCTAGGTTCTACTCAGCGTCTCTGAAATTCTTTTAATTCTGATCTAAGCAAGTTGGAAAATGCCATTACTGCGCACAACTCTTTCCAACAAGATTCAGCAGCAAAAGTTTAGGAATATCCTGTTGAAAGATCAGAGAAACTTGCTTCTGTTATTTTTATATTTAGGCAGCAGAGGAAAGAAAGATGCTCTAGAAAAGATGCTTTCCATGCTAGTTACATAAGGACAAAATACTCATATTGTACACAATATCTACACTACTCCACAGCTTCGGGAATGCTGCCGATGTTGAAAAAAGTTTCTCTCTCAATTAGTATCGGTGACAGAAAAGCGACTCCTAAAACATAATCCCCTAAGTGAAGGCTCAGCTTTAAGCTACATTTCCTCTGCTTATTCGCCAAAGCAATTTAAAAAAGCATGTTTAAAAGAAAGATGTCCAATTAATTTGAGGGGAAGTGGGCAATATGCAGCAGATGTAAAATTTCACATTAAAATGTTCCATCATCATTCAATGCAATACAATTTGCACCAGGACTTATAGATAAAATTATTTCCCATTTTTATTTCTAGGCACACAAGAGACATGTTTAAAGATGTGAAATACATTTTGCCTCCAATGGGTCATGTGAAACTTGCAGGCTTTAATCTAGCCAGTTGGAAACCGGCAGCCATCCACGGCTACGGTTCAGCAAAGCAACAATTTCTCTGAAAGACCTGCAGGATATTAAGAACATAGCCGCAGTCTGCCTTATTCCTTGGTAGGGGCTTCTGTAAGGTGGAATTTTTGGAGAGGTGCAATGTACAGCAGAAAATATTACTTGTAGGAAAGGGTTTAGCACTAGCCTTTATACAGGCACGTTATTAGAAACACCTGAGAAGCAAGCCATGAGAAATGGTAGTGGCACCGGAAATAAGCTCTGTGGTTCTTTAATCAGCCCTCTCAACTGTACTACTGTCCTTAATAAGTTAATTATATATATGAGGGGAAGGTGGGAGAGACATGGTTAGGTACGCAAGGAAAACCGCCAGGTAAGGAGATTGTAACGGTTTGGAATCCATTTCCTGAAGGTAAATAATATTTCCTGGTGCCACAGCCTCTTGAGTCAGCATTTCGGAAGTTGAGAATTTGCTAAAACCGAATGCGTGGTAGCAGCAGGCTGTACTAGACCAAGTAAAACTGAGGCTATGAACAAGGCACAGTTGAGAGCGATTTACCGTGAATGGGCTGAATACCCAACGCCCGTGGCAGGCTCCAAGCTGATAACAGAAATGAATTTGGGTCATAGTTTCTCACACATGTATTTTTAGATCAACTGCTTGCAAGCTCATCTGCCTCCCACGGCTTCAGGGGGCAGCTGTGCCCTGTGCAAAATTGGCACTATGTAAGGTGCTGGACTGACAGCCCTGGTGACGAGTCACGTATCCACCGGATGGGGACAGTCTGAGCCGAGCCTGCATAACTCTCTATTTCCCACTTATTTCTCAGCACTTCTGCTGAGACGGCCACCTTGAGGGGCAATGGCGGGGATGGCCTTGTATTATGGAAACCAGAGTCAGAACCAACCGTCACCGGATCGCTGAGCAGTCAACCACAACATTCAATTCTTAGCCCGTGCCTGGATGCATCGTTATTTTGCTACTCTATGTTTTCTGAATCACCGTAATGATCAATGACAACTGGTGGAGTTAGGGAGTGGAAGAAACCTGACGCTCCTGACCATGTTAAATGGGGGAGGCCCTGCACCCTTCCATTAAGAAAACAAATTCCTTGTCTGGAACACCTCTGTGTGAGCAAATTATGATTCCAATCCAGGCCAAGGCTTTTCTTTAGATAAGGACCCCCACCGCCTTTGAGGTGTCCAAAACAAAATGTATCCCCATCCTCCTCCCCCCAATGCCCACCTCTCTAAGAGTTCCAGTGTCCAAACCAACACCAAAGTGAATGGTACCTTCCAACGTACGTTAACCATCAATGCATAGACTGGAATGTTGATGGTAGCTTCTTGGATCAGGCAAACTCCTCTTTCATAGGGCCAGAATCTTTCATAGGGCCAGAAGTATCTTGAGCATGTGGATTTTCCAACCCAATAAAATCCCACTTGTTTTCTCTAACCATGCCTAACTAGCCGATTTCTCATCCTTCCAGAGTAACCAGAGGGCATCAACACACCTGTGTTAAAGCTACAACTGAGCCAAGGAGTAGAACTTCATTTCAGATAGACGCTCAGTGACATTTTATATTTTTTCCATTGTGTCCATTTCTCTCTTAACTGAATTTTCCCTGCTGGAATTACAGATACAATGTATCAAAATGGTACATCTTGGATGGGCATCATGTATTACGCAATGGATGAGCAACTATTTTTTCCTCACACATGATTATTTCAGTCCAAAAGGGCTAAACTTTGTCAAGATCCAAATTTATCCAAAATTCAGCTCAACTCTGACTCAAACTTTTCCTACTTAATCTCACAAAAGGTAGAGAGGGAGACCCTCTAAGAACACAGTCATCTGTCTAAAAACATAAGCCTAAAGAAGTTCTGAATGTCACTTCTGATTTACAAAGTTGGAAGATCCAAATGGGTTCACTTACTGGAGCAGGAAAACATACTGGGGACAAAATGACCTCCTAGGCACCTCTCTAATAGATTTCATCCACTATAGGCATTTTACATAAGAAACTGACAGAGATGTGGGATGCAGTTGAAGTTTGCATTTCAGTGACTAGTCCTTTCGTAGCAAAGTGGTATGATTTTTCTGCAGGGAGGTATAATTAAGTCAAATAACTTGCAAAGAGAGCAAAGATGCTATTACTGTCGCAGTTATTGTTACTTCTTCACTAAACTTTCTGTCTATAGTTTCCTCATTGCAGCTCTGACTCCTCTTACTTTTTCACTAGATAAATGCGTTTGTTTTCAAATTCATTTGCATTTGGATACTCTTAAGACTAAAAGAAAACACAAAAGTAATGAACCCCTACCCGGTGTTTAACAACAGATATATGTATACAGTATATATGCACATACACACATGCACCAGCTCCCCTGCAGTCCCAGTTTAAGGAGTTAGTACATGTTTGTGAATAGAGCACTGGAAGGAGGTGATGTGGTAATGCCAGGGGGAAGGAGGGGGGATACACATTAAACCTTTTAAGAGTGACAACATTTTAGAGATTATTGTCATATGAAATGTTCAGGGAGATCATCTTGCAAAGAGTGCATATCTAGGAGCAGCGAAACTTACACACTGATGTCTTCTGATTATTGTCCTTGCTGGGCATCAGCTTCACTCCTCTGGATTTCAGTTCAATTTGCTTCTTGACTGGAAAGAGATTTTAACCAAAAAGAGAGGTTTAGCTAGATTTTAAGGATTATTGATTTGATTCAGAGACTTCGAAGCACCAAATTATTTGGGCATCCCCTGCTAACACAGTGTTTGTACAGCACCTTGCACAATGAGGCCCTGATCCTGAGTAAAACCAAACAAAATAATAAAATGTCCCCAGGTCCCAGAATTCACAATAACCTTAGCATGATTATTTATATCAACTTCCACAGCAAAAAGGTTTATGTGGCCTATTTATTATTCGCCTGTTTGGTTGGCCAATCTGGAAGCAATATCAATAACTTGTGACTTAGATGACCAACAGACACAGTATGAACAACCAACGGTGAATATTCCATGTGCCAGTAAATGGGTGCAGGTGGATCCAAAGGAACGAAGCTGCACCATTGTAAGCTCTCTTGTAGAGCTGCTCTAAGTCGAAAGGAGAGAAGTCTCCTGTCAACTTATAATTAATCCACCCCCAACTAAGTCGGTGGGAGAACTTCTCCTGCGGAAATAGCACTGTCTCCACCGGCACTTAGGTCCGTGTAACTATTGTTGCTCAGCGGGGTAGCTTTTTCACTAGCAGCAGTGCCATGTTTGGGGGCTAGGAGAGCAGACTTTAGTGGGGTTTTGTTTCTAGTACGGGAAAGGAGTAATCTTGCCTCTGAAAGCAAAGTGCCCATAGTCATTTTACATGATTCTTTCCATTGTAGTTTTATTTTCATCTGTTCAGCCAGTTTATATTTCATTTCAAGTGGTTCCCTCTGTGTACTTTATTGTTTCATGCTTTCATCTCTACATTAGCACATTTCTAAGACAACGTTGACAAGAAAAATTACCACTAAAACTAGCGGGGATTTTAATCAACTTTTGTGTGCGTGTGTGTTCAAACAAAATCTGTTAATAGCATCTGTGTGCAAGAGCTTCAGGCAGGGAAATGTCAAATACCTTTTCTTGAAGCTTACCCCAAATAACACATTCTCTGCTCTACCTGTTTGTTGGCACCTTTTCACTTTGTCATGTGGCTATAGCATTTTGAGGGATTTTCCCCCTTATCTTTAAATAAAGCCGTCAAAATGTCAAGCTGAGATCAGGTCCATAGTCATAAATATATACGTGCGTGGGCTTAGGCAACTCTTGTCTTTCCTACAAGCATTAATGGCTTTCATCTTTTGGGTAGCGCAAAATAATGACTAGTATGCTGATTGGAGAGGAAAACCTGAGACACACAAGTCTTGTTTAAATATAAACCAGTTGCAGATATGCTAAGGAATACGCCTGTCTCAGAATGCCTTAACTGGCAATACTCATCTAGGGTCTTATAGCATAATGACCCCTGGCTATAGGCAATCCGGTGTCTCCTGAGTCATTAGTTAACAGCAAACCTGCTGCACACCGAAACGCTAACTTTGGCTGCAAAAGCCCAGACTGTTTTGGGAAGCCAAGGAGCTATTTCTAGCTCAGCGATTCGGTAACTTTCCAAAATTTCCTCAACTTTGGAAAAATCACAGTGTCACAGTTCATGTTTCGTTTGTTCTTTGACCACTTTGTACATTTTACAACATTGGAGAAACTTGGGAAAGAAACAGAAGAAAAAGGGGAAGGAGGATGGTGAGAGAGGGAAAAAAAGTGACAGGAAACCCCCCCAGAATAACTCGTTTGATTGCAATCAGTGTCAAAAAGGAAAGAATGGGGGAAATGAAAACTGGAAACCTTGAATTGTTGTGGTTTTCAAAAACTGAAACTAAATGAAAATGTCCAGCTAGCAATGAGAACATAAAAAGCATGAGGTGATCTGACACATTCCAGGCACTAGAGGGCAGTGGTATACAGATACACTGTTAAAGGCACAGGGCAAATTTAGTTCTGATGTAAGAAAATGATTGAAATCCTGTTGCATTTGGTCTGGGTTTTTCCCATAAAACCTTTTCATATACAAGCAGGTCAAAAACGTTCTATCACTAGTCTCAGAGGACCATGATGGTGAGGGAGGGAAGAATCTCTTTGGAAACTATACTTGGAGTAAACAGTTAGTGTGAAAACTGAAAAGCATCGAGTGGACACCTTCACAAATGGCTAGGAAGCAAGCGTAGCAATTCGAAAGCATTTGTTACTTACAGTAGCCAGTAACCCACTCATGAGGTTCCTCTTTATAGATCCAGATTTACCATCATTCCACAAAAATTGGAGGTAATTCCTATCAGCGTAAAGCATTCACAACAAAAATGCAGATCCATTTAACCGGATGCTATTTATACTGAAGGAATTAATCCTGTATCATCTCAAGATTCCTGAACAAGTTGTTTTCTTGTGTCCCATGTGATGGGCCTTTGCCCCACACTGAATCCCATGTCAGAACCTTGACTGGCTAAGGAGTATGCAAATACTGGTACCTTCGATCCAATCTTGAAAATCATCTCATGGATGGAATATACCCAGGCCAGGATTTAGGGGAACCCTTTGGGGTGGCACTGTGCTGTATTTAGCTAGAGAACCAGAGAAAAAGGCAGGCTCTGTCTGCAACCTGCAGCCTCGATGAAGAATCTCTTTCATATATATTACAACAGAGTCCTTTCCCATCTCTACTGCAGGAGAAATTCCTACACAAGTCTGCAGCATCACAACAGAACTGGAGCTCTCAGCTCGAATGCTGACACCGCAGTGCAGTAATGAAGGGCTGATGCATGGCTAGAAGTGCTGTAATTTGGCCGAAATGTTGAAATCGAGGTCCCATTCTACCTGCCCCAGCTGACTCTGCAGGCAGATGTTAATGATCTTCTGGCACTTACCAGGCAACTAAGAGACAACCCCATAGTCCTGGGCAACATTCCCTCTCTGTCAATAAAATATAGTCAAGTCCAAATGTCTAAAGTGCCATTTGAGCTATTACAGGATGCATAATGGCTCCTGACTTTACGAGATCTACCTCATTACTTTGTAAAATGCTTTGGAGCACCTTAGATACGAAAGGAGCTATACAAACCCAAATTCTACTCTACTCCCTGCCTGGCTTCATAGCGCATCTTATTGTGTGAGTGACATTTGAGGATTATTATTTTTTTGGTAGCTCTGAAATGCATACAGATAAAAATGAATCTTTTGCCTGTCATATGTTCACAGGGAATTGATCAGTTGATCAAAAACATCTTTTTCTGTCCTTTGGCTTTGAAAATAAATTTCTAATTTTATAGAGGCATTTAATGCTTTCCAATTCACCACTGCTCACTTGACTGACATCAGTGGGGCAAACAGCCTTTATGGCTGCCTCTGTGGGAGTGGCTGGGATATTCTGTCGTTAGCTCCTTTTGACCCAAGCGGCTCGTCAAAGTTCAGGGCTTTGCGGGTGTTCAAGATGAGAACAGAAACGGATAATGGAGTCTTTTTGACGCAGTCTTGTTTATTTACAAGAAATGTACAAAGTCCTGTTTCTCTGAACACAGTAGGAATCAAACCGCAGGAGACAGTTTCTTTGTTCGCTGTTCCAAGCCTGCCTTTCCAGCCGACGCTTTGTACCCAGATAGACTTTTCTCTTAGCTTTATTTTAGGGCCAGGTTGTACTTCCACCCTGTGGCTGCTTGGCTTGCTTTTCTCTCTCTGCTTCTGTCTCTTTTGGTCCCCGTGTATCTCTCTGCTTCTGCTGCCTCCGTCCCACCACACACAGAAAGACACAGACAAAAACAATGCCCTCTGGAGCTTCCTGCCCACAAAGTCCAAATTACTGGGCAAGTTCACAGAACCCCTTTGTCTGAGGCGGGACTGTTTAGCTGTCTCTCACAGCGGGCGTACACGAGGGATGGAGGTCACAACAGTTTAGACAAGGTTTAACCCAATCCACCTAACGCTTTACAAAGGATTGACAGTGCTTTTGATTGCAGACATTACTGAAGTGCTGACCAACTGCAGCGCCCAATGGCTTCAAAGAAGCAATGCACACACATAACCACAACTGAAGTCAGTGGGTGCTGTCAGTGCTCATGGCCAGGGCCGGCTTTAGGCCGATTCCCCCGAATTGGGCCCCGTGCCCTAAAGAAGAGCACCTAACTTTTTAATTTTTACTCGCCCGGCGGCGGTCCAGGTCTTCGGCGGCACTTCAGCGGCGGGTCCTTCAGTGCCACGGAAGACCGGGAGCGAGTGAAGGACCCGTCGCCGAAGTGCTGCCGAAGTCCCGGGCCGCCGCCGGGTATTCAAATCGGGCCCCGCACTTCCTAAAGCCGGCCCTGCTCATGGCCTCCGCAAATCAGGTCCTCGGCTGTCTCGAGTCGGGCATTTAGTTAGACCCCGATTCAGGAAAGCAAGTAAGTATATGCATAAGTCCTATTGAAGCTGATGGAACATCAGCTATAAGCTTAACTTTAAGAGCGTGCTTAGTGCTTTGGGGCCTTAAAAACAGAGCCACCCCAAATTAGTGCACGCTGTTGAAAATTTAGGCCTAAATGACTCACCCAAGATCACAAAGTGCGTCACAAAGTGGGCAGAACCACATCGCTCTTACAAGTATCAGAGGGGTAGCCAAATATAGACTAACGTCTGTTAGTCTATAAGGTGCCACGGGATTCTTTGCTGCTTTTATCGCTCTTACAGAGGCCTGGTCTCATGTTCTAACTAGTAAGCCACAGTCTCTCTCCCGTGATTTCAGTGTCCTATATTACACTAATTGCATTCGGCCTCTAGGAATAATAACTGGAGAGAGATTCCTAGATGTTTTCCAGTTAATCCTTTATTTTGCTCATTACATGGAGATAAAATTATGAAAGTCAAGCTTCACAGGAGACTTTGGCAACATCTTAAGGGGTAACCAGTAATAAAGGCGTCAATTTAAAAGAGCACAATTCAAGAGATACATTTTCTCTCTCTCTCTCTCTTTTTTTTTAATGACTAGGATAACTTAAAAGCAAGAACAACACCCTCTTCCCCAAAAATACAAAATCAGATTGTGGAAGGCCCAATGTTCTTCCAGGTTCAGATGCGGGACAGTACCTCAAAAGGATCATGTCAAGCTAATTGGCCAAACAAAACTTGTACTATTTTCCGGAGGGTTTTGCTGTACATAAACAACTGATAGATCTGACAGAATATTCAATTTCTGTCAAATTGAAGTGTGACATTACAAAGCGGTTGTGGCGAGCAGACAATCTGGTGTATTAAAAGCGGTTTCATGTTGCTTTTGAATAGGAATTTCTCATGGGGAAAACTTTTAATAAAAGAAAGAGAGCTCCCAAGCAAAAATCTGTTCCTTGTGTCGACCCTAGCCCCGATTCCACTTGCTGTGGGAGCTACTGAAGAGCTCTATGTCGGAATTGGAGATTGTTTCCTTCTTCCCCTTCTGTTGATTCTTTCGGCTGACAAGTCCAATCCTGCATTTGCTCTATTACGACATGTTGCTTAAAAGGTGGGAGGAATCTTGGGGGGAGGGGCAGGGGATCTGATTTGATTTTATAACTCCCTGAACCATTTTGTGGGCCTGCACAAACTAACTTGTGTTTTAGGATTGTTGTTTCACCTGTAATTTAAACTAATTTCCCCCCTCCTCACCTTGACTTATTTTTTAACCAAAAAACAAACAAAAACGAACAAAAACCAAAATTAAATAAATAAATAAATACACCACAGCTCTTCCAGCTACAGGGGAGGTTCCTTTGCCTTAGGGACAAAACCATTCACCGCCTCCCCTTAGAACTCAACAATCCCAAATCAATGCCAGACCATGATCTGCACACAGACAGAGGTGGCTTGCAAGAAACCTTAAGAGCGAGTGATTGTAGGAATCCCTGTGAGCAGGGATGACTCACTCCCTCTGTCCCACAGATGGCAAGCCACTGCGGCTCCACACTGCCCCTTGACTACAGTCCCGAGGAGCAGGGCTGGCATACTACGGCTGCAATCTGCACTATTCAGATGGCTGGAGCAGATTATTTGCTGGTTTGGGCACTCAGAGCAGAGGATGCAGAGATGCCTTCCACCTGCATGCATTTCTGCCTGCAATTAACCAATCCGCAGGAGAAATGAATCTGTATAAGCACCATCCTCAAACATTAAAGGCTTTGGAATTCAAGATGAAATCCATATGTAAATTTCCTGACTATCGCAACAAACAGCCAAATTAAAACCTGCATCTTTTCTGTAGGGTTGAGGATTCAAAAGCTGAATTCAAAGATTGTAGCCGTCATTTATAGCTAAGCTGGGTATGTGCATATCTGTTTTTCAGAGCTGCTGAGCACCCAAAATCCCCATTACAATCGGTGAGGATTCTGACATTTCAGCACCTCTAAGTCAGGAAGGATTTTGTGAGTTTATGGCACTGGAGTGGAACTCAGAAGCTCAGGGTTCAATTCCTGGCCCCACCACAAACCCCAAGTGTGACCTTGGGCAAGTCACTTATCGCTTTGTGCCTCAGTTTCCCTCCTTAATATGGGGACAATAATCCTTCCTTTCTCCCACCCCTTCTTTTATCTGTTTAAGACTGTAACTTCTTTGGAGCAGGGAGTGGCTCTCGCAATGTGTTTGTACAGCCCCTACCACAGTGGAGCTCTGTCCTCCAATGGGGACTCGAAACGCTAGTGTGAAATGATTCTCCTGTAGGATTTAACGGTTCCGATTATTAGGGTCCTGTATTTTAAACTCCCAGGGCTGGCCCTCCAAAGTGGATTTGGCAGGTCGATACAATGCATGCTGTATTCCTTTGCAGTCCAACCCAGTTATCTGGGATTCAGATGGACAGATCTGATGAAGACCGAATAAGAATATCTGAGGCACTTTGTTTTAATGTGGTGTCCTATTTTCAGGGCTTCTCTGAACAGTTTATCAACCCATTATTGAAGACCACAGTTCATCTGCCCTTCAGAGCACTGCAACGGCTTGATTGGTCCAAGACTAGACCCACATTTATTTCCTGACTGGGGGGGAAATAAAAAGTAATATAGGAAGCAATAATGTCCTGGTAACAATCAGCTAAAAAACAATTTGGGATCCTAAAATATGTGCTGGTGAGAGGGCTCCAGGAGCCAGATCATTAGTTAGATCCATTTAGCATTGTTTTAAAGTCAGCAGCTTTTTCATTAGCTCACTTTCAACGCTTCATCACTGAGCAAAGGACTGAGAGTCAGGACTCATGGGTTCTAACCACTGAGCTGCCACTGGCCTCGGACGAGTACATATGGGCTGATTTTCAGAGCGGCAGGTGCTTGGCACCTCTGAAAGTCAAGCCGCTGACTTCTCTTTGCTTCATTTTCCTTTCTTGCTGGGGGTGTTGGAAGATATAATTAATTTTTGCAAAGCATCTGGGGAGACTTCATGTTGAAAGGCGCTGGAGAAGAGCAGAGCCTGATTATTACTACTGAAAGGAATGAATTTCCTATACATGTCTACGTCAATAGAAAGAGCACTAATTTATGGCCTGATTGTATGCAACTTTGCTTTTACATTCATAGAGAGCAAGATCTCAAAGCTAAGGCATGGATTATGAACATCGGAACGAGGAAAACATTCTGGTAAAAGTTAAAATCAAGTTTAAGAAGTTGGAATGGGAAAAGGCTTCTCATAGATACTCTGCAAATGCAGATGACAGTCACAGAGAGGGGGCATCACAGATGCTAATAAGTTACATCTCTACCCTTGGAAAACAGACAACAAATAAAATCTACGCATTTCAAAATCCAAGCCTGGCACTACAGCAATCCCCTGCTCAGTTTGCATCTCTGGTGATTAAAACTATTGGCTGTGCGCTTCATGTGGGTTGATGACATGGTCCTATTTTGCACGTATTTATGTATCTTTAATATTTGTGTTAAAACCACCTTATATATATATATATATATATATATATTTTTTTTTTTTAAGAAGATGAGGTACAGTCTTCTAAGGCCCCACTAGGGTGGAAGATGGTTTCACTAACTCGTTAAAAAAAGGACAAAGATGGGAGGGATAGCTCAGTGGTTTGAACATTGGCCTGCTAAATCCAGAGTTCTGACTTCAATCCTTGAGGGGGCCATTTAGGGATGGGGGAGGGGGGGATGTTCAGGATTGGTCCTGCTTTGAAGAGGGGGTTGGACTAGATGACTCCCTGAGGTCCCTTCCAACCCTGATATTCTATGGGATCTTTGCACAGTTTCAGGTCTTTATTAGTAGGATGGAACTAACTCTACAATGAAAACCAGGCTGGAAGCATGGCCAGCTGTCATGACCTTACTACAAGTCTCAGGATATTCTGTGTTGTTTTTGTTAAAGCCTTAGCTCCTGGAGCGTTGTGAATATGAGAGAATCTCTACTTTTGATTGAAAAAATAAAGTAAGTTTCTAGCTCGCAGTTGCAGAAAAAAAATATTGAAAATGTGACCCTTAAAGGCACAAAAATCAGAAAGTAAATAAGAGGGAGAAGATGAGTGAGGTAATTTATTTTATTGGAGGAACTTCTGTTGGTGGAAGAGCCAAGCTTTCGAGCTTTCAGGACCTGAAGAAGAGCTCTGTGTAAGCTCAAAGCTTGTCTCTTTCACCAACAGAAGTTGGGCCAGTAAAAGACATTACCTCACTCAGCTTGTCTCTCTAATATCCTGGGAGCTACACAACTACAACAACACTGCAAATGGAAAGTAAATAAAGAGATCGCAAAATTTACAATTTTTTTTTTCTAATTCTCAGGACTACTAAGCCAATCTCATGATTTTGGGGGCTTGATTCATGATTCTGAATGCTTGAGGTTGATAAGATAGTGGAAGGACAAGAGTGGGTAGCAGGAATTTGTGTGGGAGGGTCACATGAGAGGACTGGACATTATCAAAACTAAATTCTCTATGACCCAAAGTATGAAAATTTGCACGTTTCAAAGAACGGAAGATGTGTGAAAATCCTCAAAGTCCCTTCACAGAGGTTCACACAGCAATGATTTCTTCAGTTCTGACCATGCGTGGGATTCATGCTGCAATGAACTCAATAACGCCAAGTGAAGTTCAGGTAAAACTGCCAAGGGTCATGCCATCAGATGTTGGGACTGTGAATCCCATGTGCTATTAATGCAAAACTACAAGGAGGAACAGAGTTCCTGTAGGGCAGAGAGCATCTGAGATCCTATGTTTCTTTTATTATTTGTATGGAGCTCAGATGATGAGCATGGAACAAAAACCTAGCTGGGTTAGCTAGCTACGTAGAGATAGATTTTATCGAGAGAGAGAGAATGTTACAAATAGAGCTGCTTGGAATTTTTTTTTTGACAAAACGGTTTTTCGGCGAAAAATGCCAATTCAGCAAAACCCAAACGTTTCCCGCAAAAGGGTCACTTTCAATGGGAAGGTTTCTCAGATCGAGGGGAGAATTTCTGCTCCAAAGCAGTGAGAGAGAGAGAGACCTACCCCAGAATAGCCAAGAGCCCCGTGGTTAGGGCACTCTGTTAGGATGAGGGAGATCTGGGTCCAACTCGCTGCTCTAGAGAACAGACTTGAACCTGGTTTGCCCATGTCTTGTGCATCCCAGGTGCCATCATCACTGGGCTCTTGGCTAGCTGGGGGTGGGGATCCCGGTCAAATAAATAAATAAATATGGAAAAGTCTTGGTTTCATCCCACTGTGGACAGGAATACTGTTTCCCACCCAGCTCTAACTACCAACCTAAACTAGCTTCCACCAAACGTTCAGAACTATTTCAAGGGAATCAAATATAACTCTCTCTCTCTCTCTGGCTACATAGCTAGACAAACTCTCTCTTTCCATGTGGAGGGGCTGGTCTACACACAGTTTTGTGCCACTACAACTACATTGGTTTAGAAACTGAAGCTATGTATGACAGATGGGATAGCCGTGTAGTGATATAAGCACCTTTTTTCTGGTACAGCTGCATCTAGACTAGGAGAATGTAACACTTCATCTTAACTATTTCAGTTTCTAAACCAATAATAATTATACTGGTTCAAAAAATGTGTAAAACCAACCCATAGACACATTGAAAGATTATCTCGAGAGAGATTATCTGACTACATAGAGAGAGAATTAGATCACAAACTGACAGAGACCTTCTTTGCCCCCTGCTGGAAGTATTGGGGTCCTGACACTCACCTGCTCAGGCCAGGCTACCAACAACTTAATCCTCCAGAGGCCTAGAAGGGCCAGGAAGAGACACTGACCAATTGGGTGCCAGCAGGCCAGTTAAAAGGGTTTGCCTGCTTTTTCTCAGGGAGAGTACTGGGTGAGCTCGAGAAGCAGCACCTCATGGCTAGCTCAAGACCCTAGGGCCAGCTCAGGCCTTGTCTTCAAGTGCTGCAAACTAAGCACTTAAACTTTGAGTTTTTGTTTGTTTATTTAAAAAAGTGCAAAGGGACCAATTTTGAGTTTGTTATTTTTATTTAACTGTGTAGAGACTGATGCCAAGCTTGTGGCAGGTAGCCAGAACTTGTGGCCTAAAGCAGGGAATGCCTGCAGTACCATGTGTGGCCCTGCAGGGGGCGCTATGGAGCAGCCCCACCTGCAACACAAACCTTCCAAAGGAATCTAAATGTGTCATCACAGCTAGTGTAGAGTTTGTAGCAAAAACCCAACCCGAGCGATCCTGATGTGTGTTCTGGGTTCCCAGAGCACATTTACCTGGCTGTAATTTTGGTCACATATTCCACGCATTGATTTCTCAATTCACTTAAGCACCCATAGCAAAATCTCCAGGTTCCACACAGAGGATAAAAATGCCCACTCGCCAAGCCCCGTTAATACTAATGGCTCCTGCGCTGAATTCGTAGCACAAATGCACCTTTAGAGCATGACACGTGCAGCGATGGGATGCGCTCCACCACCTCAATCGAGGTCCTGCCTCATTGCCATTTTGTGAAGGTTTTTTTAAGTTAATCTTTTAAGCGCTTGACACACAAACGCAGAGCTCATTATATCCAACAAAACATTTTCCGAGGAGCTCGCTAGATTAGAACCCCCTGACATTTATCTAATCAGAGGAAATTATAACATTAATCGTTACTTTTCTATTTAAGAAAAAAGGCATGATTCAGACAGGTGTTTTAATAGAAAGCAGCAATCATGACTGTGGAAGGAAAATGTCAGATCAAGAGCCATCAGTGGTGTGCAATAATCTATGCTACGGCAGAGCTTTTTGATTTAAAACTGTGACTATGCAGCGGGGGGAGGAACTGAAAAATGATTTATAAAACAAGGCCCAAATTAAGGCTGCTAGAGTGATTTCTGGAGCTATACGAAGGGAAGGATTTTTCGTGTATCTGTATCATGGGACTGGGAATCAGGGCATTTGGGATCTATTGCCTCTCTGCGGCCTTAAGTACAGATCTTAACCACTCTGTGCCTCAGTTTCCCTTCTGTACAAAAGGGGGTAATAACGAAGCCGGATTGTGGGATTTGACTCATTCATGTCCATTCAGTACTTTGAAAACCTCAGACTGAGGTTGTAACAAAGGCCCTGATACTAGAAGGCACATGCTTAAATCCATTCCTATTCAAGAAAATCCTTAAACACTTTAAGCATGTATACAAGTCCAGTTCGCTTCAAGAGGAATTAAGCACATGCTTATAGTTAAGCAAGTGATTTCCTAAACATAGATGATTTTCTGAATTGAGGCCTAACAGGAGTATGTCCCCGTGGGGGCGAAGTGAGCAGTGTGATACTCTGTACCTCAAAGTGGCACCCTGGAACTCCCATATTCACCACTGTGAGATGATTACGATATGTACTGTACAATGCATGCCTTGTGAGGTATCATTTCAAACGTCTTGATCTGTTGAACATGAATATCCTGTTGAATTGCACGTACCATCATTGTATGTAACGTTATGAAGTATTGCTATAGGATNGAGCTATACGAAGGGAAGGATTTTTCGTGTATCTGTATCATGGGACTGGGAATCAGGGCATCTGGGATCTATTGCCTCTCTGTGGCCTTAAGTACAANTCAAAGTGGCACCCTGGAACTCCCATATTCACCACTGTGAGATGATTACGATATGTACTGTACAATGCATGCCTTGTGAGGTATCATTTCAAACGTCTTGATCTGTTGAACATGAATATCCTGTTGAATTGCACGTACCATCATTGTATGTAACGTTATGAAGTATTGCTATAGGATTAAAAAGAACAGGAGTACTTGTGGCACCTTATAGACTAACAAATTTATTTGAGCATAAGCTTTTATGGGCTAAAACCCACTTCATCAGACGCATGTATTGTAGCCCACGAAAGCTTATGCTCAAATAAATTTGTTAGTCTCTAAGGTGCCACAAGTACTCCTGTTCTTTTTGCGGATACAGACTAACCCGGCTGCTACTCTGAAACCTGCTATAGGATTGTTACTGAAATATGTGGTAAGTGGGAGGCCCCCACAGCCAGTGGCAACAGAGGAGCAACTACCCGTGGCCAGACAAGCGTTGATGGCCCATCAAGAAGAATCCACTCTCCCAGAGACTTCTCAGAGAGGGCACCCACGCAGTGGGGGATGCCTAACACCCATGTCCCAGCAAGGATCTTTCTAGCACCTGGAGAGAAAGTATAAGTGAGGGTCGATGACATCACCACTTGGCCTCTCTCCTGCCCCATCTCAACCTCTGGAAGCTCGCCTGGAAGACAACGACATGGAACTGGGGAAATAGGTCCCAGGCTGAGAGGGAAAGCCAGCCTGTGTATTAAGAACTATTTGCTGCCCGTAACATCTATTAGGGTGAGAAAAGCTGCTTGATTCAAATCTTACTTAGCCTGTTAAAGTTAGAATTGCAGTCTAAATTCTATTTTTTTTTATTTCTTACGTAACCAACTTTGATCTCTATGCCTACCACTTATAATCACTGAAAAACTATCTTGCCATAGTTAATAAATCTCTTTTGTATTTTATCTAAAACGGTATGTTTTTGGTTGAAGTGCTTGGGGAAATCTCAGTTCAGGTTAACAGGGGCTGTTGTACATCCACTGTCCTTTGTTGGGGTGGCGAACTAATTAATGAGCTTGCCCTGTCCAGGGGAGTCTTGAGCAGTGTAAGATGGTATATTTCTGGGGTGCAAAGCTGGGGGTGATTTGCTGGTGTCAGCGCCGGCTCCAAAAAAAAAAAAAAAAAAAAGCCGCGATTGCGATCTGCGGCGGCAATTCGGCGGGAGGTCCTTCGCTCCGAGCGGGAGTGAGGGACCCTCCGCCGAATTGCCGCCGAATAGCTGGACGTGCCGCCCCTCTCCCGAGTGGCCGCCCCAAGCACCTGCTTGTTCAGCTGGTGCCTGGAGCCGGCCCTGGCTGGTGTCTGTCTCTGTATAATTCATGAGTGGCTTAGAGAACATTCATGCAATTTAGCTGGGTATGGGTCTCCACATGCTCACAGCTGAGTGATCATACCACCCGGAGGAGTTTGCTGCTTGTCACTGGCATAGCTTTGTGAGAGACAGCCCAGGCTGGAGAGTTAAGGGGGCACAGCAGTCCCACAGATCCAGGTTGAACCCCGGGGATCCCGTCACAAGCAGCTCCCCTTGGTTTAAGCCAAGGTCACAGGTGGTCTGTTGGAGATGATCATTGCCTTAGAGACAAATGGGTAGAGTTGTATAACCACCTCTTTGCTCCTTACGTCAGGCAAGCCTTTCATCACCGAGGGCGTGGCATGTCACTTGCTTAGCAACAATGGGAAAACCTCAGAAGATTTGGGAGGGTGCCGTTTGGATATATCTCAGCAAGCTTCCTGCGTGCCTACGCCTTGGAGATGTTTAATAGTGGGAACCGCCTCTCTCCCCATTTATTTATCTCATTGACTTTTTTTTATTGTGCATATTCCTGCATAGTAATAACCATAAAGCACCCTGCAGTGCAAAGTAATAATAGCATGTTCTTAACTATTAATTCTGCCCTTTCGCTGCAGCACCTTAGGTGATCCTGTTAGGCTGCTGCTATAGTGCTCAGTTTCACTCTGTTTATCTTGGGTACTTATCTGGGCCCATCACCGTAGTATCGGAGTGCATCCCAATCTTTAATTTACCCTCACAACACCTCTCTCAGGCAGGGCAGTGCTCTTATCCCCATTTTACTGATCAGGGAATTGAGGCACAGAGAGACTAAGTGACTTGCCAAAGGTCACACTGGAAGTCTGTAGCAAAGAGGGGACTCGGAGTTGGGTCTGAAATCCCAGGCTACATCCCTAACCACTGGACCCAACCTATTCCCACTCAGTAACACCCTAAGAAACCCCCAGTGAAATTCAGCCCTCTACAGAAACCCTGCATGTCACTTAAATCCCACTTAAGCCTTCAAAATAAAGTTTAAGTGGGACACAAGTGGCATAGGGGCCTTGAGCTGTTCCTTTGAACAGGGCTGAACACTGCACCCCCAAGGATTATTTTTCATACAGATCCCTGCTCTGTGCTATGATTTAAACAAAATAAAAAAGCTCAACTCATCGGGCATCTCTTTGTAAAGAAGACAAAACACCATCTCCTTCCATAGCACAAGTGGACAGTGTTCTTTACATCCCAGTTCTAAGCTGCAGTCCATGTTGTCCTCCTGTAACAGTCCCCAACCCTGGCTCATTATCAGGATTTGAACCCAGGACCTTCAGCATCAACCTCTGTCACATGAACTGAATTGGCAGGGATAGCAGGCTGATATCCTCTATGTGGATCAGCCACTAGAGGGGGACATGACACACATTTGACATCCCCTACACATTTGTAAAGCTCTCCTCAGCCTCCACATGCTGCTAAAGATAGTCCCACACACTCAGTGCCCTAGCCAAAGAGAGCTCGACATCACGTCCAAAAAACTCACGTTGCTTTGGCTGGATGAGTGAGTTGTCCATCATACCCCCCCCGATGGAGCTTAGTAGCTCTGTAGCAGGCAGAGAGACTTACCACCACCAACATTTAAATCAGGCCTTCAACACAACGGTTTTAATTCTCATCTCCATTGTACCCGTTTGCAACTCCACCGCCTTCAATACAGGAACTTCTGATTTAACCAGTGTGAGATCTAAATCAGGATCAGTCAAAATAAATCTGGGCTCTGACATTCTGACTGAGGGCTGGGCTACACAACACTTGAGTCAATGTAACTTACATCGCTCCAGGGTATGAAAAAGACACCCCCCTCAGCGACGCAAGTTACATTGACCTAAGTGCTGTCCACACCAGCGCTAAGTCGGCGGGAGAGCGTCTGCCGCTGACATAGCTTCCGCCTCTCGTTGAGGTGGGAGAGCGTTCTCCCGTTGGCATAGTGCATCTTCACCAGACGTGCGACAGTGGCCCAGCTGCACTGATGCAGCCGCGCCAACGTAACACGGTCGCGTAGATTCGCCCCAAGTCAAGCAGAACGCAATCGATAGGATCATTACAGAAAGACTCACTTAGATGGACACTTATCGAGGTAAATTAGGTACCCAACTGCACCGTGAGGAGAAAACGCATCCTGCAGACACTGTCTCCCTACATCTTCAAAGGTGAGGAAATAGAACGGATTAACTTGCTGTTTTCTATTGACAAAAAGAGAATGCGCCCAGGCCAGAGGCAAGTGCAAACAGAGCAAACGGATGTGTGTTTCTATTTTTTTTTAGACATATGCACATTTATTTTCCAGGGAGATGCAGCTCTCATGCTCCTAGCAAGCTGCCAGGGTGGCCTTCTACGCTGAAAAACGTGGAAGAGGAAGGAAGTACCTGAGCTAGCCTGTTGAGTGTAGTTTTGAAGCTAAAGCATCTCTCTCTCTAGAGCTGAAAGGAAGGATGTTAAAAAACATTGGTTAATAATTCAAAATGGTCAATAAGCAGTTACCTTGATACTGGGCACTGAACCCCTTCTGCCTGTGGTTGCCGTCCGACGTAAAGTGAAGTCGCAGCCAGTTTTTACTGCTGATTACTGGGGCGGGCAGATTCATTCCAGTAAACCTGTAAGAAAATCAACCAGTGATAGTCAAATGCATGTGGCTGGAAATGGTCGTCTGTGAACTTAACCAGAAAGCTGCCCTTCAGATGTCACCCATGCAGGTGGTTGCCAGGGACTGTTCCACACTCAGGGCATCCTGCCCCACTCTGAAGAAAATGGAATGAAAATACATAGACAGTATTTTCCTGCATAGTGTTACCATCTTCCACCTCAAGGACTTGTGCAGGGGCAGCACCCCAAACAGTCCAGCATGCATTCCAGAAGGGGAAGTCAAAGGAAAAGCATCCCCATTTCAAAGGAACAGCCCAGGAGCCACAGCAGAAGAGCAAGCTGGAAAGCTTCCAAGAGACATTCTTAGTTGATGAATGAGCCAGAAGAAATGCCGGGCCCCGTCTCGAATCCTGATCTAGAGCCACCCACTGGTGAGCTACCACTCGCTCTCCTTTCTAGGCCTTTCAACTTCTGCTGAACGCAGGATGATATAGAGTGAAACGAAAGAGGAAGCTCATTAAACCATTCAGGACTGCTTTTTGATCCCACTGTAAAAAAAAAAAATCTGCCTTTCCTGTGAAAGGTCCTGGGGATTTTTTTTCTCTCTCAATTAGAAGGGTTATATTCATAACTGACTATGTCTCCCTCTCTCTCTCTCTTATTTGCAGGACAAGGAGTGCAGGTGACCAAGAACTGAGCATGTTTGGCGAGAGCAAGGATCCTTCACTAGGGATACTCTGTTCATGTCCTTGGAGCTAAGGAGCCTGGCTTGTTTTGTTAGCTGTGCACTTCTGGCAGTGTGGGAGTGGCAGAGGAAGTTACTCAGCCAACATACCTCAACACGAGCTGCTTCTAGGGCAGACGAGGTTAGTTTGACTTCAACGCCATTTGGTTCCTGGCCACTTGGTTCAGACTGCTAACAAGCATGCTGATTTTAATTGAGGGGAGAGGGAGAGCAGGTGCGAGGAAGGCTACTTCTTGTAAAGAAATGAGCCAGGTAGGGTGACCAGATGTCCCGATTTTATAGGGACAGTCCCAATATTTCGGGCTTTTTCTTATATAGGCTCCTATAACCCCAACCCTCTGTCCCAATTTTTCACACTTGTTATCTGGCCACCCTAGAGCCAGGTCCACCAGCTGACTTCACTAAGGCCACTGAACAGCTGTTGAGCAGTGATAACGTGCAATCTGCACCAACCTGGAGCCCTCAAACTACCATATCCCATTAACAACCCATTGAGCCCCCTACTCCCCCAACTCCTTGTTTAATGATAAATGGATTGCTTTAATACATTGCAGGAAAATAAAAAAAACCTCTTGGCTAAGTTGTCACGTGCCATGTCTCAGCCTGGAACAAATGTTTACATAAAAGTCATATGCACGAATGCATCCTTGAAAACTGGGGTTTATAATAGTAGTATTAACAGTCTTTACTAGAGCAGTGCAAACAACATTGCCATGATAGCAGCTATTACAGAATCCAATTACTTTTAACCAAAGCCCATTTAAAATATTTTATTATAGGACTATGCCACTTATTTAAAAAATATCAGTATTCTAACACCAGTTCTGTTCTGGACGAGAGGAAAAGAATCCGAATAAATCAATTCCTTTCTCAGAGAGGCTGCAAATTTTATAGCCAACCCTTCCAATAACAGACCAGATAGTCAAAGCAACATAAGAAATCCCACACCAATGTAACACCCCTATGGTAACTTGTATCTTTCCTTCTGGAAAACAGCAAGCTGCTGGGATGACGTTTTGCAGTACATTTACTAATGATGGTGAACTTCAATACTTCCCTGTTCTATGTGTTAATGAAGCAGCCAAGATGAGTCTACTGCATAGCTAACACTTCTCTGCCACCTACTGTACAGCTTTTAAACAAAGTTTAACCTTCAACCTATATCCACCCAGGTGGCGCAACTCCAGGCAATTGTGAAACACAATTTAAAATAGCAAAGAATCCTGTGGCACCTTATAGACTAACAGACGTTTTGCAGCATGAGCTTTCGTGGGTGAATACCCACTTCTTCGGATGCAAGTAGTGGAAATCTCCAGGGGCAGGTATATATATGCAAGCAAGAAGCAAGCTAGAGATAACGAGGTTAGTTCAATCAGGGAGGATGAGGCCCTGTTCTAGCAGTAGAGGTGTGAAAACCAAGGGAGGAGAAACTGGTTCTGTAGTTGGCAAGCCATTCACAGTCTTTGTTTAATCCTGAGCTGATGGTGTCAAATTTGCAGATGAACTGAAGCTCAGCAGTTTCTCTTTGAAGTCTGGTCCTGAAGTTTTTTTGCTGTAGGATGGCCTGATGATGTTTTGTTGTAGATCCCTGATGATGCATTGGAGGGGTTTTAGCTGGTTTTTGTATATTGCCATTCCTAATATCTGATTTGTGTCCATTTATCCTTTTCCTTAGAGACTGTCCAGTTTGGCCGATGTACATAGCAGAGGGGCATTGCTGGCATATGATGGCGTATATTACATTGGTGGATGTGCAGGTGAATGAACCAGTGATGGTGTGGCTGATCTGGTTAGGTCCTGTGATGGTGTCGCTGGTGTAGATATGTGGGCAGAGTTGGCATCGAGGTTTGTTGCATGGATTGGTTCCTGAGTTAGAGTTACTATGGTGCGGTGTGCAGTTACTGGTGAGAATGTGCTTCAGGTTAGCAGGTTGTCTGTGGGCGAGGACTGGCCTGCCACCCAAGGTTTGTGAAAGTGTGGGATCATTGTCCAGGATGGGTTGTAGATC
>QXTE01000016.1:4838372-4991181 GCA_003942145.1 Platysternon megacephalum | reverse complement strand
CTCAGGAACCAATCCATGCAACAAACCTCGATGCCAACTCTGCCCACATATCTACACCAGCGACACCATCACAGGACCTAACCAGATCAGCCACACCATCACTGGTTCATTCACCTGCACATCCACCAATGTAATATACGCCATCATATGCCAGCAATGCCCCTCTGCTATGTACATCGGCCAAACTGGACAGTCTCTAAGGAAAAGGATAAATGGACACAAATCAGATATTAGGAATGGCAATATACAAAAACCTGTAGGAGAACACTTCAACCTCCCTGGACACACAATAGCAGATGTTAAGGTGGCCATCCTACAGCAAAAAAACTTCAGGACCAGACTTCAAAGAGAAACTGCTGAGCTTCAGTTCATCTGCAAATTTGACACCATCAGCTCATGAATAACTCCAAGAGAGCTGAACCAATTTCATTTAAAACTTTTCTAAATAAATAAGTTCAAACATAATCCTCCTTGGGCTGAGATCAAACATGGGCTGTTTACTACCAATTTTGAGAAAGTTACTATGGATGGTTACAATGGCAACACAATTAAACTTAACCCTTGTCTTCACCCAGAGGCTCTAATGTTATTGTGTATTCTGAATCAATGGTCAGACAACTTGACCTGTGTATGTAAAGTTAAATGCCCCAAATCTACCATTGAGTCCATCCTAGTAAAATTATCATTCTGCAAATCTACTTTAAAAACGGGCTAGATTCCCTTCTGTCTCCCACCCTGTGTAGTTATTCATACGAGTGCAAAATGCTAGTAAACCAGAATGGTAGTGATTTTTACGCACCTCACACTGGTGTAAATGATTTCACAAGGCGTGGGTTGGAAGAATCGAGCAGTATATATTCCGTGCATGGAACTCATCAACACCTTGTGACATCTGCCTAATCCACCTACAGGATTTTGAAGGCATTAATCACTGCAGAATCTGGGCATCAAACCCTGACTTCAACGGGACTATGCATGTGCTTAAGGTTAAGCCCCTGCTTAAATCCTTTGTATTCTCTGAGGCGCCAGTGCAACAATCTCCCCCCCGTCAACTTCATTTTTATTTTCTAAACTGAATTAGACTTTTAATTTAAAATGTTGCATCACAGCAGGGTGGCCTCCTGCAGCATTATGCCCAATCACAGCTATTGTTGGTCATTAGCATCCCCCAGTATTTGTACGGCAGGAGCACCAATCAGGGATTAAGGCTTCCTAGTGCTAGGCACCATACCCACACACAGTGAAGAGACAGCCTTCCTCAAAAAGCATATACATCTAAAGCTAGAATTTAAGGACACCTAGAAGTGCCTGTCTATCTATTTAATGTGCTTATAGAGCCACTGGAGGATCTGAGCACCTCCCAATCTTTAGTGAATTTATCCTCACAAAACCCTGAACAGTCGGTCAGTGCTATTGTCCCTATTTTACAGATGAGGAACCGAGGCACAGAGAGGCTAAGTGACTTGCTCAGGATGACATAAGATGTTTGTGACAGAACAAGAATTGAACCCACATCTCTGGCTATCTACAACCGCTGGACTGCTATCACTAAAGATGAGCAGTACTTGGCTACATGAATAGTGCCACTGAGATCACTAAGGCCGGGTGTGTATCAAGGTACCATTCAATGTGAGTGAGTGTTGCACAGCTGGGCTGAGTACTGCTTGTGTGGGGATATGCATGTGCGCACATGCGTGCATGTGTACATACAAAGACATGCAATTAATGAAGTGTGAGCATCACAAAGCCATTGGTTCGTACCCTCTCCCGCCCAACATTTTTTTTTTTTTGCTAACGAGTCAGCTGATCCACTTTATTAAGCTGTGGTAAGGAAAAGCTGGTAGCATTATACAGGTCTGTCTCATCTTACGCTGGGGTTACGTTCCGCGGTCAGCGCGTAAAGCGAAAACTGCGTATAGTCAAAATTACATTGAGTGTAATGGAGGGCAGAATCGCCCGCACTACAGAAACAGTATTTAAATTGTTATTTTTCTCTTTTTTTTGTTTTTTTTCTTGTTTTTGCTGACTGCGTAAAGCTGAAATCGCACATGTTAAATGCGCCTAAGATGCGACAGACCTGTATCTGGATTCTGCACATTACCAGAAGAATTCTTCCTATTTTGTCTCTCTTCTTTAAAGCAAAAAGAATAACAATCCCCACCCTCACTAGGGTTTCTGACCACATTAACTTCCCAACAGGTGAGGAGCATTTCAAACCCCACCACCAAATTGCTTTTTCAACACCGCATAAAGTGTAGTTAAGCAATTAAAGTGAGTTTTTTAATTGGCTCCAGTTAAATAGGGATTCACTAACGAAAACTGGCTCAAGAACCTGAAGGCCTCATCTTATAATTACTTTAATTGCATAAAAAATATAACTTGAAGTTCTGCATGTGCACTGTGTTCCACATACGACCCAAAGAAGGGAAATCTCTACAGGACACACAGGGACATTTTGTCTATGGCTGCTCTTGTTAATTATAACCTTCCTGGGTGTTAAAGCTTACATGGCATGAAGTGTTTTTGTACAAACTTTGGGCCTGATCCAAAGCCTAAATTGACGAGAATCTTTCCACTGGCTTCCCTGGGTTTTGGATCAAGCCTTTCATGTCTTTGTATCACCAAAGACATTTTTGTTAGTACCAGACTAAGGTCAGATCCACTGTGTTACGTTCTGGGTGATCCTGGATGCACGGTTCTGATTCGGTTCATTATAACGAAGGTTGGTGCTAGCAGTGAACTCGGATCTGGAGCCGAACTTCCCCTAAACTTGGAGATACAGAGATCTGAGGTTAAGGTTTAGGACACAGGAATGTTGTCTCTCTCACCAACAGAAGCTGGTCTAATATCCTGGGACCAATAAGGCCACAACAACGCCCCTCCCACACACACCTCAAACACTAGCCACTACTGACACTGGTGGCTGATAATACCAGGGTGGGAGGGGGTGTCAAATGACAAGCAAATACTTAGAACCGCAGCACTGGACTGGACAAATAATATTAACAAGAAAGGAGGGGGGAGAATCCTCTGAAAAACAAATGACTGACTGGAGCCATGTATTTAATGGGAAACATGTTCCTCGCCAGCAGTTAATAACTCATTTTTCACCCTAAAGATGGGATCCCACAGGTTTCAAATAATCACTAGGAAGCATTAATGGTTAATTGATACTGGAATAATTAATTACAATTAAACACGTATTGAACGGAAGCAGCTGCACGGGCCCTGAATGCAAATGCCGTGGATTACAGACACAAAATCTCGGATGCAAAAAGGCCAGATGCTCAGCGGGTGTGAATCAACATAGCTCCCTAGATTTCACTAGACCTATGCCCCTTTACACCAGGGGAGGATCTGGACCCAAAACGTCTTTCAATAATTATATGGTTTAGCATTTGTATTGAGGTAGCATCTAGAGGCCCCGGCCAGGATGCTAGGCCATCTAGCAATTCCTTCTCCAAAGTGGAGTGTGCGGTGTTTCACTGAATGGTGCAGAAGGAAGCCGGTTCTGTTTCTGGTAGATGGAATTTGGGAGCAGAGATGCTGCTAGACTGGCACGGGGCAGAGTTTAAGGCTGTGGCACATATTCTGCAGTGTACAGTGTTGTGCTAGATGGGGATTTGAGGGATTGTACTGTGATTAGCCTTAGATTTTCATTCCTTAATTTTTCAGCGTTGTGTTTGGTATATAACCCATAGAGCACCCCTATCTGACACACAATGCAGGGCTATTGTCTATTAAAAAAGGGGAAAGCGAATTCTAGAGGTTTAACCACACGGAGCTATCCAGACAATAAATTATGACTTTTCTCCTTTCTGCGTTCCCAAAGACACATTTCTACTATATGATGCACAATGAATTTCCAACCCCTGCCATTAGCCCAATAAATGATTGCATTTCTAATAGCTCAGTGAGTCATTGGAATAAATGAAAGTCTATTTTGGATCCTTGCTACTGTGCCTTTCTGGATTGTATCTGAAAAAGAAGACTACTAGCAACTTTGAAGCCTTTTTAACCATTCCCAAGTTTTTCCTGCCAGCATCATTAGGAGACATGAATCACCTGATTAAGTATTCAGCTTCCTGAATATGGTGACATGTTAACTGGAAATTCTACGGTTTTTGGATGACTAGCTGGCTACCTATTTAAAAAAAAAACCCAACATTACTCACTCATGGAGGTACAGTGTTCATTCTAAATTAAGCCCTCTTTTTAATACAGGGAGCATTCAGACCAGGGTGTGGATGAGAAAATGATGTTCAAAGTGCTGAGGCTTAGAAAAGACGGAATAATTTTTCTGGAAGCAAGGTGAAATGGAGGTGGGAGGGGGAAAAGTCACGTGATGGTTTTGGTTTGAGCAGAAGTGGATTTTCACACCTGTTATTTTATTGCCCTCGTGTTCAATGATTCCGGGTGGGAGGGGAAGAAAAACAACCCCAAGTCAGCTTGATCATCATTGATTTCCTAAGACAATGCTTCACTCCAGTGCTGTGAGGGCCGTATTTTCAGACATCGCAATTTATGTCATACCTAAACACAAGTGCCTAAGACAGGAAACCCGGAAAATGCAAACCACCATTTGGAATACTAGGTGCTGCTCCTGCAAAACAACCTGTTAGCATGTACCAGAGCCAGCCCAGTGCTGAGCACATCCTGTCAGGTGTTAAGCACCCTCAACTCTCACTAATGTCAACCAGAGTAAAGGACACTCAGGATCTGATTCACCCCATTGGGAGTGAGAATAGAATCAGGAGTCACGTCCTGGGGAAGGTTGCTCTTGTGGTTCACAGCACTAGCCTTCGACACTGGGGTCTGTTCCACTCCTTATGTGACCTTCAGCAAGTCACTTAATCTTTATGTCTCAGTTTCCCATCTGCAAAGTGAAGATAATCATACCTCCTTTACTGTGTAATGTCTTGTCTATTTAGAGGGGCAGGATGTGCCTCAGATTACATGTATGTAGAACACTTAGCAGAAGCAGTTGCTGATCTCAGTTGGAGCACTTAACTGCTACTGTAATGCTACTATAAACAACAGGCAACTACTCCTTTGAAGTTAATGGAGTCACAACCGGCGTAAGGCTCTTAACTTGAATGTGTTTATTCCAGATTTACACTGGTGTGAGCAAGAAGAGTATTAGGACCCCAGTGTTTTCCAGGAACTACTCAGCGGCTTACAAAACTGGCCTGTGAAAAATCTATTTGTTAAAGTCAGAAGAGGGGGAAAGACTTTCACAGATTTCATCCCAGAAACCTTCTAACATTGTTTATAACATTAAAGCAATTTCCCTTAACTGGAATGGAATTCTCCAAGTTAAATACAGCTCTTCGGCATCCTTTCTTACATACTACAGAAAGGTTAATGCCCCCAAACATTTGCCTTTTAAGCAAACTCAATGAAGTGTGGTCCCCTGCTCTAAACTATTTTACTTGTTTTTTTTCTTCCATTCTTGTATTTTACATTGGATTTTGTCATTAAATATTTATACCGTTCACTCAGCCATTCCTTCCTCAGCATGATCAGTATTACTGTATGCATACCGCATTGATTAATCTCCGGCTCTCAGGCACCATTATCCATTTATAATACCCGATTCCCGTTTTACTTAGTTTCCATTTTTTCCTCTAAATCAATAAAATGTCAAAATGTGAATCAGAAGCAGTAGAATACTAGAAGGAGAGTATTTCCAGACAAATGCCAATTACCGCACAAACACCCCCAAATTACTGGCATTATTACATTATTATTATTAATTTGTATTATGGTAGCTCCCAAAGGCCTCTGATGAGATCATGAACACATTGCATAGGTGCTGTGCAAAGAGATGGTAAGAGAGACCCTTCCCCAAAGACTCCAATTCAAGAAAGCAAACCTATTTAGGACAGCATGTAAGGAAGTGTTTTGTTGTAAATCAAAGGGACTTAATCACATGCTCAACTTCAAGCATATGCTTAAGTGATGTTCTGAATAGGAAGAATTAACCCAAGTTGAAACCCTTTCATGAATCGGGCTCCAAATAGGGAAGACAGATAAAGGAGCAGACAAAGGCAGATCTTTGTCCCTGTTTTACAGACTGGGAACTGAGGCACTGGGAGCTGAAATGATTTGCCCAGGGTCACAAAATATGTCTGTGATGGAGCTGGGAATTGAACCCGGATCTCTTAAGAACTAATGGGGATTATAAAGAAACCTTCTCTGTAGACATGTTATTATATAACTGGCCCCTCTGGGGTTTCTTGCACCTTCCTCTGAGGCAGACCAGCAGTCTATCTGTTGCTCCCCATGCTCCTACATGCATGAGCCCTTGCAGTCCCAGACTCCTGCATTTAACACAGGCACACCTAGACTTAATGCCTCCTCATGCTTAGTATCCCATTCAAGCAGGGCTGCAACACATGTAATTAAAAGCTGGCAATCAAAGAAGAGATCGTCTGAGCTGCCAGCCTTTGTGCTGAATAAATTAAACACAAGAAACCCCATTTCATTTGGTTAATTGCAAATTCGATAGGAATTGTGCAAAGCTTTCCCTCACGCAAGGGCCATAATGAACCTCTTAACAAAGCCTCTCATTTTCTAACAGGTTTGTATCTTCAGGATGAGGCCTTTAATGGACTTCGGTTTATAGCCACTGCTCTCACTTAGGGCCCCTCGGGGATTCTGAATCCTTCATTTAAATGGGCATGTCCAGAGTGCGAGAGCTCCTAAAGAAATCCTCGTGTTACTCTTGTACGTTAAACTCAAAATTTCTCCTGCACTCTTGGAAAAAGAACATTGACAAAGGGCTTGCGTGGTCTGGTTTGCAAAGTCCCCGTGCTATTGTAACTCTCACACCTCCTGGGTGTGGTGCTCTGTCCCCTCTAGTGGCACTGAAACCACTTGGAGATTAATGAGTCTGCTCTACAGCCAGAGCTAAGGGCTGTATGGCTTTTAGCTCATGCAGTAGAGGCTCATGCATTTAGATCCAGTGGCCCGAGGTTCAATCCCGCCCGCCAACTACCGGGGTCTGTTGGTGTTACACCATGTTCCAGTGGTTCCACTCTGCAGTCAATTTACCAGTGGTGGCTGGGATGTGAACTTCCCATCCAGCATTCTTCCATTCACAGTGCAAATTTGACACCATCAGCTCAGGATTAAACAAAGACTGTGACTGGCTAGCCAACTACAAAAGCAGTTTCTCCTCCCTTGGTGTTTACACCTCAACTGCGAGAAGAGGGCCTCACCCTCCCTGATTGAACTAACCTCGTTATCTCCAGACTGATTCTTGCCTGCATATCTATACCTGCCTCTGGAAATTTCCATTACATGCGTCTGACGAAGTGGGCATTCACCCCTGAAAGCTTATGCTCCAATACGTCTGTTAGTCTTTAAGGTGCCACAGGACTCTTCGTTGCCTTATTGTAGAGTTCCACTGTGCCAGAGGAGCAAAGCTGTTGACCGTGGTCTTCATCCCAGAGTTTTAGTTAGTCTTTTCGCTACCCTGGGCCCTGTTGCCAGTTGAAATTGCAGGCAAACAGAGGCTGGCTGACTGTACTTACTGCAGCTGGGATGTAACTAACACCTCATCCTCTTGTGAGGAGTACCATCAGATCTCAAACTACTATGAACAGTCAGGAGGATCTGTCTTTTCTGCAAGATCCCAGCAGCACAGCACTCCCTCGCTCCACAGTGGGTTAATCACTGACTCAGAAAGAAGAGCACCTGCTCTTTAAATAATCAATATTACTTTCTGAAGCACCAGATGGTCTTCCCTAAAGGTCCCTGTGAAGCAGCCAGTAAAGGGTTAAGGGTACCTGCCTGTCATGTGACCCAGCAAGGGGTTTAACAGCAGGGTGTGCCCTGGAGAGCAAGGGAACTGCTTTGCTTTGGTGTTGCAAGTTTTCTGTTTAACCCATAACTCATGCCCAGAGTCACGGAGCAAATCAGAGGTGAGCACATCACTGCTGTGTGCTGGGCTGGTCAGACCGCCCACCAGCTTCTAGTCTCCCAGGCAAATTTGGCCCAGATGAACCACGCTTAATTTATGAAACATGACAGTCACAATGCAAGGAAGGATAGCATTAGGTTGGATACGGTATCTCTACCTGCACATTAATCTATCCTTTCTGTAGGCAAGAGGCCATATTTCAGATGCTCTTCCTATCTTAGTGCATTATTTATTATTATTCACTTCATCTGTACTTCTACCTTTTCAGCCAAACTTCTACTCAAATCGTCTTGAGTGGTGAACTGTCATTTTGAACACTGTACTTTACCATATTCACCCTCTTATGGTTAAGCATGCAGTGAGAATCTCTAACACCTCATTCACCTGTGATATCAAAGCAATTTCATCACGATGGACTTCCACAAAGATAACAGATCATTAGGTCAAGTTGTTCAAGAGTAAAAGCCAGGAAGTGGGGAGGACAAAACAAGCATCCCTAAATACAACTCCATCATTTTGAAAGAGAAATGAATCAACCTGGAGTTGTCCTATGGAGCGTGACATAATGCTGGGTTCTCAGACTGAGCTTAAGTCTTTGACAGTCCCTGGATATTAACACTTGAACTGCCATTGAGCACGGGACTCCTGCCCATTGCAGCACTAAGAAAAAAAATACACCAATAAGACTAACAGCAATGCCTTTCAATAGCACCATCTATCCAAGGACCACAAAGCATTTTATACACATGAACAGAGTCTTCTGGCTCCCTCATCCCACCGCCCTGCAAAAGAAAGGAATTAAATTACTTTCTCCTTTTATAGACAGGGAAACAGAAGCACCAAGAAGTTACTGGCCTGATCTTCAGAGGTGCTAAGCACCCACAAATCCAAATGAAGCTAACAGGAGCTCAACATCTTTAGAGAAAACAGTCCATATGTGACTTGCTCTAGGGCATTCACTGAGGCAGAGGCAGAGGCAGGTAGCTCTGTTTTCCGATTCCAGCCTTACAGATCTCAGGTGAAATCCTGGCCCCGCTGAAGTCAATGGCAGATCTCCCATTGATTTCAATTTCTCCTCTGAATTGTGCATCCTAGCCGCTCCATTGCTGTAAATTGGTCATAACTCTACTGACTTCAAGCTCTCACCATCTCCCTGTTTTACATAAATGGAGCTTCACCATCTGAGGATCCAGCCTCTACTTTCCAATACTTGAATGTGGAGTCCTTCCTAGACAGTTTCCAGCCTTTGAGTGCATCTGCTGGTATCCCTTACAAAAGCTGATGCTGGAAGTGACACCAAGTTCTTTTATCATTAGGTTTGCCCTCTTTTTCTGGTTGTATTCCCTTGAAAGATGACAGTACTTCCACATAGCAGCAAAAAAATCAGCCACGGCCGTCAACTTTAATTACGGTCTGCTCCCAGATAAATTTGCTGGCTAAAAACAATCAATATTTTTTGCAAGAGAATTACATTGTTGTTAATTTTTTATTTTTAAAGTGACACAGATTTGATCTCCCCAGCTCATTTAAAATAAAATTATAAACCAGAGTCTTAGCTGGTATATATCGGTGTAAAGGAGACACACCAGTTTACACTAGCTAAGGATCTGGCCTTACCTATTTTCTCTGCAATTTATTTTCCTGACTTACAAAATGTTTCAAAATTAGTTCACTCCCCCTCAGCCTACTCATTATTGGACCCTTCATACCAAACTGTTTCATTAAAATGAATCTAATTAATTTATTTACGTGCCCACTGGCATTTTTGAAATTATTAAATGGCTTCACAGTAACAAGATTTCTTGTTTAACACACTTTGTGTATACACCCCTTCCCTCCCCACACATACGTGTTAAAGAAAACTGTCCAGTTTACTTCTAATACTTCATTCTCACGGTGGATTTTGCTCCCATAAATGCAACTCTTAACTCCATTCACAGACAAGAACTCAAAAGATGCAACTATCCGCTACACTTCTGAAATGGACCCAGCAGTGGTGGATCCCCACCCAGGGCCATTCAGGAGAAAAAAGAAAGAGACTCTTACTCCTGGAGAAGAATTTGTTTTAATAGGTGTCCAGGGCTATTCTAGCTATTAGCCAGACAGCTGTAGCTGATACAGAGCCTTCTATGACCCTGCTCATCATCTTGCAAAAAGATTTGTACTGGTGACTTCAAAATAAGAGTTGTGCCCAATACCCTCAGATATTAAAAATAGATATTCCAGGCCCTGGCCTTTGGCAATTTTTTAAAAAATATTTAGCAAAACTTGGTGTTTATATAGCTCTTTTCATCCCTAGGTCTCAGAGCCCTTTACAAAGGAGGGAAAGTATCATTATACCCATTTACACAAGGGAGTTGGAGTGAATTACTGATGGCCACACAGGGGGCTGGGAATAGAACCCAGGTCTACTGAGACTCAGATCCCTAGCCACTCAATACCCTGCCCTGTTGGATGAAAGGCTCATGACGGCCATCACAGCCTCTGTTAATCCAAAAAAGACCTAGTAGATGAAGTGATAACTGCCTTGCCATTGTGCCTCAGGATACGTCTCCACCACAATCAGAGATGTGAGGGCAGCACCTGTAGACGTATCTACTTTGATCCAGCCAGCTGGACTAACAATAGCAGTGAAGCCATGGCAGCATGGGCTAGCCACTCGAGAGCGGGGCCAGGGTACCGAGCAGGCCTGTATCGCTGGGACTTCACTGCTATTGTTATTTGAGCTACCTGGATCAAAGCTAGCACAGGCCTATCTGAAAATACTGCAGTCATAAATTATTGCATTGTAGACATACCCTCAGGCATGAGAAGTGATGTTCAGTGAGCAGTCCATGGCCTTCCTGGTTACACACCCAACCCAGGAGGCAAATATTGTCCATTATGGGGGGATGGTTTTGTGATGTGGTCACATGTACAATAACCTATGGCTATTGGACAGAATGAAATGGCTTTCACACACTACTGGGCCAGAATGGACTGTGACCTGAGAACTAGAAATGAAAGTTTCACATCCCCTTCGCCAATTAGCTGAGCTAGTCTTAATGCAAATATTCTTACAATGACTTGATACAAGACAACACATGTAAACATGACACGGTCTTTACAACAGAAAAGAATGGGAAGCCCATACAATGCATAGACACAATAAACTGCAATAAGAATGGTTACAAAAGAAGGCTTAGCCTAATAGGATGGATAGATCAAATTATATATATAAAAGTGCTTGCCATGGTATTTCTATTACTTCAATAACATTAGGTTCAAGCCATAGAAAAAGAAAGGTAACTAATATGATTATATTTATTCTATTCAGGAGAAAACAAACACTAATTTAACCCAAGGTAAAATAGCTAATGCATTTGAAAGCTGCTAATGCCGTGTGCAAATCCCCCAAAGAAATTTACTACAGTTTTATTACACTTTCCTGTAACCTCTTTCCACCTTATTACCAATGCTACAGAGAGTGCTTTTTCTCAGGACACACACAGCTAGTATGGTGACAGCAAAGAGCCACTACATTTTTATTAGTTATTGTTTTAAATAATAAATGCTCTCTATGTATGTGTATGCGCACACACGTGCACGCATGTGTGTGAGTGAGAGAGTGAATTTACTTGCGATTTCAACAGGACCTAGTCATATGCTTAAAGTTAAGCACATGCTTAAGTGCTTTGCTGGGTGGGAGGCAGTGGTGCTGGACTGATAACCCAGGAATCAGAAGCTCTCTCTTTAACCATAGATTAGGCAGAGCATGCATGACAGCAGGGCATGTATTTACACAATGGTCAACCCTGAACTTCAAAAACCAACCCCAAGGAGTAGGAAGACAATTCAGTCTCCATGAGTCCTTGGCTGGCCTCTCTGCTGGGACTGCCCGCCTGGGTTTTTATGATGGTGGTTTCTTTGGGAACTGGACCTTGAACATTCAATTTAAGCCACGACTGCTTTGAAATACACAAAAACTGTGCAGAGATGCTAGCCCCAGGGAAGTAAGACACTGTTAGTGACCCAGACACCAGGGGCTGCCACTAAACCAGCTCATGCACTATTTAGGACTGGCTGCAAGTGGCTTTCTTGCAGCATCTGGAGCAGCGTTTGAAGCAGCTTACGACGCTCCTGCAACTTCTCAACTATGCCACAGAGGTAAATTAAACCCCCAAAACATTCACCAATTGACCCTTGCATATAGGCAGTCCCATGCAAACATACTACACGAACAATAAAATAGCCACAGACATTGCAGTCACAACTCCCGCTAACTGGTCTCAGGGATACATGGTAGAGCTGATCATAAGTGGACCAGAAGCAGGAGTGTCTCTCTGCAGGCATGGTGCTTCCATCAACACCTTGAGGATGAAAGGGACTGATGGGCTGTGCCAGGAGAGGTGCTGAAGCCTCCCGAGGAAGACACAAGCCTGGCCTAATGGTTTCTGCCTCAAAGCAGAAGTCTTAACTAATCAAGTGACAAACGGCTCTTCTGGTGCTGGGAGTCTGGAGCAGCCCGTCCTTTGAATTATCTTCACCTGTTCCTTCAGTGAGACGCTGACTGATGGGAACAATGAAGCAAAGCTAGGGGATATGACAAGCTGCTCACCTTTCCCATCACATCAGCAAACAGAGGCTGGGAAGACGTCTTTAATTTTTTAAATAAACGGTCTGATGAATCTTGGGACTATTACAACGTCCTTGTTAGTCTAAAACCAGAGCCTGTCCAGATTGCTTATACAGTGCTAATGCATTACACTTAAAGAATAGCATCATGATAGCTCCTCAGACCATCCTGAGCTACTCTACGCTGTAAAGGGATGATGCATATGAGCACCCAACACCCTGTCTGCACCTTTGGGTACTTATATGAAAGGATTGAACCTCCAATCCTTTCAGCAGATGGCAAAATCTTGTCTAGCTCTTTAAACAAGGGCTATGCGGAGTTGTCTGTCTGGTTACAGCTGGCAACCTCACAGGCCATATTTTCTTCAAGTGAAGTCCAACACTGAAGGAGAATGACAAAAATGTCGTCGTCTTATTCAGTAGGAGCCTGGTCTAAAGCCCACTTTAATTGGCTTCTCCTCTGCTTTGGAACCTACCTCTGCTGTGATGCCCACAGATCACTAACTTTTTGGAGACAGGGACTGTGTTTTTATTCTGTGATTGTACAGCTCCTAGCTCCTTAGTCTGGACCCTGAGTGGGGCCTCTAGACCTACCACAATACAAATAAATGATAAAATACCAACAACAACAACAACTGGCATTGGCTGGACAAGGGCAAGCAGCTCACTTGATGATTCCCTGTTCTGTTCATTCCCTCTGGGGCACCTGGCACTGGCCACTGTCAGAAGACAGGATACTGGGCTAGATGGATCCTTGGTCTGACCCAGTAGGGCCGTTCTTATGTTCTTAATTTCTTTTCTCTAAATTGTTTATTGTTGTCCCTTCCCCACCTCCACAAGCCCTTGCCCCATGCCCATTTCTTGGTTTTGTCCTAACACCTAGATGATAAACTCACCAGGGCATGGCAGTTTTCTTTGTTATTTTTCTTCATAGTGCCAAGAACAATGGGGCTTTGATGAGCACCAGCTTGACTGGGGCTACAAAAATGGCTACCATAATATGAATAGATCAACGCCAGTCTTTCCATTGGCTTCAGTCAGGGCTGGCGCACCCATTAGGCGACCTAGGCGGTCGCCTAGGGCACTGCTATTTTGGGGGCGCCGGCGCCCCGGCCGCCCGTTGAAATTTGGGGGCGGGACCTTCCGCCGCTGCTGTTGGGGGCGCCATTTCGGGGGCGGGAGTTTCCGCCACCTAGGGCGCCGGAAGAGCTGGCGCCGCTACTGGCTTCAGTGGGTTTTTGATCACGCCTCAGAGCTGCTCTCTGTAGGTATTCCATGTTTTACCTGCTTGCTTTAGTGACGGAAAATAAGTGTTTACTCCTTTGCTCTCCCACTACCCCTGCGGAGCCGAGGCAGCTGGTTGAGAGCTAATTGGATTCTAGTCTGCCTTGTAGAGCAGCTACTTTGACAATCCTAACTCACTACAGGGCCAAATTCTGGCCCTCGCTTACACATGGGCAACTACACTGAAGGCTAGAGCCGGAAAGTTTTCATAGCTGCTTTCACTTCATCCCCACTGTGCAGCCTTTTTGGCTTTAATGTCTCCAGCTGATGCTGATTCAACATGGCCCTCTGGCAGCTCGTTCCACTGCCTAATAATTGTCCTGACAGCTATAAAATTGTTTCTTGTTCTACCTTCGAGTACTACAGAGAATAAGCCTTCCCCCTTCCTCTTTGGTATATTCACACATGGTTTTATAGTTATTGTGTCTGCCTCCATCATCTTTTACATGCCTCTCTGTGGAGATCTCGTTTTCCAAACCATTTTTGGTCGCCTTTCTGGGAATTCCTTTCCAAACTATTATTTATCCAGAACAGGCATCACCCCTTGCGACAGCTGCCAGGGGAACGAAATGTGTCCCTCTAGCAACCAACAAAATAAACCCGAAAATGTATATATAAGAGCTTGAAGAGGTTTGCTGATATTGAGGTTCCAGGTTTGTTGGACATTCAACTCTCCAGAGCCCTGCATAAAGAGAGAGACTGGGTGTGGGGAAAGGGCTCTTCTGAAGACTGTATCTTGGAGGGCGACTTCAGCAAATGGACCTATGAAACTCTAGGGGGCAAGGGAAGAGGCTATACACCGTTCCACTATTCCACCCTTCATTCACTACCCCTTTAACACCCCGGCTTCCCTATCTTAGTTACACTGTGCATTGTTGCCGTTATTTTCCACCACTAGTGATCAGACTCTGGTAACTGTCATGGCCACAACGTTTAAATGTTTTTATTATTGTACAGTAGCTCCTCGGTGAGATCAGGAGCCCCGCCGTATACAGCATTACATACAGTAAATAGTCCTTGCCCTCGACGGACATTATAGCACAAAACAGAACTGGTACTGGAACGACGCCACCTTATTCTCACGGTGACAATTACAACACAAACATATTTTGCAGTCCTCTTCCTAGCTCAACAGGGAATCATTAAGAAATGGATAGATAATAAGACAGAAAATTTCATATTGCCTCTTTATAAATCCATGGTATGCCCGCATCTGGAATACTGCGTGCAGATGTGGTCGCCCCATCGCAAAAAAAGATATACTGGAATTGGAAAAGGTTCAGAAAAGAGCAACAAAAATGATTAGGGATATGGAACAGCTGCCATATGAGGAGAGATTAATAAGACTGGGACTTTGCAGCTTGGAAAAAAGACGAGTAAGGGGGGATATGATAGAGGTCTATACAATTATGACTGGTGTGGAGAAAGTAAATAAGGAAGTGTTATTTACTCCTTCTCATAACACAAGAGCTAGGAGTCACCAAATGAAATTAATAGGCAGAAGGTTTAAAACAAACAAAAGGAAGTATTTTTTCACACAACGCACAGTCAACCTGTGGAACTCCTTGCCAGAGGATATTGTGAAGACCAAGACTATAACAGGGTTCAAAAAGAACTAGATAAATTCATGGAGGATAGGTCCTTCAATGGCTATTAGCCAGGATGGGCAGGATGGTGTCCCTAGCCCCTGTTTGCTAGAAGCTGGGAATGGGTGATGGGATGGATCACTTGATGATTACCTCTTCTGTTCATTCTCTCTGGGGCACCTGGCATTGGACATTGTCGGAAGACAGGATACTGGGCTAGATGGACCTTTGGTCTGACCCAGTATGGCCGTTCTTATGTTGCCTGTGTGACTGCAGCAAATTCTCTTTCCAACAGGCAAATGGGGAAAGCAAATGGTGGATTTTGATCTAACGATCATCTCAGAACAAAGCATTTTGGTTTAACTGACACACAGGAATAAAGGGTGGAAATTTTGCCTTTGAATGCACTGATTGCAAAGGGCTGCCAGATTGAAGCAATCACCTGTAATGACTCAATGTTTGAATAAAACATGCTAAGTAAATAAACACATTCAGATATTGTGGTCATTTGCTAAGGTACACACACAGAATGGCAAAGAGAACGCAGGACCTTCAGATTAAAACCAACACAGCTCTCTGCTACTTTGTACTAAACAAGATTGCTCATTAGCTGTGTGCATTACTGGCAGCACTTATCAGCTCGTTCTGGAGCTCCAGCCACCAGACACATTATCAGGGTCCTTTTTAGGGCCTAATGCAAATCCCACTGAAGTCCAGGGGAGTCCTTCTATTGGCTTTGGATCAGGTTATTAGTATTTGTCTTGAGTTCATTTTACCAGCAGTCCTTTGTTGGCTATTCATTCTCCATGCACTAAATAAATATATATATGTGGTCATTCTGGCCCTGTCTGATGAGCTGCCAATCTCCTGGAGGAAATAGTATTAGAGAAGAGGAGGAGAGGCTCTCACTTTACATGAAAGTTTATTGTTGCCTCCTTAAATTCCCAAAGGGTCAAAAAATTGTACACACACGAGCGCCCAATGCAGACCAAAGCCCAGATTTTCAAAAGCAACTGGCAACGTTGGGTGCCCCAAGAATTGTTTGGGTCGCTAACTTGAAACATGTCAAAGGGGCATAAATTATCAGAACCTGCCCTCTGATAATCAGGCCCCTTTCTTAGGAGTTTCAAGCTGGGCACCCAAAATTTGGGGTACTCCAAAATTACTAGCCACTCTTGAAAAGCTTGACCCAGAGCCCAGCAGGGTGAGCTGCTGAGCCATATGTAGCTTAGAGATGTCTGATTTGCCTCTGTGCACAATGCCTCCCTGTCTGAAAAGCCAGAGAAACGGTTAAATGACAGAGCTCCAGGTACAAAAATGCCTCTAATTGTAATCAGCCACTGTGCAAAGCCCAGCTTCAATGGGAACACTTATTTGATTTTCCAAACTCTTTTTTTTTAAACCTGTGCTCTCTCATCAAGCTTAATGAGGCATTCATCTATCCAGGCTCACACTGGGTTCGGGGAACTGAAAACAAAGCCAAGAGGTCAGCAGCAAAGATGCTTTGTGGTCCCAGACGCTAATCCCGCTGTCAGCATAGGAATTTTGACGTGCCGAGCATGGCTTGCGTGAGGGGAATCTGCTTGCACCCTGGGCTTCACAGCTATGGCGGGGCAAAAGAGGTGTTCTGTGGGGTAGGGAGAGATGGGCAGTATTGTATCTTGTACTCAGTTTTATGATCCCTCCACTTTGGAGCCCCCTCCTACTGGTTATTGCTAAGTCCTCTCAGCAGTGTGAACAGGGACTGCCCCAGTTCAGGGCAGCATGGCATGTAATTAGCCACTCCCCTTTCGTCATCTTTCCCCATTCACCACTGTGACACAGTCTGTCTGTTAATGCCAACCATGTTTACTTCTGCTAGGGAACTTCACCAGTGATAGAAAGAGCACTGAACACAATAGCATGCAGAACACACTCAATCAATGCGCGCAAACTTGCTTGACCAAAAACTCAATAGGGCAAGCAAATTAAGAGGGCTAATATTTTACCTAATTGTTAGCCTGAGGGAATTAGCATTCGATAAATCAGGTAAATACAGATGTGAATGCCCTAGATCTTCTTACAAACAGAGGAAAGTTTAGAACATCATCTGGAATTAGAGTCTGATGCTCATAATCCTGGTGGGAAAAGGATTATCCATTACTGGGCTTTGAGTACCGCCTTTATGTGAATAAAAAGAAGAGAAATCCCTTACTTTGGATCTGCAACATCTCCAACTGATACACACAGACGCAAACCCAAACGCAACCCATTTTGCCACCCTAATTTCTCTAAGAATGATCTCTTAGTGATGCAGTAATGAAGGGTGGTCTGCCTGAGACGCACACAATTCTGAGCTCTTCTTTAGAAGGTAACAAAACCCCAATAAAAAACATATATCCCCGAACATGAGGCAAGGAACTGGGAAAGCATTTCAAACCCTACAGAAAGAGAGAACATCCCTTGGATGGAAACTACTATTTCATGCAGGAGCAAGGAGCTATTTTGCTTACGCAGTGTGAAAGAAAGTGCATTCCTTTTAATTTACCACAGACATTGCAATAAGAAATCCTATTAAACAGGGAGTTGAAAAACACCTAACATCCTTAAGCATTATTGTGCTTTTTGATAGCCAGACATCTACCAATTTAGAGAGACCGATTGTTTTCTGGAGTAGGTATGATCATAATTCCTTATTAATTATCACATTTCCACTGCACTATGCATCAGAGCAACTAGCAAGAGCTAAGAAGAGTCTATCCCAGATTCTTCTGTGCTGGAATAATCCCTTATTGTTATGCCCCTTTCATCCTCAAACACTTCACAGGCTGTAGACAATGGGTTGCACTTTAAATGTTTCTACCAGCATGAAAGTTCATAGCAGCTCAAGTTTGTTTGTTTATTTTTGCACTTATTAACAAACCAGGGGGAAAAAATAAACAAAAACCCTTTAAAACAGTAGAAATTTTACAGTGCATCTAAGGAATCAGGAAAAAAATGTTAAAAGCTTTTAAAGTGTCTCTACTGTATATACTATACTGTCATAACTCAGCCACTTCTGGGGCAGAACACAACAGTTGTTTTGGAGTGCACAGCAATGCTACACACCCTAATCAAGAATACTGTATCCAGTTGGAGTCACAGGGAATTCTGGAAAAGCAAATTTAGTTACTAAAACTGGCATTTACCCAGCTTACTAGGGCGAACCTGTCTACTTTTCCTGTAAGAAACATGAGATCTTTATTTTTAAAGGACTCTCCATTTTTCATTTCACACAGAACACAGCAACTCCAGCAGCACATAGCCCCTAGCATCACCCAGAGGTGTTTGTTTACTATTGAAAGAGAGAAGAGCACCTCCTACTGAATAACCATTACCACTTCCTGCAAGGCCATGATTTTCATTGTATGGGGTGCCCCACTTGGATATTATCCAGGCCCAAGCCTGCTTGGCTTGTGAGGTTTACTGAAACCACAGAACACAGCGGGATAATTGCAGGGCATTGACCAAGTCCATTGCTGGTATAAAGTGGCACGGCTCCACGGAAGCCAATTTATACCAGCAGACAATTTGCCCCGATATTCCAGTTTCCTGCAAAGATGGATCTAAACACCCCAGAATATATGGGATAGTTTGGATTCAGATCCAAGCTTTGCAGCTAAGGTTGAGCTCTATTTTTGGTATGGGTAGGGGATTCTTCCCCTTCCCCCATTATATCCAGAAGTTTGGTTGGTTGGATGGTTTTTAAACATGCCATCTTAGTTTTACATAAGTAACAAGGGTGGCTTTAAGATTCTCACAGGCATTTCTGAGAATCAGGCCCTAACCTTCCATCTCTCAGAGAACGTCGCATTGCATGCAAACCAATCGCACTCTGCTCTTTTCTAATAGCAGCACTTAAAGCTTGTCCTTAGACATTAGCCTCCAGTAATGGCTTACTCAATCACAACACTCGCTCCTCTGCTAGCAGCTGCCAAAGAAATGTTTTCGAAATTCTTAGCTTGGTATCTGTCAGTTGCAATAACCTACCATAGAAAACAAGGCAAAATAATGCTTTCCTAAATGTTGGATTTCAACAAAAACTCGTTGCGGCCACAATTCCTTCAAGATTAGACATGCTGCAAGGTTAAGGCTGTTTTGTACATTAACGGCATCAGATATATTAAATATCCACTGCTGAGTCTCTGCTGTGGTTATTAGAAAATGGATGTCAGGCATGTGACAAGGTGAGGCCATGGCTTTGCTCGCTCTCCCAGCAGAGAGAGGAGCAATGCGGCTGGCTGCAGCAGCTGGAAATGAGACATGCTGTTTTTGCAGCAATGAAAACATACTTAAGAAAATTTAAACACGAACCTCCAGATGCTATTATTTTGGTTTTTGGTTGTTTAAGTTTGGAAAGGAAACGGACCCTCAGCGCAACAGCCAGCCTGTGAGTTAGGAAGGAGGGACATCCATCATGCCCTACTGCTGAGCTTTTCCACACCGTCCTCTGAATCAACCGGCATAGGCCACTGTCAGAGACAGGACCCCGGATTAGAGGGATGGATCCATTATGGCAATTATAGTCTTATCTCTAAGGCCACCAGTAACCTACACACAACACAATGCATGCTCCACCATTTTCAATTAGGATGGTCTCATGGGTCAGACAGTGTGCTGTCACTCAGGACGTCTGGGTTCATTTCTCTACGCTGCCACAGACTCCCTGTCTGACCCTGTGCAACTCACTTAATCTGTAAAATGGGAAAATGATGCTTCTTCAACAGGGGTACTGTGAGGATAAACACATTAATAGCTGTATGATGTTCAGAAACTATGTCAAGAGGGACCATCTAAGGACGCAGATAGACAAAAAAATCTCTCTCCTCTTCCTGGGAATCCTGGTCTCAGAAGCAAATCAGGGATAAAGCTTCAATGAGGAGCATCTTCAACAACCAGAGTCCCACACGGAACACCTGTTCCTTATCCTCCCGTGAAAGTCTTGAATATCAACCCTCTTTCGGTACTTGGACTTGGCCGGTATGCACAGCGTATCCTGCCTCATTTTCATGCATTGCTTCTAACTTTCACTACAGCCGAGATGACATGAGCAGCAACAGAGGCTGTTGTTCAGATGGCTCTTGTTAAGGGAAAACAAGAGGATCATGACCTGTGTCGTCAGAAATAATTTAAGTGCGCCAAGAGGTGCACTGGGAGCAGACAGAACTCAACTTTTCTGCAATGGAAACAAACAGGATAAAGACAAGCAAAGTGATGATTTTTTGCACCCAAGAGAAGGAACGAGCAAAACCACGCTCCCCAAAAGGCACATGTGAGCGAGCGGCTTATGGCTTGAACATAGTTATGGCTAGAGAGAGGCGAATCTTTGGGCAGCTAGTTCTTGTGCTTCCGCATAATAGGTGCTGTGCTGAGCGGATGGAATGTCTGCTACTGTGTAAGGTGCAGAAAACCATCAGCAAGAGGGAGGGATAGCTCAGTGGTTTGAGCATTGGCCTGCTAAACCCAGGGTTGTAAGTTCAATCCTTGAGGGGGCCATTTAGGGATCTGGGGCAAAAATCTGTCAGGGATGGTACTTGGTCCTGCTGTGAAGACAGGGGACTGGACTTGATGACCTTTCATTGCAAGGTCCCTACCAGCTCTATGAGATAGGTATATCTCCATATTATAATAAAAAAAAGCGAGAGTGGTGATGAGCAGAAAGGGGAACAGCAAAGGAGAAGCAAATAAAATTAATGAAGAAAGGGAATGGAAAGGCCAAAGAAGGCTGAGGGCAGGGGGAGGAGAGAGGGAGAGAAATATAGACTGGAGGCCTGGTTTTCCATTGCCTTGCACCTCATGCAGTCATTTATGTCAGCGTAAACTGAGATCATTCTGATTTGGGTAGCACATAATGACCACGTTGCCCTGATGTAAATGACCGCAGAAGATGCTGGGCAACGGAGATTCAAGCCTAAGGAGGGGGCCGTTCAAAGAGCAAGGTAGACAGAAGGATAGGTAACAAGGGAAAGGGAAAATCAAAGGAATGAAAAGCAGGACAGAGTAATGGGAAAAGGGCTTGGGTGGTGCAATGAAAGTGAGTTGAAAGCAAATCAGCAGGGCTTCTATTCTCTGGGCATGAGTTACTGTGGGGTTTTCCATGTTTCATTTTCATTCAAGGATTGAAACGCTTAAGAAAAAAGCTAAGACTAAAAGCCAGCTCCCTCAGCTGGTGCAAATTGATATCGCTCCACTGAAGTCAAGGGAGCTCCAGTGATCCTCCAGCTGAAGATCTGGCCTAAACGTCCCCATCAGCCTCACTCAACTCTCACCCCTGTTCTGACATGTCATGCAAACAAGAGGCGCTGGTGTAATTCCACTGACGTCCACCACGTGGGAGACTCCGGATGCCAAAAGTTGACAGAAACCACTGTCCATGCAAAGCTATGGCCAGAACACTCACAAACCCTCCTGCGTCACCAGTTTCCTAATCTCCAGTCTCCTGCTATGCTAAGGTAGTGGAAGCACTAAAAGGTCCCCCGCGAATAGACATGCAAATCAGGGCCCCCTCCAAGGACAGTGAAGTTACACCAACGCACACGTCGGCTGAGAGGAGAATCAGAACCCAAGGCCAACATCTTTCAATTTAGGCACCTAAAGTTAGACACCTACCTCGGGGCAGATAAAAATCGATGCTATAAAAAAATCAGTTATTTTTCTTTAAATCAGACTTTTTTATTTAAATATTTAATGGTTACCAACCAATAAGAATCAACCTTTCTTTAGGAAAAGAATTAAGAAGTACAAATGCAAAACAAGATTAAAATCAGTGATTCAAATCAATCCACCCTGACCTAAATCCATATTTAGACACCTAACTAATAGCCTGGATACTCAGAGATGTTAAGCACCCACAGCCCCCATTCACCTCTCTCCCCTCCCTTATTAGCTCTGCCTCCTCTATCCTTCTCCCTCTTCATAGCATCTCTTCCTAGAGTTGTTCCCCATCACCATATGTTATCTCTTTGCCTCTTTCCACACTCCACCCCCCCTTTCCTCAAAGGATATGTCTACACTGCAAGTGAATCGGTGTTTCTAGCACAGGTAGGAATACTCATACTAGCTTTAATCTACCTAGTGTGCAGGTGACCACACAGGCTTCCACATGAACGGATAACCGGAGTTTAAACCCACTAGTAGCTTGCTAGCCCATGCTAGGACATCTACACCCCCTATTGTTACCTGTACTAGCTAGGTTAAAGCCTATCCATGATACAATCACACTGTCATTTGCAGTGCGGACATACCTAAACTTTAGCACCCAAGCAAGGCTGAAGTATCTGACACGGTCAGACCGATGAGGCAGACGAAAAGGAAACCAAAGCTCACACTGCAGCTTTGTATAATGGTAGACGCAGCATCAGCAAAATCTCAGTCACTTCAAAAGTCTCACCAATAAATACCTTTGTTTTATAGACATTCCCTTCACTTTTAACGAGAAGGGGCCAAACAGCTTCCCAGTCTCCGGTATGAACCGTCCTAATCTTTTATGCCTGTAAGCAGGTAGCGGGGAAAAAAGAATTATATCAGCCTCCAAGGTCACTGTGACAGGCTCTCAGCAAATGAGGACTCTCTGTGGATTCATAAACCTGAAATATATATGCCCTGTACATTAAAACATTAAAAAAATCAAATGTTATTAAGCCTCTGAATGAAAGCCATAAAAGGCTGGAAATCCAGAGTGAAGCCTGAATCTCTGGATCTGATTCAAAAGAGAGAGAGAGAGAGTTGGGGAGAGAGATACAGGTAAAGATTGTTTCATTTTATGAACATTTGTTTAGTTTATTAATTTACAAAGCTCCCATTCTCCAGATGAGTTATCTGGGATTGTGCACAAAATTAAACAGCTGGGCACGATTCCCAGAAAAATGGGCAAAATCAAATGAGAGGCTGAGAAGGAAGAACTGGTGAAAAAGGAGCGCGGGGGGGGGGGAGGAAAACAGGCAGTGATCCAAATATGAAAGCCTAAGACGAATGGTTCTCAGGTTTGAGACCTAGTGTACTACACTGAGAGCTCAAAGGAACTTGGTGAATCTCTTTTAAAAAGTATTTAACAATCTCAATAACATACAAAATAATTCTTAGCTTCCCTTCTACATTCATGCAATCAATCACCTTTGGGAATTTTAATTTTAATTGCTGTGGTCATAATGCGTTCTTATTCTGATGCTATACTTTAAACCAGCCAGATCGAGGCCCACCTACCATCAGCGGTATATGTCCCATGGCTTGCGAAAGCTGCCTTAGTAACGATGACAACAAGCTCCTACGCAGCAATTTCCACCAGTAGCTCTCAAAGCACTTTACAAAGGAGGGAAGTATTCTTGTTCCCATTTTACCGATGGAGGAACTGAGGCACAGAGAGGGGAAGTGACTTGCCCAAGGTCACCCAAGTCATCTTTCCTCGTAGGTCAGGTTTTCTAAACCCTTTTTTCATTTTTGTTGCTTTCCTCTGGATTCTCTCCAATTTGTCCCCATCTTTCCTAAAATATGGTGCCCAGAACTAGACACAGTACTCCAGTTGTGTCCTTACCCGTACTGAGCAGAGTGGGACAATTACTACCCATGTCTTACACACAACACTTCTGTTAATACACCCCAGAACGATATTAGCCTTTTTCTGCAACTGCATCACATTGTTGACTTGTATTCAATTTGTGATTTGCTATGTCACCCAGGTCTTTTTCAGCAGTACCATTACCCAGTTATTCCGTTTTGTATTGTGCATTTCATTTCTCCTTCCTAAGTGAAGTATTTTGCATTTATCTTTATTGACTTTCATCTTGTTCAATTCAGACCAATTATCCAATTTGTCAATTTCCAATAGGGTCATGCTGCCTTAGACCAAACAAATCTGGGGTGACATGCTCTAGAAGGCAGCACCATATATATGGGATGCCTGAACTAAAGGACACAATACACATGGGGATTACAGCTCTGAGGGCCAGCACAGCACAGATCCCTCAACTACCCCAGAGGGACTGAGTGGGAGAAGCAGCCACTACAGCACATTAGCCATAGATAGTTAAGGATTTCCTCATTAAATTGTAAAGCCCTATCTCTGAGCCACACTGCCTCTTGCTTACTGTACGGTGACTGCCCCAAGAATAGAGGAGGACATCAGACTCCAGGGGTTTTCACCTCCTAACCCCTTTAGACAAATATATTGATCCAATTCTTACAAAGGCAAGTTATTTCCAGAGCTTTTCCTTCTCTTCAACACCACTACTAATGTCACTCGGGTAGGATAATAAATACAAGATAGGCAACAAAAATTATCCGTGGAATGTCCGAGAGGAATGTTGACTAGAGAACAACAACACAGTAGTGATGATGTTGAAGAAGCAGGAGTGGGTACAGAGTGGGCCCCAGGGTAGTTTCTACAGGGACTAGAGAGCTTTAACACACAGGATCATTGCAGGCAACTCTTTGGGAATGAAGCAGGTTCTCCACTCAGTTGGATATGATCATTTTAAGCTAATTCTTAAATTGAGTGCCATCAAATATTTTATTTTGTCAGGATATTAAAATCATCATAGGAGGTGCTGTCTAGTGGTTAAAGCAAAGAATCCCTGGGCTCCATGCTCAGCTCAACCACCGAGCAGCCTTTGGACAGTTGCTTCGCTGTCTCAGTTTACCCCTCTGTAAAATGGTGACAATAATCATCTACCTATCTACAGGGGTGCTGCAAGGCTTAGCAAAGAACTTTGAGATCCTTGCATCAATAAAAATGGACTGTGAGATGTATCCTTTGAGGAAAGGAGGGCTGGAGTGTGGAAAGAGGCAAAGGGAATGTGAGCAGGCTGGACAGCCCAAGAAACAGGATAAGGGACAAAATTTCCAGAAGTGGTCACTGATGCATCAATTTTGGGGTGTTCAAGCTGGCACCTCTACCGCTTGATTTTCAGAGGTGCTGAGCAGCAATAGCTCCCACTGTCTTCAGCTGGGTGCTCAGCACTTTTGAAAATTAGGCTTAAGGTGTCTCAAGGTGGACCTGGAAACCCCCAAACCCCTGAAGCAAGTGTTTTCATCATCATCTTTGAATATTTGGATGATAGAATCTTGCTGGATAAGTCCTCCAGGGCTCCAATTCCTCCAGGTGGTTAACTCCATCCCCTCTTTGGCAAAGCACTTAAGTACATTCTTACTTTAGGCACAAGCTTACGTCCTAAGAGGTCACCAGCAGAAGCAGAAAGGTTGGAAAAGGGAATTCTCTTCAACAGCATCAATTGCCAAGAAGTTATGGAAAAAATGAGCTGCCTTTCTTTGCTCGGTCTTCCTATTGGCCCCCTGCCCTGCCCACCGTTAATGGATTCAGCTCTTCAGAGTGAGAGAGACATTTCAAACAGGCACTTGCAAGAGTATTTACTTAGCAAGAGCCGAATAATTAGAGCAGAACAGCATAAAACAAGCCTGGCTCCAAACTCTTTGGTGAATTATTTAGAGAGTCTGTTTTCAAAGGGACGGTGTAACAAAATGGTTTGTTGTTGACAGAGCACTCCAAGCATTCGATCTGAGTAAATAAATCATCGCTTCCTAGGAATGGGCGGCGTGTTCTGGTCAGTGAAATGGGGGCTCCGGAGTCTCGGCCTTAATATGTTTGTGTGCCCAATAACTCCTTGGCGATTTTAAGTTGGAGCGTTTCTTGCTGAAAGTTTTCAGATAGGAAAGAAAAACTAAATTGTAATGAGACGTGACAATTTCCTCCTGTTTCTCCAAGTCAGCAAGGTACTTATTTAGGGTTAGATTGTACCACTGAGTCTAGGTGGGACGCCCAGCCCACCCAGCGAGGGCGTAGCATGCTCTCCTGGCCCCAGGCGGTCACATCTCACAGGCTGATGCAGAGGGCTTGTGGGCGCATGGCGTTACTTCCTCCCAGTCTCCTTTGGAGAGGTTAGTAGAGTTCAAGGGTTGTGATTATGGCCACTGGGAGAAGGTGCAAGGGGAGATGGAGGAGCCTCTATCGGCCCAGTCCCCTTTGCACAACCTGGATTTTATTGGACATGGCAGTTGGGACAAGTGTAAACTGCAGTCAGAAATGCACCGGTGGCCACAGACCTTTCTGGACATGTCCTGCCTCCCTTTCCAGTGGACAACTTCCCCCAAAGGGAGGTGTGGGGCTGCCCTATGTCACAGCCACCACTCTGCCTGCAGACCCTGCACCAACATTGGCCTTGGATTACAGCCAGGAGAGCAGCGCAGACGAGGGGCGAACTCGCCCCGTATTTTATGTATAAATAAAGCTTTTCACAAGACACACCCAGGACGGAATGAGCCATGGAAACAGATTGTTCCTCAGACCCTAGAAAGCGGGTCCCTGTGCTCAATGTCCACTAGCTGGGGATGACATGGGGGAGCTTTGCTCTAACCCTGTCTGTGCAGTCCTGGCACCATTCATGAGCACTCGCTTTAAGAAAGAAAATGCTTTTCATCCTGTACCACTGCTGGCTGCCAAAGGCATCTCTGCATTTGTTCCATGGAGAGCAGAAAGCTCAGTATTGTTACTGCAGTATTGCCCAAGCACTGAAAAAATGAGCATCGGGCAGCAAATAAATCATTGCACTTCACTTAAAATCATGCAGTTAAAAAATAAATGACAGGTTTGGGGTTCTTTTTATTTGAATTCTAGTTTACAAGCCCTTAGGGTCTCATTTTCATGCACTCATGAGAGTTAACCCCCCCACAAAAATAATAATTTAGTTTCTCCCATAGTCACTTGATGCCGCATACTGAGGCGTTAAGAAAAATATCAAAAAACAAAACAAAAAACCCACGAATCACGATAAAAATCACAAGAGTTGGTGCCACTGGCATTAGCTGCATCCAAAGACCCGAAGATCCAAGATCAGGACCCCACTGTGCTAGGGACTGTACATACACACTGCTCTAAAAAGCTTCCAGTCTAAACAGACCAGACAGACAAAGGGTGGGAAGAGAAATCAAGGCACAGAAAGGGGAAGTCATTTGGCCAAGTTCACACAGCAGGTCAGTGGTAAAGTCAGGGCCAGAATCAACCCAGCAAGATACGTTTTAGCATGTACGGCGTATGCAATACAGAAACACAACACTCCTGTGCTATCAGCCTGGTATTTATAAAGTAACTTACTTTGCATTCTCTCCCTTTTGCTGTTTTGTTTTGTTTTAATTTTAATTCAGGCTCTTATTTACATCAGGGCTGTTTCATGCTGTCTGCTCAATATCAATGGATTTAAGTTGTCTGTGAGCTAGAGCCGGATAGAGAGAGCAATGCAGATTTAATTGGTTTGAATCCCAAGGTAGGGCCTGCCAGAAACAGCTGCCTTCTGTCTGGGCAAGATCTTAAAAAAAGTCCTGTAATGTCAAGCCAGAAAAGGCACCCTGGCTGGGCACAGCGCATTGCTATCGAATGGGCTGCCTAAGGCTTTAGGTTAATAAACACAAACAGGAAGAGGTTGAAAAATGCATGTCATTGCCTGGCACGCAGCAAGGAATGAAAAGCTGTTGCATTCCAGGATGAGGATATGCAGCGACTACACATGGGCACAAAAAGGCTAAGCAGTAGGAGTCCTTTACAGTGAGCAGCTGTATGTCTTAAGCACCTCGAATGCCCGCTCCTTTACTCTTCAGTTCACAAGGTATAAAAGGGGCGGGGCCAGGGCAGGGAATGGTGGAGAAGGAGCGTCCAGTGGTGAGGGCGCTAGCATGGGACTCCGGAGACCCAGATTACAACACCCAGACCTTGGGTGAGTCTCTCTGAGCCTCAGTTCCCCATCTGCCGCGTAAGGATAATAGCACTTCCCTGCCTCATTAAACACCGCGAGGTGCTCCGTTATTATAGTAATGGGGGCCATAAATACGATATCTTTGCCTACGATAGGTTGAGAGATTGGGCATGTCTGTGGAAACGTGCTCATATCAATCCCCATCCTGCTCTCTCCTGCATGGGTGGGAGGTGGGCCTCAATGGCTGTGCAGTGTCTCATTACTGGACTGTGCTCTGCCATTCTGCTCATTGCTTATCATCACCCTGTGCTTATACATACAACGCTCAGCTTTGCTGGACCGCATCAAGCCCGTTTAATGCACAAACTACCGACATCACAGATACCAGAGTGCAGTAGAGGGTGGGCACATCTTCTAAAACGGCAGCCACCATTCTTCTCACCTGAGTTCTTCCACAAATAAAATAGCTGTGCATGCAAACAGCCTGGGTGCAAACTGCAATAGAAGAGTTATTCGGCTGACTGTCTGATCTGGGCACGCAAACACACCGCTGGAACCAGTTAAGGTCGGAACATTTGACTGTTCACAACTGACCATCAGCTCTGACAATAGCAAGCTACACAGATCTGAGCTCAGACGTATTCGGGGAGGGCAGGAACTGTCCAGTGATGAGGTATCAGTGTAACACTCGCTTCTCTGACCATTATCAGATACTGACAGGTAAGCATGGAAGTTTTGTAGAACTCAAGACAGTCAAGCTCCTGAAACTATGAGACGTTCATGGGACGTGTCAAGGTTGACTAAATGTTGCTCTCCATTTAAATTAACTGCATCATCCATAACAATAATTAAAGATAATTAATTCTAGACTGACTCAACTGTCTCAGAGCTGCTCAGTGTCATTCCTTGCGGGAAGCAGAGTTCTGAGACAGGCAGGCAGAAAAGGTCTGGGTGCAACCGTGAGGCAGACTGCACAGTCCTGGCGCTTAGATATTATGGCGAATGGCATATATAATATCCCTCAGCCTAACAGACAGACTCGGGGGGGAAGGTGGTGGTGGTGGGCCTCACAGAATGCTTAGAAAAACCCTCCCCCAGGTGCACAGGGCAGCATTGCTGTTCCCTATACTGGTTGGCATGTCATCCCTGCTCAATGTCTGTGTGTCAGAGGCGGCACTCGAGCACCTATCAGCATTAGTATTGTTGCAGCTAATGGAAATTCTCTGTCAGTTCTGGCCCTGCTGAGGACTGCAAAGCCTGACATGGCCGCTTTAGACACAATGTAATGCAAGTCTCAGGCAGTGCAGCCCACAGAATCCGCACGCTGCACGCACAGCACCTCTGGTAACCGTGATGCTGGGGGCTTCATGGAAGGGAAAGAGTGGGGGTGGGGGCAGAGCACAGGTGGTCTCTGGGTTTGTGTAGCTTTAAAAAAAAAAAAAGAAAGAGAGAGAGAGAGAGAGGCCTGGTCCACACTAGGGGGGGGTGTCGATATAAGATACGCAACTTCAGCTACAGGAATAGCGTAGCTGAAGTCGAAGTATCTTATTTCGACTTACCTCCCGTCCTCACGGCGCGGGATCGACGGCCGCGGCTCCCACGTCGACTCCGCTACCGCCGCTCGCCCTGGTGGAGTTCTGGAATTGATGGGAGCGCGTTCGGGGATCGATATATCGCGTCCAGACGAGACGCGATATATCGATCCCCGATATATCGATTGCTACCCGCCGATCCAGGCTGGTAATGTAGACGTAGCCAGAGAGAGAGAGAGAGAGAGAGAGAAAGGAATCATTCCAGGAGTGTCATGTGACCGCCCACAGGTCCCATTGAGGACAGCGAGACACTGAATTGACTGCGATCAGGATTTGCCCCTTTGTAATTAGTCACTATCTGAAAAGATGAAGATACCAAGATTCCTACATTTCCAGCCAGCTGTTTGCCACTGGCCTGCGGGGTGTCCTTGGACAAGTTACTTCCCCTTTCCGTGCCTTCATTTTTCTATCTGTTAAATGGAGCTAGTGACACTTCCCTCCTTTGTAAAGCACTTTGAGAACCATGGATGAAAAATGCTATATAAGAACTAGGTGGTATTATTACAGATCACAGGCCAACCAGAGAGACTCCAGCCAGGACTTTTAAACGGGCAACATTCACACATGCTAAAGTCTCTCTCTCCCTCCCTTTTAGATCACCCCATCATACCGAACATCCTGCTGTCCTGCATGTTGGCTCACAGGTGTTCCTAGGGCAGCAGTTTTGCCACATTACCAGCTATCACCATAAGAGGGGTGGTATCTGAAACCAAACAGCCCTTCTCCAGGACACCACCTCACGGCTTTCTTGAAAACAAAGAAAATAAAACCAGATCCATCTCTAATCCCTAAAAGTTATAATTACACATTCCAAATCAGCCCATGATCGGACGAATTCCTGGAACGTGAAAACACTTAGAAACTATTGACTAGACCCCTTCTCTCCTCCCTGTGCCTCAGGCCTTTACCAGAATTGATTTCTCTGCGCTGTCTCTCTCTCCTACTCTAAGACCCCCAAATTCGCCACTTGGGACGCTAATTCCATTACCTTATCTGAATGAGCCTCCACAATGGGATTTTTGGTGGGGTGGGAGAAGGATCTGCCACAACCCCGTGGACCACTATTGAAACTGGCCACTGTGGAGGAGATGCTAGCAAACCAGGGCTTTGTTACTTTTAGTCATAGCAGTGATATCAAAAATGTCCTTGCATTGTATTGGGGCAGGGACTTGTATTCCCTAAGATGCCGGGAAAAATGTCCTGCAAGGGGACAAAAATAGCCCCTTTACCATTGTGGAAGGAATGATTTGAAGTAGCAGTAGATTAATGTTTATTATTATGTGTATTACAGTAGCACATAACCGCAACTGAGAATGGGACCCCAGTGCATGCACATAGTAAGAGACAATCCTTGCACTGAAGAGCTTACAAACCAAACACATAAGACAAAGGAAGAAATATTACCCACATTTTACGGAAGGGAAAAATTGAGAGACTGAATGACTCACCCCAGGTCTCCTATAGGTAGTTTATGTCACAGCCGGGACTTGAACATAGACCTCCTGAGTCCCTGAACAGCACCTGGACCACAGCCCATCTTTACTCTCTGGCACACACTTACCCACATATCACTCATACAAAGCCTGATTTTCAGAGGCGCTGAGCACTTCCAGCTCCCGTAGGCTGTCCTGGTAGCTGTGAGCACTTCTGAAGTCACATCCATAACCCTTAAAACTCTCCAACGATCCACAAATCCAGATGATTTGCAGATGGAATGGGCAATAATACTGCAGGACACAGGACAGCCTCCTGTCACGACAGGTGAGGACACAGGAGTCGTTACCTGAGATGGCTAACACTGTCTACACTCAGAAGCCAAAACACCCGCACGCTTGATCTTCCAAACCGCATGTGAAACCAACCCAGTATTTGCATCCGAAGAAGTGGGTATTCACCCACGAAAGCTCATGCTGCAAAACGTCTGTTAGTCTATAAGGTGCCACAGGATTCTTTGCTCCAACCCAGTATTGCTATTCAGTGGTGCCTTTCCTCAAAGGACCCACTACAGAAACATTCCTTGGGCCATGTTATTCCCCAAAATATTGCTAGGGAGGTATTAATGTCGACCACATTTAACTGCATCCCTAACCACAAACAGGTAGAGGCACCAGCAATCCACAGGGGCCATGAAGCAGGGTATCCATCCTAATCCTAACTATTGTCCTAATCTATTTATTGGTTCTCTATAATGTATCATCCTAGTATCTAATCACCTGTAGCGTCAAGTGAAAGTGGAAATGCTATAGGAGGCAGTGTCACCCAGTAGATTAGCCCCTAGATTAGACTCAGGAGATCAGAGTTCTAGCCCCAGCTCTGCTGGTAGCCTTGGGAAAGTTGCTTCTCCTGCCTATATGTACAATGGAGAGAAAGATCCTCCTCTCCTTTATAAAGCACTTTGAGATGTATGGGTACAAAGTGCTGTACAAGAGTTGACTATCATTACAGGCTGGCTAAAGCTTTTTAATATTTGAAAAATCAATACAGCAAAATATTTGGAAACAAACTATTGCTGTAATTGTTCATAAATAACTTACTCTAGCTGGTGTTATACATTTAATTCATTAAGCTGACTTCATTAAAGCTGAGTCGGGTCGTTTAATATTTGCTGTGTCACTGTTAAACCATTAACAAATAGAGCCGGGAATGAATTTTCACAGCTACAACATTCATTCATTCACAGCTACAACATCCCACTCATTCCACTCCTCGCATCCCACTTTCCCAGAGCAGATTGCTGGTGGGAAGAGAAACAAAACTCCAACCCCTTTAACAGAACCCCTCTAACAAGACTAGACACAAAAGAGAACAACCACAATCATTTTGCACAGTATAAAAGACAAAGAGCTACAGTGGGGCAAGCTGTTAGTGGGAAATGTTCTTAATAGTAAGAGCAAGCAGGCAGTGCCCCCGACTCAAGCAAAATGGCGTAGGCACTGCAGAGACTCAAAAACAGGAGTCCTGGCTCCCAGGAAACCAGACTGCTTGCCCAGAATGGGACGACTCAACAATGTACCTGATGTTTATCAGAGCATTTCAATGCCATGTCGTTAAATTACTTATTTACTCTTCTCAATTAAAATGGCTGCTCGTTTCACCAATGTCTGTTTCCCCTTTCCTTTCAGGACAGGTGACAATGTCTTATGTTCTGCCATCCACAAAGAGTCACCATTATACTTTACATTAAAATCACCCATCCTTTAGGTTAAACAAACAAGGACACAAGTACTGTAGATTCTCCCTTTGAGCAGTGTGTGTGTGTGTGTGTGTGTGTGTGTGATTCCTCTACAATGCTCTATGCTGAAACTCTGCCTCTCAAAAAGGCAGCCTACGGCTGCAGACAACTCCTCCTAGGCATCTCAAGGTGCAGACCACAGGCAAGAAAACAGNGTGTGTGTGTGTGTGTGTGTGTGTGTGTGTGTGTGCGAGAGTGAGTGTGAGTGAGAGATTCCTCTACAATGCTCTATGCTGAAACTCTGCCTCTCAAAAAGGCAGCCTATGGCTGCAGACAACTCCTCCTAGGCATCTCAAGGTGCAGACCACAGGCAAGAAAACAACAGCCCCATAGCTACATGCACCACCATGTGAAATGGACATCTTAGCTCCCGGAAATAGGGTATGAAAAGGCCCAGAGCCTTGATACCATAAGAAGAACATAAGAACGGCCGTACTGGGTCAGACCAAAGGTCCATCCAGCCCAGTATCCTGTCTACCGACCGTGGCCAATGCCAAGTGCCCCAGAGGGAGTGAACCTAATAGGTAATGATCAAGTGATCTCTCTCCTGCCATCCATCTCCACCCTCTGAAGCTGGTTATGTGGGATATACCCACTTGACCACAACAAGTGACCCCACTCAGTGCAGCAGAATAGGGTAAACTCCTCACTGAGTTGGCCCCTGGGCACAGGGGAGAAACCCCCTTTCATGACTCTACATCCAGGGATTGGTCAGATGCCTGGTTACGTATGTTTACAGTTTAAAATGGGGGGGGGGCTGATTTCCAGAGGTGCTGAGCAACTTTAGCACCCACTGAAGTCAACCGAAGGTGCAGGATGCATAGAGCAGCGGATACATTTGTCCCTGTCTTTGTAACAAGTACATCATAAGGAGGGCACTGGAATAAATATCTGTGTTGATTCCCTTATCAGAGGTCAGCCTTTTGAAGGTCATGAGATCAGCACAGCCCCACATTACCCACATCCACATCCACATCCATACACACCAACCCACACAGAGCCTGGAGTAATTCATGGCCTCACCTGAGCATCTGACCTATAGGTACATGTGTCGCACAGGTCTGTAGGTGGTATCACACCTTAAATGGAAACTTTATATTGCAATTACTTCATTTAATATTGTGTCACGGTTGAGCAAACTAGTCAGCAACCTGAAATTGTGAAAAGTTAAATAGGGTATTAAAGCAGAAAACACTAGCTAAATAATATAAAAAAGAATCAGGAATAAAAAGGCAACACAGCGTGCATCAGAGAGAGAAAATAAATACTTTATTACGCACAGCTGAAAGATCTGACATGTTTTAGCAGCCTCTGGAAAACGAATTCAGCACTTCAGGGACCGTTCCTCTCTTAGCTGCACGGGTTTATCACGTCATGGAAAATAAAAGGGAACCAAGGAAGGAAGGAATAAAAATTAACTGTACATTCTTCATGGGAACTCAATGAAATTTGATAAACTGGTCTCCCTTATGCAGTTAGTAGATCAAGGACAAGATGCTCCAGGAGATACAACTTTCCTGAGGAATAATCACAGAAACGGTGCTTTGCAGCATCAGTGTCCACTTAAATATGCAACACCTTGTATTATTAATTACAACATCATCATCAACACTTAGCATTTAGATAGCATGCCATCCAAGGGTCTCTAGGTTCTGTGGCACATTCATTAAGCTTTGCAACCCCACTGCACGGTACAATCGTCCATATTATTGTCTCAATTTGATAGATGACTAAACCAAGACACAGAGGTGAAGGGCCATATTTTGGAAAGTGACTCTGTATTTCTGCACGCCTCAACTTGCACGTTCGCAAGCTTTGGTGCGTGTGCGCAATCCGTGAGTTGAGTGCACGCCTGCCTAATGTGTGAGAGGGTGCAGACTCGCAAGTCATGTGAGGATAATAGTGCACCGTGCTCTTTTTAAAAAAAAATCTGGCCCAAATTGATTTCTCCGGGGTTGCACAGATAGCCAGTGGAAGATGTAGGAATATAGCCCAGCCTCATGTTCCCTACTCTAACCACTACACAGGAGATAAAGCAGCAATACTTTTCAACATGCAAGGGTCTTCCATCTACACAGGAGGGTGCTAGCTTGTGGCTCGGAGGAAGTTGTAACTATCTCCGTGCCTTTTTCTGAACTGGAACTAGGAACAGAAGAGAGGGGAGGGAATTTTGGAAGGGCTTCTGAACGACCATCAGAGGTCAATAATCTAGGGGTTCTCAAATCCCCTTTTGGTCTACCTCATCAGAACAGCTCAAGTCCTCTGAAGAGAGATAACAAGTGATCAATATCATCTTCGTTTCCCAAAAAGCATGTGATCTCCATGGTAAATTTAAGATCCTCCAACTTTCCAGCTTACTGGAGATGGAGCTGTGCTGAACTCAATGGTTTCTCTACACAGGGCTGGGCAAGAACTTTCCCTTTGACCCTGGCGCCCAGCTGTTCTCACCTCCAAGCTTTGCTATATACTTTCAGATGAAGGTGCAAACCATGAAACCCAATGCAACCTGCAGAGCATCACGCCAAAGCCACTCAGAGATGGTGAACGCCCACGGGAAGTGAACATTCCTCCACAAATGGACCCGCGAGCTCTTAAGTGAGCCCGGGTCCGCGTGTCTCCGTGACATAGAACCACCAGCCCACTCTGAGATGAAAGGGCCAAATGCCCAACCCACAGGAGTCACGGGAGGTTCTGCCATTGAATGCTAAACGGAGCAGGATGGAGAAGTAGATGATCAAGTAAACTGCACCCGCATTTCAGGCTTTGTGGTAAATGCTCCAGGCAGCATCCTCCCTTGGTTCCTGATTCAGTAGCACCTGATCTTCAGAGGGGCTGAGCTCCACATTTGAAGAGCATCTCCCACAACTGGGCCCAAAAGGATGGGATTCACTCATGGGCAGAGGGCCACAAGTAGGGTGACCAGACAGCAAATGTGAAAAATCGGGACGGGGGTGGGGGTAATAGGAGCCTATATAAGAAAAAGACCCCAAAATTGGGACTGTCCCTATAAAATCGGGACATCTGGTCACCCTAGCCACAAGAGGCCTACACAGCTCGCCTGAGACACAGCACCTCCAGGGTTAAGTGAGAATTAAGTGGTGCAGAGGTCTCAGGGTGGTCCCCAGCACACCGGTGAATTTCATCTAAAATTAAACAAAGGTGTGTGTCAAAAAAACAGCTTACTTTATTGCCTTTTCAGTCCCAGGCAGATCCTAAGCTGTACCTGGGCATAGCTTCACCCAAGTCAAGGGAGCGCTTCTGATTTAGACCAGCTGAATAGCCAGGCCTCTAATTTTTGTGATGTTATGAAAATATTCACAAACCATGAGACAGGCACCAAAATATCAAGAGATTATAAAAATAATAAATTTGGTTCTTTTTATTTTGCTTCTGGTTTCTGAGACTTTAGGTGCACGCAGGTCACACTTTCAATCTTTTCTCTGCAACTGCCAGGACTAAAAATTCACTGTTCTTTTTAATCGAAAGCAATCCCATGACTCCAGGAGCTGAAGTTTTTTAAAAAAACACATCAAGTATTGCATGAATCATGGTTAAATCATGAGACCTAGCAACGCTAAAATGCACAGCACAGAACTTTTAACCTTTTACCACTCTTACATAAGCACAGAATGTTTCAGACATTACACAGCTCTGCTTCTCACTACATCATATTTTATATGGATCCTGTATGCCCAAGTGGGTGTCTGATCTTTTCAACCGAACTCTCAAATGTCAACATTCATTTTCCTTATAATTAACATCATTATCAGCAGACACATTTTTCTCATCATCCTCCTGCTTTTTCGTTTCTTGATGACTTCTGTCAGGGAGCTGTTTTTCTTTTTTTTTTTTTTTTAAAGAAATAGTCCAAAACTGTGCTTTCAAATTAACAGCTAATGTATGTGGCGAAGGTGGCTCAGAATTAATTTGTCATCACTGGTTATCCTGACCTTTAAAAAACATTCAGGCCACAGGTGAATGCAGCTGAAGATTCACCTTTATTGGGGCAACAAACCAGGGCATGGTCTTCTGTTTTTTCTTTTCTTTTGTTATTTTCCCCACACAGCCTTGCACTTCTTTCCCTTCTGTCAGGAATTTCTATCTTCCATGGCAGATCATCTCAAATTTCACAGCTTGGTGGAGCTCAAAAGGTTAGGACTCCAGGGTCAAGCAGGTCAAGGGCTGAAGTCTGGATGCTTACCGGTTTCTCTCAAGGATATCTGTTTATTACATGCATTATATGAATCTCTCAATTCTAAAACATTTAGCTAGGAATCTAACAAGAACAAGCTGCGTCCACAACAAAAGTTTCCTGCTACAGGTCCTGGCTGGCAAAGCTGTGGTTATGGTGTTTTGGCATATGTGGTCCTGGAAGGAACCTGTAACTACCCAAGTGGCTAGATAAAGACATTAAGATGACATTTTAGAACCTGCCAAGGCTTTTGCTCAGGCTCAGTTTTGGAAATTGACAAAGATTCAGGGGGTTTTGAACCTTTTTTTTTACTGAACCACTTCAACATGCCTTCTTCATGCACATCCACTGAAATAGAAAGGCCTTCCCTGTCCAATGCCCGCTTCTGAAAGCCATTGGTTCCCAGGGAGGAAACATGCCAAATACTTGGATCAGGGGGAGTGGTTGTTAAAGGCCAGACTAGTCCCCATCTTCCACGTACTCACTGGGTGACCCTGGAATGGTCCTCTCCCCTCTCTGTACAGCAGTTTCCCTGTCTTTAAAACAGGGATGATGATTCTTCCCCAATTTTGAGACCCTTCCCCCAGAGATGCACTTAGCATGGCTCTGTTGTGTTAATTGGTGACTGGAAATCTTATAAACCTTTATCCACTTTCCCCCAGTTAGGTTCCTAACTGGAGCAGGCCTACACGGCCCCAATTATTGCAACAGCTCCTAATAACTCAGCCCAGGCTTCTCCAGCATATCCCCGGATGTCTCATTTGAAAGCCAGCTGTGTTCATGTGCAGAGTGCACACACTTCAAAATACGTTTGAGGACACTGCAAACTGGACTAGTCTTCTCCCACCTGCTAGCAGAAACAACATCCCGTTGTAACTTTGAAGGGCAGAAACCAAGTCAGATAACCTGGATTCAACAGCACTATGGGGCCTGGAAGAACAAACCATCCGGATGTAGTTCAATACAGATTTGCCACTTGACTTCTGAAGCTAAAGAATGTAGAACAATCCCAGAGATTTAATATCCCACCAGTCCTGCAGGAAAAAATATGTGATTTTCATACAGGAGCCTAATGTTACTCAATGGAATCTCCCTTCAGAAATGGGGTGTAAGACAGTGATCAGAACTATGTGCCAACCAAGTCCCATCATAAGCACAGGTAAAATATGGAGATCAGAAAGGTTCTTCCTGTTAGACATAAACAGCAGCAAAGAACCGCAGCCCTGACAAATTAGAAAGATTAGATAGAAAACAGCGGTCTTTTCTGTTCAAGTGATTATCCTGTGCAAAACTCCCTCAAATACCCTAATTATGGCTTCTGTTTTTCAACTCATAGTTGTTCCCCTACTACAACTCTTTATATCCTCTGCCTACACTTAGAAACTTCAACAGCCTTGTTTGTATGATACTAATACAGGGGACCGAGGCAAGAATTTACCCCATCAGCAATACAATAGCAAGGAAGAGGGGAAGGAACCAAGTCTCAATGCACAGAAAGACATTCATTTTGTAAATAAGAGGCCGGATTCTTAACAGAGATAGAGCTCAGCTTTTAAGTTCAACAAGGTAAGATGAAAAAGTGAATGAGAGCATATTAAAGCACCAAGTATTCTGTGTCTTCAACACCATCAGTTTCCCTATAACAGAGCACAAAGCAGACTCGATGTACCTTATTTTGTTATCAGGCAGGGACAGTTGTTTTTAAATTATAGCTCCCTATAAGTTGCTATCAGATAACTCTTGTTCTATTTTATTGTGGTGTTACTGACGTATCATATATGACAGATGGGGAAAAAACACTGAAACCATTCCTAGCCTCAGCCAGCTCTAGAAGCGCTAAGACAAGTATTAAGCATTTTCCTGAGATGAAAGAGAAGCTGAGCTCCAGACACAAAGATATGGTGTGTACATGAGCAAACATACCATGGGGATGTCAAGATCACTGTCACCACTCAGCAGATGAGCTGCTTTATTGTGAAAGAAAGTAGCCATTCCAGGGAATTTAAAGATGGTCAAACTATTCATTGTCAATAGCTTATGCAATGATTTCAGCCATTTTTTTCCTATGCCCCGAATTACCAGCAAAAAGATCATGATTTTTACACATTTGTTGCTTGAAATCATTAGGCAAATAGTTTTCAATTAATGTATTCGAGCACATAGATTCTGCATGAGTGGTTTGCATCGAGTATTCAGTCTTATTTGGAAGCACAGTTGGTGCTTTGTGACAGGTCACCTACTGTAAAACTCACATGGCATTGCTTCTCTTTACCTATTGGATAATCCCAACCTTTATAAACTAATCACATTTCCGTTCAAATTGAATTTCATTTATCAGACAGGTGAGATTCACTCCTATGCAGAGGGCCAGCATACGGTCTATGCACCAAAACCCTCCAAATGAAGATTAAGTGGAATTTAGGTACTTCATAGTCATTGTGTTGGCCCCATTGCATATGGGTGAACACCAGCCTTGACAAATTTCATTTTTTGACTAAACAGAGCTCGGCTACAGGCCCAGAATTAACTGCCCATGAATATTTGAATGAAAAAAAAATTGCTCGTACAAATGTCCATGAGCAGTGAATAAAACATGCCAAATCAAAACCAAGTTTCTAGTTCAATGACCAATTCATCAACAAGTATTTTTTTTTATTCAACTAACACAAGGTGGAACGCACATTAAAAAGCTACATTCTAAAGGGGAAAGTACTCTTTGGTTACCTAGGAGAAATTCCTTCAAAACTGTAAGATTAGTTACAGATGACTGTTAATCAGCCCTGTATCTGTACAAAAATAGAGGATGCAATGTTAATGATGCAAGCAAACCCAACCATCACCCAGACACCCCATAAAAATATGCTCTAAATTTGGAGAATCAATCCAAAAGAGAGCAAGTCAATTATACATAAGCATTTTAAGATCTTTTAATCTTTACTTAGGTCTGGTCAACACATAGTCCTTGTGCTGGTATAACTCTGGTGGTTATAGGGTGACCAGACAGCAAGTGTGAAAAATCGGAACGGGGTGGGAGGTAATAGGAGCTATATAAGAAAAAGACCCAAAAATCGGGACTGTCCCTATAAAATCGAGACATCTGGTTACCCGAGGTGGTTAGAGGTGTCATGGTTTTCTTTTATCATTAGACTTATATGGGTACAGCCCCTAGTGTGGACATAATTATACCAACATAAAGGCACCTTATACCTGTATTTCTTATTTCCCTTCCCATACAGGAATAAGCTATACTAATATAAGAACATCTATTCCGGTCTAATTTCACCTGCACAAGCAGAGAGGGTGGAGGGTTACAGCACTTGAATTATATCAGTACAGCTTTTCTGTCTAGACTAGCCCTTAAAGAAGATCTTAGGTCACCTTTCAGGTCAAGTCAGTTTCACCACCACAAAATGGCTCTTTAGAAACTAAATTTCTGGAGAGTGTATGAACAATAGGATGGCATCCAAGTGTTCTTATATTTACACCCACGTAGCCAAGTGACGTTTGGGAGGCGCATGCTTGACACAGGGACAGGTTCTAGGGCAGTCTGCTTGTCAGGATAAAGAGATGTAGCTGGAGTCTGGGCAAGATCAGCCTTCTACTCCCTGGGTCCAACACATTTCGCACCATACACCACCCTTCCGGCCATCTGCTGTTCCAGTCGCGAAGCCCTTTCCCCCGTTCTGCCAGCCAGCTCAGGTAAGAACAATAATATTAATACTTCTCTTGTGTACAGTGCTTTTCATCAGTAGATCTCAAAGCACTTCACAATCTTGGTTGTATTTATCCTAGGGTGACGAGATGTCCCGATTTTATAGGGACAGTCCCAGTTTTTGGGTCTTTTTCTTTTATAGGTCCCTATTATCCCCCACCCCCATCCCGATTTTTCACACTTGCTCTCTGGTCACCCTAATTTATCCCCACAATGCCAAGCAACGCTATTATCCCCATTTACAGATGGGGAACAGACACAAAGAGGCTAAATGACTTGCCCACGGGCACTCTGGAAGTCTGTGTCAGAGAAGGGAATTGAACCATCTTATTCCTAGTCCCAAAAGAGCTTCCTAACCACTGAAACTATCCTTCATCCACTGCCTACAATCTCAGCCATTCTAGTAATGAGCCTTTCACACAGCTCTGCCCATCCCTCCCAACCCTGACCTGCATTACTCCCTAATATTCCAGCCCTGGGTCTCTCTTGAGTAGAAGCTGCCTATTGTGCTGAATTAGGTAGGTAATTTGGGGACTTGAGCAAACATTCTATTGGGATTAGATTAACAGCCTCAACTCAAAGTGATTTTTATAAATGACCTAAGCCAAATGTGAATTTGTCCATCTCAAGTGCATTTTAACACCACACGCTCCTTAAGATAATCACATTGAATATAATCAATTCCACATTTAAATGAAATTCCTGGGGAAGATGTGGAAAGGACTCAGATAAATGAGGCCAAATAAATGAAATCAGGAAAGGAGCGGAAGAGCTTTATTTGCAGCTCTCAAACTCTAGGAACTGGGGAATACGGAAAGTCCCCCAGGCTGAATTAGTGAGATAATAAAGCACCTGCTGAAGAGACCTCCAAGTGCAGTAATCAAATTATTTCATTGCCCCAGAATAATCACAAATGCGGGTTCCCTTTTCAGAAGAAAGAATCAACAGAAGGAGAAACAGGATAGATAAATGGAATTCAAATCTCCCTCACGGGGCACACAGTAAGCTAAAATGACATACAAGAAGTGAGCCTTATGCTAATGCCAAACAGACTGGGAGTTTATTCAATTTTTATTTCCAACTGCAAGGTCACCACTCAAAAGTAAGCACAGTAATGGAATATGCAATAGATCACCTGACATGTTTCTGTTTTGCTTCATAAACCAGAAAACTGCCTGAAAAGAAAACTGCTCAGCATCGCACAACCAAAACGGCTCAACACTGGAATGGGCTGAAGGTTCGTCTTCTGTTTCAGGCACTTGATGGAAATCTGGGTTCGGGTCTAGGCTCTGCCACATTCTCCCCATATAACCAAGGGCAAATCATGCAATTTCTCTAAACCTGATTCAGCACTTAAGTATGGATTTTACTTTAAGCACAAGCTTAAATCCCATTGATTTTAATAGGAATTAAGCAGGTGCGTAAATGAGTCAAAGTTGTGCCTCAGTTATCCACTTTCAAAGAGGAGATAATGTCACTTCCCTTTTCCCTTCCTTTGTCTTGTGTAATTAGGACTTGCCGACATGGGGATGCTGTTGCAAAATAAGCTACGGCGTGTATTGAAAGCACGCTGGCCAATCTGGAACAGCTCTCCACACGGACAATCTTGTTCTGCATTTAGTGCCTTTTTGCAGTTTAGCCTGATCCACTTTCCGGGCTATTCTCCCATGTAGGCATATTCTCCCCTTTGATTATAAGCTCTTTGGGGGCAGGAACTCTTTCTTATTATGTGTACAGCATATAGCACAATGGGGCCCTGGCACTAGTTAACACCTCTAGACGCTACGGTAATACAACTAAAAAGAAGTGCCCCTGCACACGAACTGCACGGCCAAAATTTCAGTCGGCTTCATTACAACTATTCATAAGTTTGCTCTCGGCAGCAGTCAGGCTCACAAAAGAAAGTTCTGATGGGACCAGAACTGGGGTCTGTTTTCTCTGGGTGGGATTTTTTAACTTTAAACCAACCAACCAACCAACCTGGGAAACCAGCTAGCTGTGATCCCACCCAAAACTGCAGAACCTTATCACAGTTTCATTTACAAAAATGTAATTAATGAAGGCTTTTAAACCCTCAGAACCTTTCAAATTAATGAAAAGTCCACCCAAGTAAATTAGACTGGTAGGCCAAGTGCTGCAGATTTAAATTATGGTCGTTATCCTGACAGGAACCAAGAAACAGCTGTCAGTAAAATTATTGTTAGGGCTGCTACTAAACCATTCTCACATTATGAGCCGCCACCTCTCAGAGGCTAACAGTGGCTTCACATTTTATCATGACAAAGAATTAGAGTCATCCAGTTCTCTCTCTGGATATTACATACACCTCTACCCCGATATAACGCGACCCGATATAACGCGAATTCAGATATAACACGGTAAAGCAGTGCTCTGGGGGGGCNTAACATGAATTCAGATATAACACGGTAAAGCAGTGCTCCGGGGGGGCGGGGCTGCGCACTCAGGCAGATCAAAGCAAGTTCAATATCACGCAGTTTCACCTATAACGCGGTAAGATTTTTTGGCTCCCGAGGACAGCGTTATATCGAGGTAGCGGTGTACATTTATAATATACTGTACATTAAACAGATGGGAATCTCACAGCCAGCTGGAAAAATCCTATCGTAGCCATGAGGTCTGTAGAGGACTACATTGCATAACTACAATTATGACTTCAGCTCAACCTTTTAGCCAATCGGACTGTAGTATGCAAATGACCAAATTCAGCTCTTAGGTTGACTGGAGAGGTTTCACTTGATGTCACAATCAGACTACCTACCAAACAATGTCAAGAAACCTGAGTACAGCATCAAGTTTGCCTTCTGTAACACCAGACTAGGCAGAACCCTCCTCCCATGATCATCATGCCACAAGGAGGAGGGGACTGTCTGTCTAGTATTTAAAATCATGTTTATTCATTTGATTTGCACCAAAGGAGCTCAGAGGAGATCACTGGACAAACTTGATCATTATGTAAGATCAAACATTTGAAATAATGGTCGGGCATGCTGCAATAAAACCAAAGGGGAAGTTATCTTCCTATTTGCTCTTCTTCATATCTTTCAAAGAGCAGTACAAGACACACCAAACAGACCCCGCCTTGAACTGCATAGAATTATCCAAGAAGTGCTCGGAAAAGTGGAAAACCATCTCTGAGGAGGAGAAAAAGAAGTATGAAGAGCTGGCAAGGGTGCATAACGCCCGGTGCGTGAAGAAGAAAAAATCAGATCCTCTGCGGGGCGTGAGGAGATCGCAGAGAAAGAAACGTGGGAAGAGAGGTAATCAGACCAAGAGGAAGAGGCCACTGTCTGCTTTCTTCCTCTTCATGGCTGCGCATCGCCCGGCAATCAAGAAGTCAAATCCAGGCTGGACCGTGGTGGAAATCGTCAAGAAGCTGGGAACAATGTGGCACCAGCAGCCTGACAAAGACAAAGAGATGTACAAACAGAAGGCAGCTCAGCTGAGGCAGAAAAAACGAAAGGGCAAAGCAGCAGGTCAGGGCAGAAGCCGGGGGCGATCGAGAAAGACAGGAGGCTCACAGCGCAGAGGATCCAAGAGGAGGGAAGCAGCTGATGACTTTGATTGTGTTATTTGTTGCTAAGCCTATAAAACTCATCAAGTTCAGCTCCTCATTAATGTAGGTGCAGTTGAATGGGAATCTTGAGCACCCCTCCTTGTGAACTTAAGTAAAAATTAGAGCAGACTTATGTTAAGTGTCATTCTTTACAGGAAACAATTCAGAACTAATAGAGTGAAACTTGTGCTGGTGAAAAGCAAGGAGTTCCCGCTGCCCAGAGACAGAAGTCCTCCATTTACCCACAGCACAGGTACAGCATGGAGAATGGCAGTGCAGGCTCCCCCTTACCACAGCTTGGAATGAGGTCCTTCCATAAGAGGCAAAGGACTCTGGCCCCCTTGGCAGAGACTCAAAGGGGTGCCAATTCACACCCACGGAGGGAATGATTTTTATGACGTGAACTCTTGCTCCTTAGAGCAGACCCAGCAATTTGCTTCGCCGAGGCTATCCGTTGGTAACAACTTCTTTAGCAGAACTGGCCTGAGTGGCGTATGGCAGGGAAGATTTATCCTTGGAATAATTCCAGTGAGGTCATTGGTGTCTATGCCCTTTCCCGGGGGTACCTCGCTATCACCTGCCCTTAGCGTGCCTGCCTTGGGTCAGTTCCCCAACTCCACCGGCCATGGGCAATACAACTCACTTGTTCCCACTGATAGGGAGAAATGGCACCAGGGTGCATTTTCCTTTCAAAACCTCTGTTAGCACATTGGTTTGGATCTATAGAGAACCAAGGCATGAGCTGCTCTGGCACCATCATTTTCATCACGCTACCAACATACGCACACCATATGCATACGCGTGCCTACAAACGCAACCCCCCACCCCCCAAATAAAAACAGAAAAGCAATTTTTTGCTTGGCTTTTAAACACACAGTTTCTAAATACATATGAAATGTGGACAGGGATCAGCTTGATCAGGAAATAGATGAAGGGAGTTTGTTTCTATTAAAATGGTTACAATGAAACAATAGATGCCTCAAATAAAGGAAGCGGACAGGAACACCATCTCGCTCTCTCACACACACACACTTTCCACAACTCTAAGTAGCTTACCTGAATATCTCCAAAAACTAAATATTGATCCTCACAATGCCCCTATGTGGCAGAGTAAACTATTCTTGGCCCCACGTTACAAGGGCAGAAATTAAAGCACAGAGAGGTTAAATGCCTTAACGGTGGCCCAGCAAGCCGGGGCGCATCCAGGAATTGAACACGGAGGTCTCGATTCCCAGTCCCCATATTCCAACGTCGCTGCCTGTTAGGAGGGAAAGTGCACCCTTCCCCTTGTTAAATGTTTGTTGTCCTAGCTCTGTAGTTTTTATAAGTATTGGGTTCAGCTCCTTAGGGCAGATCTGAATGGGACTGAACATTTCCTTGGTCTGGTGGAGGAAGGATGGTTTTGCAAAACTATTCACCATTTCCCAAGGCTAAGGTGACCCACACCACTGTGGCAAAGCAGGGAAGCTGTTCCTCCCTTTATGACTTAAAAAAGCCAACCCGCTGTTTGATTAAGGTAGAAAAACTCATTTGTGAGTGCAAGTTTAGTGCAGCCCTGGGATAATAAACCACCTTTTAAAACTCTGGAGACGTCTGAAGCCAAGGAGCTAATCCCAGCTCAGCTCCCCAAGTAAAAACAAGTTTGATTATTTTGCTCCAGACTCCGTTTTTCAACAACCTAGAACCACAGCATCACTTGGAAGGGCTGTCGGTTTCTGTTCTGGAGGGAGGAAGAACTAACAGTGGGTGTTTGCAGGTTGAGACTGTTAGAGGAAGGCGAGGGGAGCTGTGAGTGAGCAGCACGGGGAGCACTCGGATACTATGCTCCTGAACACAGCATGCGAACCTAGATACAGAACATGTTAGAGGGCAGGAATGAGGTGGCCCAATCCGAAGCTACTTAAAGACAATGGGAGTCTCTCCATCGACTTTAGCGGGCTTTGGATCAGGCCCCAGAAGAGCAAGTGGTGCTGCTGTCAGGGATTGAGGTTGAGCTGGCAGAGAGGTGGGAAGGTGGCATTTTGCTTGGTACCCAAACACCTTATTATATCCTATGTTGGCTCTTAAGCCACCTGCATCTCCATAGTATCTGAGTGCCTTTCATTAGTGTATCGAGGGTATGTCTACACTGCAGCGGGAGGGGGGGGGGGATTCCCAGGGGGTAGACAGACTCAGACTCATGCTAGCTCAGCCCAGGCTAGCGTGCCAAAAATAGTAGTGTCGACATTGCAGCATGGGCAACAGCTCAGGCGAGCCACCCAAGTCCAGGCCCACTTGACGCCCTGGGTCTGAGCTCAGGCAGCTAGCCCAAGCCACAGCCCATGTGGCAACACCCACACTGCCCGGAATCACACCTCCCAGCTGCAGTGCAGACATACCTTATACAATGAGCCTAACCGCTGTCACACGTGGCTCGCTCTCCCTCATCCTCGCTCCAGGGGAAGAATTGCATGTGCAGTGTAGTGTTTTGTTTTGGTAGGTCTGTGTTTGTTATAAGCTCAGTCAAATCCCATCCTCACCTTCCTTCCAGACTCATCCGGAAAATCATTTCAGTTCCCCAAACTCCAAACAGAACTGGCCCTGGTGGTGAATGGGATCTTTGTCCTGTATTCCACCAACTGGACTTCTTTGGGATCTTAGCACCATCTGCTGTAATACCAGGAGAACAAGTCACCATGGCCAACCGCTTTCACTGCATGCAGAGGAAAAACTCAGACACATGGCCCACTAAATAGTCAGTAAAGACACTGCTGACATATTAAGTAAAAAATAATTCTCGACTATAATTTCTCTGACTCAGTGGCAGAGTGTTTAACTGAGCAGAGACAAGAAAATATCACATTAATGGTTCTCATCACTACATGGTCACTAACAGCTTGACAGGCCCCATCAATTAAAATCTATTTCCAGCTGCACTAGTGAGGGTGATTCCAGGCTGTCTAGCTATTTTTGTTACATACAGCAAATACAAAGAGGTTAATACACACACTCAAAAATGCACAAGGCATCATCCATCCAACCGAACTTTTAAAAATAGAGAAATATTTGAGTCTCTGGTTCTTTGAGTCACGCACTTCACAAAATGCCAGGGCATGACTGGTATGCAGGCAAAATCATGCTCTGTGAAGATGCCACATAGGTTCCACTCAATTTAATGCATCGGAGTCTGGTCATGAGTAATGTCTCTAAATTCCTGCAGCCCGGCCTCCACGCACACACACCTTTTTGCAAACGCACACACACTCCACCAGTGTCTCAATATGGCTGTTGTTACCAATCCTCTACCACTGAAACACATCCTTCCGCCCCTCTGATTGTCAACTGACTGCAAGCTCGGGGAATTTGTGATCAACAGAAGATTTATTTTTTAGCCATTCCAGCTGGTTTTCTGGAACGTCACTCAAACAAAGTAAGAATAAGAGCAGCTCAGTGTTTACTGCATATATTAGTACCTCCTGGGGAAAAAAGCACTTTACAAAAGGTAGGTATTATCCACACTGTGCAAATGGGGAAACTGAGGCACGGAGGTGAAGGCCAACATTTTCAAACTTGGGTTCTGAAAGTAAAGCAACTAAATCCATAGTTGGGTAACTAAATAAAAGTTGTCCTGATTTTCAGGGGGAGCTACCAGCACTCAGAATCTCTGAAAGTCAGACCACTTTGATGCCAAACTTGAGTTGCCTAATTGATTTGGCCAAAGTCAAAGAGATTAATAAAAGAATCCTGGGTTTCGAACTCACTGAGTTCTTGGCTTCCCAATTTTTTTTCTCAGGGCACTGGGCCACACATCTCAATGAAATTGTTGCACTAAAAGTCTGAGCCAGGACAGACAATTAGAGGGAACTGGCAAAAGAAGAAGTGACCATAAGTAATTTTAGAATTCTGAATGTTTCAGAGTTCCACAGAGCATCAGTAATCACACTAGCTGGTTTGCATTAGCAGATAGCATTCATCTCTCTGTTACACAGCTTCCCTTCACAGTAGTCGTTATTAAGGGAAGCAGTGTGATCTGATGAGTAGGTCTCTGGACTAAGGGAAGTGTGTTTTCATTAGAACAGGGTGAATAACTGATTTTTCAGCTCAGAGGCCAAACAGGAAAATGCTCCCACCCCCAATCCCCAAAATTGTTTTGGGTTGAATGAAACATTTCGTTTGATCCAAAACTAAATCTTGTTGTTTAATTTCCAGGTGGTCTTTTTAAACTGTTAAATCCTGCTACATTTTCTACAGAAATGTGTTTCAAAATGAAATGTTGAAACATTTTGTTCTGAAAATGTCAAAACAAACATTAGGACTTTCTTGGAATTTCCCCCCCTTGTTTTTGGCAAAACTCTTTGCCAAATTCGACCGGACGCTGCCCAGCTCTAATTCTGACTCTGCCGTGCATTTGCCATATGACCTTGGGAGACTCATTTCACACCTCTGGGCTTCTATTCCCACATCTATCGGTGGGGAGAATGCTTCTTACCTTCCTTTGTTAACTGCTTTGAGAGCTACAGATTAAATGCACTTTATAAGAGTTATTAACAAAAAAACCAAAAACCCCTAACACTTTTTCAATTGCCATGTAGCATTATTGAAGGAAGCAGTTATTTCTCAGGACCTGTTGAAATTTGAAGTTGGAGGGGGCTCTACATTGTTAGACTTTCTTGAATGAAGACTCATAGACTTTAAGGCCAGAAGGGACCATCGTGATCATTTAGTCTGACCTCCGGCACATCGCAGGACACAGAACCTCCCCCACCCACTCCTGCGATAGACCTAGAACAGGGGTCGGCAACCTTTCAGAAGTGGCGTGCCGAGTCTTCATTTATTCACTCTAATTTAAGGTTTCGCGTGCCAGTCATACATTTTAACGTTTTTAGAAGGTCTCTTTCTATAAGTCTATAATATATAACTAAACTATTGTTGTATGTAAAGTGAATAAGGTTTTTAAAATGTTTAAGAAGCTTCATTAAAAATTATATTTAAATGCAGAGCCCCCCGGAACTGTGGCCAGGACCTGGGCAGTGTGAGTGCCACTGAAAATCAGCTCGCGTGCCGCCTTCGGCATACGTGCCATAGGTTGCCTACCCCTGACCTAGAACCGCTGGCTGAGTTACTGACATCCTCAAATCATGGTTTAAAGACTTCAAGTTACAAAGAATTCACCTTTTACACTAGTTTAAACCTGCAAGTGACCCGTGACCCAGGCTGCAGAGGAAGGCAAAAAAAACCCAGGGTCTCCGCCAATCTGATCTGGGGGGAAATTCCTTCCCAACCTCAAATATGGTAATCAGTTAGACCCTGAGCATTTGGGCAAGACCCACCATGCAGATACCTGGGAAAGAATTCTCTGTAGTAACTCAGAGCCCTCCCCAGCTAGCACTAGTCACCTTGAAGACCATGGACAGATTCCCCCTCCATCCAGTTTCTATGCACCAGTAAAAACAGGTGATTAAATTGTATCTGAGGTCCATGGATTCTTTCAATATTGAAACAATCCAGCTCAGCTGAGGCTCATTACAAGCCTTAGCATGAAAGCTGTTCCACATGCTTTTCACATACTCAAAACTAATGATAATGACATTATAATAGATCTCGTAATAACATTTTTACACAGCTTAATGCAGCCTTTGTTTCCGTTGCTAAGGGAAAGATGGGTAAAGAATACCTTTTAAGTTTTGCAGAAGAAAATTAGCTGGAATGCCACTTTCCTTTAGTGAGCCAACTAAATGGATTAATCTGGATCCTTGGCAGCAGTACAAAACCAGACAAGTGTTTAGTTTTCTTGTCAACTTGATGCATGGATATCAAAGGTTTAGGGTTCAGCTTGGAGAAGCGACCAGAAGTTTTAGATGCTTATCCAAACATCAAGTCTGCAGAAATCTGCTTTCCTTGGCAGTTTCCCACACTTCCAGTTCTAATTACAGGCAGAAATACAGAACTACTGCCACTTCTCTGGCGGTACTTCTGCACTTCAGATGTCAGATTCATTACTTCTCTTATCTGAAAATTTCAGAGCCTTAAAAATTTGGCTAACGTTCAAACCATAAAAGAACAAAACAAGTTTCAAGTGCTTTTCTGGAATGCTCTACACCAGTGGTTTTCAACCTGGGGTCCGCGGACCCCTGGGGGTCCGCAGACTCTGTCTAAGATTTCCAAAGGGGTCTGCACCGCAATTCAAAAATTGTTAAGGGTCCGCAAATGAAAAAAGGTTGAAAACTGCTGCTCTGGACAGAAATGAAGATGCCTGAATATACAGTGGAGAGACCTGAATTCTAATCCCAGCCCTTCTTGTGACTTTCTACCTGGCCTCTTGCAAATCAATTTCCACAGATATAAAACAGGAACAAGGACACTTTTCTCTCACACTTTGTCCAAACTCAAACTCTTCAGGGTAGGAACTCTCGTACCAGGTGGTTGCACGATGCCAGGCACAAGGGACCCTCCCCCCCCCCAATCTTGGTTGGGGCCTCTTGATGCTATCATAATACTGACAACAGAAGGGAATGTAAATTCCTTTCAGCACTGGAATTTTCCCAAAACAGATTAGGTTAGTGGGGTTCCTTCTCTATAATGCCTTCAAACACGCTCCTTATCTTTCCTGAGTCAATAAGGCAGGAAGAAGAAAACTCAAGTCCACAGAAGCTTTTTGAAACATTGCATCCGGCATTGTTGCATTTCAAAAAAAAAAGAAAGAAAGAAAGAAAAGTCTTCCAGGACCGAACATTCTGATTCCTGGTGGATGTTGCAAAACTGATGAGAGAGCATGTTTTTGAAAGCACTTGTTTTATTTTTTGAAGGTCAAACAATCCTGCTATGACATTAAATAGATTAGGATTCCCCTCGCAGACTGATTAAATAAACGCTATTATTAGCCTTATTGGCATTTCAGCAAATTATAGTAAGTATTCAATGGGAGAAAAAAATTAAAAAGATTATAACAAAAACCCAACAACCCTGCAATTGAAGTAATCTGTTGGCTGGGTTTGTGTTCCCATCGCTTGTGCAGAAGGTGAATTACTTCGGCAGGAGAAATGAGCAAACTTCTGCCAGCTTTACGCTCTCTTTCCAGAAAGTCCCTTCTAATGGAGGTTGCATCTAGCCAACATGGGAGGTAGAGCTGTGTCAACAGTTTCCGTCATAAGCCTCTCCACTCCCTCTCCACTCCACTCCCTCCCTTAGACAGTTGGAACATATCTTAAAAAAAAAAACCAACAACAACAAACAACCGAGATTAAGCTCTCCAGAACCTTCAAATTAATATTCACCCTGCACAGCCCTTTTACGGAAATAACTGCTCACAAGCTCATTCGCATCTGTGGCAATCAGAGAAACATTTTTCCTACTTAAAAAGAAGATACGAGAGGTTCCTTATGCGCATAGGCTGCCTGGCAAACCACCAGCCATTTTGTTGGGAAAGATCAGTATTCCAACGTGCTGGCAACAGGATGGTAATTTGGCCACCAGGTATCTGCATTTATTTATTTATTTAATACATAACAATGCTGCCAGAACTCCTTGCAGAAGGAAGAGCAGTAATTGGCCTATTTCAAATCGATCCAACTGTGCATCTTCCACCAAACATTGACACTATTCCTGTGTGTTTATTTATCTCTGTAGATGTATATAACAGATAAATACTGGTAAATGTAACAGGATCCCTGTACTCCTGCTGCATCTGTCTCCAGCTTAGACTGAAAATCACTGGAACAGGGATGGCTTCCGCTGTATGTCTGTATGGTACCTAGCACAATGGAGCCCCGATGTACCGAGTGCTGCGCTGTGATACAAATAATATCTTATTTATTAAACCTAAGCATCACTGTTCAACATGGTGAGTTGTTTACCATCCATTCCTTCTGTCAACCTTGCCGTTCTTAATGCAAAAGCATCCTCACGGTAAATTGGAGTTTGGTTAATGAAACACAGGTCTTCATGAGCGCATTATTATTACCTAACCATGTAACCATCTGTTTCATTTATTTGACAACAATGACAGCAACAAAAAGGCAGATGCTATGTTATTAAAAGTGCAATTAGGGGAGGTTTTTGTTTTTGCTTTTGCTTTTCTTTAAACTGATCTGATTCTCTCTCCCCCCCTAGATGTTTCAAGACATTACCAACTGGATTGATAAAATAAATATTTGTTTTTGTTCCTTCCAGCCTAAATTAAAACTATGCCAGGTATGGTAGATCATTAGAGACATTATTAACTTGGGTATATGAGGCTAACTTTCTTATCTATAGTGCGATGGTATTATGACTAAGACACCAAGTGAAATATAAATACATACATACACATATATGTAATAATGTATATGGATGCCTTTTGCCATCTTCTCATATAAAAAAGGAAACTAAATTCTGCATTTAAAATAGACCCCGCTAACAGTTAATTAAGGATAGGTACATTACACATTGTTAATAAGTCATAGCAATCATTTCCAATCGAATAAAATATTTTTTCTCTTGAACTTTTTTTTTAAATTTAAAGGATTTTTGTCCTTATAAGTACAGCAAACAGCACAAAGTGCATTCACAGAGGATTAACTGAATTAATAATAAGTCACAAAATTTACAAAACGTAGGAGAAATCAGTCAGCAACAATCTGAAATGAAAGGCTTGCTACAGAATCCCACTGGTTGCTTGTAAGGATGGGACAGTGTACATGCTAGCACAGTAATCTAACAACTATCCTCTACTGCAGACTAACTGGTTTGAATGATCTGCCTTATTGGCTAAATCCTGGGTTGCAGGGAATATGAATCTGCCTCTTGGTATATGTCTATGACAATCATTAATATTAAAGGATGTTATGTATGTGCATCAAGAGAACAATATAATAGATAGATACACACCCACACACACACATCTTGTTTCAACCATGCTTGAGTTTTAAAAGACAGAAGGAGAGTTTATGATGACCTTGTTTCTCCAGAAAATCAATAGAGTTCACTGCCTGGCTTAATTCCAATGCTGGATGAAACATCAGGTAGCTGAAACACAGCCCTGCATCAAGCATCCCCTAAAACAAAGCAAACATATTAATCCTTCCTTGCTGCACCCGAGAAGAGCTTTATCAGATTACAGCTAGCTCTGCCAGCAGTCAGAGCAGGGAACTGAGAGTCAGAACTCCTGGCTAAGCAGCTACTCATTGCTGCTTGACCTTGGGCAAGTCACTTAACCTCCCTGTGCCTCATTTCACTCATCTGAGGATACTATGACTGGTCTGCCTCCCTGGGAAGGTTATGAGGTTTAACTAACATATGAATGGGCATATATTAATGGACCTGCTGAGATCCTTGGATGAAAGTTTGTATAAGAACAAAACTAACATTACAGCTGTCTTATTTCTAGGTACCGGGGAATCGTTTGGGATGATTTTTAGCCGCTCCATGAAGGCTTCTACATGCATACTTGTTGCCTCTTGCATAGTTTCCCTGAAGGTATTACTACCCCATCAAAGTCTGCTGCCACCTTCCCTGAGAAAACGTCAGCAGCTCCTCATTTCCCCGGCATCTTTCCCTCCTTAGTCTAAGTTCTCCAGATGGATCAATTACCATCCGCTCTGTTGGAATTCCTTGAAAGCGATTGCGCTGTGCATTGAGAAGCCTGCAAGACAGACCTTATTTCCGTGGTTCTCAACCAGGTGTTGGGGACTCCCCCCCAGAGGCCTGGGGGTGGGGGCACAAGCAGGTTTCAGGGGGTCCGCCAAGCATGGCTGGCATTAGACTCGCTACGTGCCAGGGCAGAAAGGACTGCAGCCTGGGCCCCCGAGCCCCACCACCCGGGACTGAAGCGAAGCATGAGCATCTTACCTTTGCGGTGTCCTCTGTGGCGTGGGATCCCAGGGCAATTGCTCTGCTTGCTACCCCTTAACGCCGGCCCTGGCTTTTATATGCAGAAAAACAGTTGTGGCACAGCTGGGCCGTGGAGCTTTTATAGCATGTTAGTGGGGTCCTCAGAAAGAAAAAGGTTGAGAAACCCTGTCTTATTTCAGCCACCTGAATCTCATCAGAGGAGTTAACGGACAATAATAATGCTCAGCACTTACACAGCACCTTATTGTTCCAACAGGTTGATCTGGTAGGAAGGAATTAATCACAAGCCTTACTGTGAACTGAAATAAACTGAAAACGACATTATTTGGCAGAAGAGGGGTGAACGCTTCGGTTCTATTTAGAGTTTCAAAATTCTGCTTTTGAATAATAATCGCTTTGTCGGTTTGTTTGTTTGTTTTAAGAGATGGGTTCATAACAAACACCAGACCTAACCATATCCCGCCTCCGGTCCCAGACTTGGAAGCAAGTTTTGCAATTTGACTTCTAGCTGTATAATGGGAAGAAAGAACGCAAATCCCAGATGCAAACACACCCTAAATTTGGAGTGTTCAAAATCTGAATTCTGGGAGTTCGGCCTTTCCCTTCTCCATTTACCTAGGCTGGAATTTTCAAAGGGACCTTAAGGGAGTTGAGTGCCCAATTCCCACTGAAAGTCAGTGGGAGCTGTAGGTACCCCCCTTAGGTCCCTTTGGGAATTATTTTGGAAGGGTTAAAAGAACAAAAATGGAAAAAAACAATAGAGCAGTATACGGTAACCCCAGTGGCTTAGCCCTAGTATGTTAATTCCACAAAGGACAGGTGGAATTTTGAGCATCTTCCTAGCAGGAAACCCATGTTATCCATGAGCCAATTAGTGGTAATGACGACCATGTCAAGTGGCTGTAAAAAGAAGCTTTCCAGCTTTGCAATACAAAGAAACAACATATGTTAATCAGTTTATTAGCATTGTAGCTTATAAGTCATTTCTAAGCTTGAAGCAGTGATTACTGCTACACTGCAGTCAAATTTGTAAGAAAATGACCAAAATTAGCCACAGTTTAGATGAACTTTTCCCCTCTTTCAATCAATAAAAAGCCTTTAAAAATTCTCTCCAAGTCCTGCCTTGTGTTTATGGTTAGAGATTCGACACAGCCATATTATTGCCTGCAGTGTATTAAAGATATTCCCACTCAAATTGCATTAAACTGGAACATAGCACACTTTTTGCTGCAGATAGTCTGTCGGTGTTTATGTGCAGAGTTAACCCACCACGCTCTGGTGTTTTCCAGCCTGCTAGCCAAATGAATGTTCAGCAGGTCTGTTGAGGTAAGTCTCTGGTTTCTGAAGGGTTAAGTTTGCTTCATATTTGAAGATATTTCCATGCTTATTATTTGTACAGCTCATGTAGGCCCTTTGAACTTGAGGCCAAGAAAAATGGAGATTCACTGGAGGAATTCAAGAAAGGGAGCGATGGTGGATAGAGTGATGGCCAAGGAAAATAATGGTCCCTTTTTTTTTTTTTTTTTTGGTTTGATTTTTTTGAACAAAGGTTCCATCGGCGATCCATCCTGGCCTGTACATACACACACAATAAGAGATGGTCCCTGCACCAGAGAACTTGCAACCTGAATAGACAAAGCAAAAGAAGGAATGGTTTAATGTTCTGTCCCCGTCCCCTACCATTATATAGAAGAACTGAGGCACAGAGAGATCAGGTGACTTTCCCAAGGTCACCAGGAAGTCTGTGGTAGAGCTAGGAATTGAATTAAAAATTCCTGGATCCATACCAAGTGCTTTAACCACAACATCATCTTCCTGAAGAGAATACTTTGCAGATCTGTTTCTGTCCATGGTCCCTGCAGGATTAAGCCTTTTTAATAGAAGATATTTTCCATATTTTCACTGGTTCATAGAGTAGCAAGAGAATTTGGGTTTATGGGGTAAAGAGCACAACTCCAGTAAACACAGGAGCTTATGCAAAACTTCTTTGGTACTTACATTTCACACCGGTTTGTATAACAACAAATTAAATCCCAAAGTTCAAACTTGGGCCATGACCTCCTAACGCCATCTTGCATCACACTGGAAACCGGAGGTTTTCATAAGCTAAAATATGCCTTCATGCTGCCTGACTATTTAATCCAAAACCCACTGAAGTTAGCTGCAGTCTTTCCATTGACTTCAATGGGCTTTGGAACAGGCATTTAGCATAGGAAGATGATAGTCCATTTGAAGCTGGAAAAGATGGCTTCTAGTAAGTTGGTATAGCCCCAACTCTAACAAGGGCTTTGGCAGGTGATCAGTCCTTCAAACCTCACCAATGAGAGTTTTCTGTAGTTATAAGTGCAAAACAGCTGTTAACTCAGAGCTCCCCCATGAATCTGTCAGTCACTCCTCATATAGTTTAGGGCTTTGATCTTGGTACCCTGGGGACAGGTCAGCAGCAGACACTGGCACATTCTTCAGGCCATAGTTTCAAAGGGGGCTGGGGTTTTGCATAACCAGAGACAGGGTGTAGGGAACAAATATCCTTCCCCCTAGATATTTCCCAGGAAATGCACTTCACATGCTTGGTCCCAAAGGTTCACTCTTATCTGCCACATAGTCCAATAGTGTCCTTTGATCCTCCAGCACCACAATAATACAGAACCTGAGCATTTAATACAATGGACTCCGAAGATACTCAGGGCCGGCGCTCCCATTAGGCGACCTAGGCGGTCGCCTAGGGTGCTGCTATTTTGGGGGCGCCTGCACCCCCGCCGCCCGTAGAAATTTGGGGGCGGGACCTTCCGCCGCCGCCGTTGGGGGCGGGATTTCAGGGGCGGGACCTTCCGCCGCCTAGGGCGCCGGCAAAGCTGGCACTGCTACTGAAGATACTTAAACGTAATTCAATAATATCACAAAGATATTGCAGGAAATTGCCTCATCTGTCACACAAACCCCTTAAAGCTCCTACATTTGGTAGGGATAAATGCCACGTGCACCCATGGCACCACTTAAATAATGAGCTCCAACCATTAGGAGGCCTTGTTCTACAGACTAACGCATCAGCAATACCTGGTTTCATACCAGGACATGAGTACTGGAATTGCCAACACCATTACCTTTATTTATTTTATAGCATTAGTGCCCCAAAGCTTCAGCCAAGATCCGTGTCCCACTGGGTGAGGCATTGTGAAAACACACACAGTAAAGAGCTTGCAATCTAAACAGACAAGGCAAAGGGCAGGAGGGGAGGCAGAGGAACAGAGAGGGCAAGTGACTTGCCCAAGTTGGCACCAGAGGTCTGTGCTAGAGATGGGCACAGAACCCAGGTCTCCTAACTCCCCATCTAATGTCTCATCCATTAGACCATGCCCTTGTGGAGGTTTCAGCTTCGCTTCGGAGTGCTACCAGCTTCATAGCACCAGGTGATTTAGCTGCAGGCTGTTCATAGTAACCCCAGGGTAAGGCTTTCTCCATTATCCCCTATGGAGCTGGTGCAAGGTGATGCAAAAATCCCATTAGACTGCTTCATGATTAATGATGATTACAGTGCTTTGAAGTAGTAAAGCACAATAGTGCTAACTACGGGTATTAATGCCTTTACTCCTTTGCAATCTCCCTATCCTCTTCAATCCCTGTGGTGGTCTAGCTGACTCAGTGATTCTTCTATAGGCTTCCTTCCTCTGATGTACTTAAAGAAAGTCTTGTTATCGGTCTCTACATCTTTTCACCATTTGCTCTCAATCCTTAAGATGCATCTTACACTGGATGTTAAGTCCTATTAGCATCATTGTCAGTCTTCTAAAAGAGACTTGTGGGGGGCATGAATACACTTTCAGACCTTGCAATGTAACCATCTCAGGGTATTCCCCTCCCTTGCCCTTTCCTTGAATTTTTGTTCCAGGATCCAGCAATTCTAGTAAGGCTTTTTAAAGCTGCCTTCATGCTGGTTCCCATGCATTTTTATTCTGCTTTTATTAGGTGCTAGTACTTGTCTTTCCATCTGCCATGGCCCTTTAGATTTTGGCAACAGGAGGTCTCCCTTGTTTCTCACTCTGAGAAGTATCCTTATGCATTTCATTTCTTGCCTCCTTCATCTGCTTTTGCTGCTCTGTGTTTGCCCTTTAGAGGTTGTTTTTTTTAATATTGGTAATCTTCCATGCCAAAAGTCTGGCACATAAAATGGCAACTCCCTACACCAGTCATTATTCCATCTCTAGTTATTATTAATTATTCGCACTGAAGTAGTGCCTAGGAGTCCAAGTCATAGATCATGATCCCACTGGGCTAGGAGCGATACAAAGAACAAACACAGTCCCTACCCCAAAGAGCTACAGTCTAAGTCAGGGGTAGGCAACCTATGGCACGCGTGCAAAAGGCGGCAGACAAGCTGATTTCCAGTGGCACTCACACTGCCCGAGTCCAGGCCACCAGTCCGGGGGGCTCTGTATTTTAATTTAATTTTAAATTAAGCTTCTTAAACATTTTAAAAACCTTATTTACTTTACATACAACAATAGTTTAGTTATATATTATAGACTTATAGAAAGAGACCTTTTAAAAAGGTTAAAATGTATTACTGGCACGCGAAACCTTAAATTAGAGTGAATAAATGAAGACTCGGCACCCCGCTTCTGAAAGGTTGCCGACCCCTGATCTAAGTAATCTCTAGCCTGTGTGGCGAATTTGACCCCCTAGGCAGTCATTTGACCTGTTAGGAACAAACACTCCTAGGCAATTTGATTATATAGTCTCAAGCCTGAGGCCCGTTTATTGAGCTTACACAAACACACACCAACGCGTTGGGGCAGCCGGTCGAAACCTGCTACACACCAACGCGCTGGGGCAGCAGGTCGAAACCGGCTAGCCCCGATCAACAGGTCTTGTACAAATTTATAGTCTTAAACCGCAACCGCACATGCGTCATTGCCAAGCATTTAGAGGAGGGGGGGTGCTTTCCTGGTTTGGGCAAGCAAGGGTTCACAAAAGGGCAGACAGTGGTTATTGCTTATGCCAAGGCAAGAACATGAGCACATATTCCGGTTACACAAGATAAAGGGTACATTTCAATATGGGTTACAGCCTGAATGACAGTCTTGATGTTAATATATCTTTTCTAATTTATAAGCATTAGTAGGGTATTGGGGGCGGGAGTTACATAGTGGAGCAAGGGAGGGATGTTGTGCCCACCCCTTGATATAATCACTAGGCCTATTGCTATGCTAATTGTTACAGGTTATTGAGAGATGCTTATTACCCATATATCAGTATACAGCATTGATTACAGATAGACTATATGGCTTGGCTATATGGCTTGATACTTAAAGCAAAAGCATATTACAAAAGCAGAAGTTATGCAGGCCATTTATACTGGAGTGCTGCCAAGGACTTTCTTGCAAATATTCCAGTTCCCCTTTTTTCAAAGTGCAGCCCAGTCTGCTTTGGCTTCCTGTCTGACAGTTTTGAGCCAGGCCAGGGTCTGTGGGGGATAGATAAGAGGGGAGGGAGAAAGTAACTTGGAGGGGACAAAGAAGGGGGGGGGGATTTCCTCCACACCTGTCTCCTAACCTCAGCCAATGGTCAACAGAATAGATGGAACGCAGCATTTCACATTAAGTCTCAGGGGTCAGGAAAACAAGACAAAGCTACTCCAACCCGGCCCCAACTGAGCCAGCCAGGTTACATTGCAAGGTCTGAAAGTGTATTCATGCCCCCCCACATTCTAATGGTGCAACAGTTCCACACAGACACCATTTAAAGCGTGTACTGGCAGCATGGGAAGTGTTCTGCCAGGAAGAGCCCCGCACTCTCGAAGGAGAGAACTTCAGCCTGCCCACTCCTGGTACCTTGCACTCCCTCCCGAAAACATGGATGCTGCCAGGCTGGTTTGCCATGATGAGACTGCAACATCAGTGTCAGCGACCTTGTGTTATGGGTATACCCCATATTGAGAATAACTCCGCCCTCCCCCCAAAATAAAGCAGAAACGTTTTGAATCCGCCCACCCCTACGCGTCATCTCTCAGGACAAAGGACCTGCTATGGAGATTGATCAAGCACTACTATGGCAATGAGATGGTGCACATCCAACAACAGGAGAGGGGCAGTAAGGTCTAAGCACTGGACTTGGAGCCAGAAGCTTTCGATTTCTAAGCACAGCTCTAATACTGACTCCCCTCTGTGGTCTTGGGCCAGTCCTTTCTGCATCTGCAGAATGCACGTTAAACCCTGCATCCCTCCGAGAGGATAGAGGGTTGTGTGAATTAATTAGTTAATGTTGGTAAAGTGCTTTGCAAATTCCAAATGTCATTAAGGCCCAAGTAGTATTAATATGCAGTGCAGATAAACTCTTGTTTTGCTGTTATTGTTACAATGGCAAGCACAGCTGTGTTTCCATTAATGCCTTGCTTCCCTAATTGTTTTGATCAGAGGAGGGGCAGCCCATCCAGTGATTTAAATCACATCCAGTTGAGCCTTTTGCTCAAAGTAATTAATACTTTTAAAAAAAAAAACACACAGTTATCTTCAGCACCCACACAGTATCTGGGATGCTTTACAAAAAAAGAGTGACATTAATTAAATAAAACTGGGCCAAATGGTCCAGAGAACTAGAGACAATGTGCCAAACAACATAACAGGCCGTTTAGGGTAAAAAGCTAATGCAACACCTAATAGTCAACACTGACAGATTTCAAAGCACTTTATCAAGGTGGGTATTGTGGTTGGGTTTTGTTCTTTGCGCAGATTGGGGAAACTGAGGCAGAGAAGTTAAGGGACTTGCCCATGGTCCTGCAGCCAAGAACAGAATCCAGGTCTCTCGACTCACAGTCCGATCCCACATCCTCTGGGCCATGCTGTTTCCAGCACTAAATAAGCCGAAAGGCAAAGCGAGCACAAAAGGTGAGCTGATCCCAAATTTAAAAAGTCTCAACAATGACCCAAGACAGCTACAGGGCAGCCTTGGTGGGCATCCCCAGTGAGCAAGCTCCATTCAACGGACCTCTGAACTGAGGGAGGCTCAGACACGGCCTGATTCAGATGGAACCATGGGAAGGAAGAACACAGCCAACCTCAATTCCCCTGGCTCGACCTGGGCAGGGACAAGTCTGCCAGGTAGGATTGCCAACCCTCCAGGATTGGCCTGGAGTCTCCAGGAATTAAAGATTAATCTTTAATTAAAGATTATGTCATGTGACGAAATCTCCAGGAATACATCCAACCAAAATTGGCAACCCTACCGCCAAGCCTAGATGATTAATGGTGAAGAATTCCACTCATGCAGAGGGCAAGCACACTCTCCATGAAGTATGCATATGTGTTATTGATGTGTGTGGACAGGAGTGTATTAAAGAGGATGCTTATACCAGAGTCCACATAAGATCCAATACACGCAAAATATATGAAAGTGCCCATGTATTAATTTACTTCTATTTAACTTCTTTGAGGGCAGCTAAAATGCCCCCCTGCCATTCTGTTACTTACCAGGTGTGTTGTGTGCCCATATTGTCTTACATCATATGGTACCGAGGTTGGGACTACATTTAGACTGTATATTTTGAGGGATATGTTGGACCCGTTATAGAACATCATGGACACTTTCATTGCTGTACCACATAAATAATCATTTAACGTACCACCAGTACGGCCTGAACAGGATCTGTTGGCTAAAATCATGCCGAGGTTTCTATCATGGTCTTGGGGTTAAGGCATTAGTTTGGGAAAGTGGGCTCAATTGCTGGCTGTTATTCAGACTGTGCGTATTTGACCTTGGTAAGTTACTTATGGGCTGGTTCTCCGTTGCGCTGCCCTCTCTGCCGTCTTTCGCGCTGGTATAAAATGCTGCCATTTTGGAATGGCAGTGGCTCACACCCATTGGGATACCGGCATCAGGTGACTTCACAAGATCAGGCCCTTACTCTGTGTGCCAACTATAAGGGGAATAACCGCACTGCCCTACCTTACACACATGGAGAAGATGAATTCATTGATGTCTGTGAGGCGCTCAGATATACTGAGAGAACTGGCAGCCTGGGCTAATCAAAAGTCAGCTAGGCAGGGTTTTTTTGCTACATTCTGAAATACCAAAAATTAAACCTCCATACAGGTTGTGTTGGGGGAGGAACGTTTAGGTCTTTGTGCAGCTTTCCCAGCATCCCACCTAGCACTGCAGAATGCCTCACCGAAGCCCTCTGAGCCCGAAGACTCTGCTCACAGCCCTCGCTCCACAGGGAGCAGCAGAGACCCCAGTGGGTTGCAGGCTGCCAAACAGAAGGCTCTTGGTGCGGAGAAGTGGGAGACTGACAGATTGCGTGCTGCCCTATGGAGTTCCCTTTGGACCATAGCCTGCTTCTAAGAACGCCCCCGGGGGAGTGCAAACTGTAGGAGCCAGCTCACTTTCACTGACATGATGCAGGCCCTACACACACAAGAGGAGGATACCAAAGTGATTCCAAACGTAAACATGCTGTTTGAATAACAACAACAACAACACCACCAAAAAGCCTAAGGTCTAAAGGCACAAAAGCAAAGAAATCCAGATGAGTGGCAGAGCAGCCCTCTGGGCAGGGGGAGACCTGATCTCTCTCTGCACACAAACTACAAGTTCTAGGCACAAGCTGGTGAGCAAAGGAACTGAGCACCATGAACCTTTGTTCTCTGGCCCTTCTGGTGGAATGCACTGTAAAATCCCTTGATTTGTTTGAATTGTGAATTGATCACTTGCCAACTTTCATTTAAGCAATTAAAAGATGTTTATTTTATCATTTTGCAAGCACAAACACACCACCGTCCGCTGGCAGGGTTCGGTTCTTTTTATTTATTACTATTTTCTTATTTTTACCACATAATATGTGTGCACAGTGTGAGGAGTAAATTTTGTGCTGGTGGATGGTTCTGTACCGGCCACTCGGGAGAGTGCAGAACTCTGGTTACTCCTGACAACAGGGAGAACAATACAAAGAGCAATAGCAAAAGCACACGCTCGTGCACGCACATACACACACACACACACCCTGTAGTGGTGAGAAGAGCTGTGCAAATAACTGACTTTTTTGGTTTGCCGGCAATTTAAAAAAATAAACAAAAAACAAAAAAACCACCCTGTTTTGGGTCAACCTGAAAAAGATTATTTTTAAAATTTTCAGGGAAAAGTAAAAAATCATTTGGGGTTGAATGGAACATTTGAATTGAGCTTTTTTAAAAAAAAATACTTGCATGTTTTTTCAAAAATCGAAGGAAATTTTGAAAGTAATGTTTTGATTTTTTCAAGTATTTTTTTTCTGCCCAACAAACCATGTGGTGAATTTGATACAAATTCACTAAATATTTCAGTGACGGCGGTTGGGGGAAGGGTGTGTGATTTTAGTGCCAGGGATCACAATATTTTTCACGAGACCCCATATTACAAGTTCAGGACCCCACCTCCCCTCCCCACGAAAACAACCCCCAGCTTGAGAAACCACCTACTAGGGAACTGACTGACTTTCAACAATGCTTTTCCCCATCCGCTACCGGAGAGCAGTGACTTCCATGCAGCTGGTCAGAGTTTGAAACACTGGCTGCACATCTAATTGTATGTCCACCCATCACCATAGCATTCCAGTGCCCACGAGCAATACTGAATGCATTCTCACAGCCCTCTCTGAAATGTAAACCAGCACCATCATCCCAATTCCATCCCTACCTGAGCGCCGGCCTCTCTCTCCTTGCTATACTGCCACAGCTGAGGTCAGCTGGAGGATCTCCCTCATTATAAAGGAGCAGGGACAGCTAGCAGGATACCCTCTACGGACTCTGAAACTTGGCCTCCAAGGTCTGAGAGAGCCTGAATTTGAGGACCTTCTGGGCAAGCTGCAAAGGACCCACTGTTTTACAGGGTTCTTGGGAGACAGTGGAGGGGTGGAAAGGGGATCTCTTTTCCCCATAGTGGTTCGCTGGCTATGCTCCTGTTTGAATGACTGTTTTCATGCTGCTAGGATTTTGTTGTATGGGGAATTATGCATCAGGGTGGCTAGAACTTTACACATGTATTTTTTTAAATTACTATTTAATTAATTTATTTAATTGTTATTTTAAACGAGGCCCTTAAAGTCACTGGGTGTTGTGTACCCAAACGCCACCTGTGCCTTTGAAATGCTCCTCCAACTCTTCAATGATTCATGGCAGGAGTCAGCAGCAAAGCCAGGACTTGAACCCAGGTTTTCCGCATACCGAGCCAGCACTTAGATCACAAGGCCATTCTTCCTCTCTAGCTTGTCGCTGACAAGGGGAAGGCTCCACATCCCAGCACCAACCCCTGAGTCAGCTCGTCTATATATTATATATAAATCTTTTCCCTTCAAAGGTTCCTGGATCAAAACCATTTCAACACCAACTCCCTGCCCGGAGCACTTTTTTCCCTTTTAAAAGAGCTGACTTATCAAAACCAGATTTTATAATGAGAAAACTAACACAAGCTAAGCCACATTATTATAATTGATGCAATTAATTACATTTATGCTTTTTTTAGAAAAGAAAAGAAAAGAAAAGAAAAGAAAAGAAAAGAAAAGATCCTTAATGCAGGTAATTTTGGCTAAAAGTGCTAATTTGAATCGTTCCATCACATAGAAGATAATTATCAAAATTAATTTAGAAAACACATATTGAATAAAGAGGGGGTGGGGAAAAGGATGCAGGGAATAGGAAAGCGATCATATGATCTTCAATTGTGACCTATCTAAATAGGTAGTTTTATATTGTAAATAGTATTGCTAGTCTGAAGTATTTTCTAATGGAATCTAGGTTGTCTAAGCCATTGAAAATTTTATTATGTTTGTATGTTGAATCATTTATATTTAACAAGCCAGCCTGCCACATATTAACAAAGGTTCCTGGGGTAAATAATGTCATGCAAAAGCATATTACACACACACAAAGAACCCAGTGGGTTTGTTTGTACACAGTGCACAACCCGGTTATTTTATGAAGGAATGCAGTGTTGGTCCCTGGATATTAGCACGACAAGGTGGGCGAGGTAATATCATTTATTGGACCAACTTCTGTCTCTCTCACCAATAAAAGATATTACCTCGCCCACCTTGTCTCTTATTTTATGATGGCGTTGGAGGTGGCATACCTTGCTGACTTTTAAAGGCTTTCAGATCAGCCCAGCCTATGCCAGTCTCCAATGCAGAATAAGACCAGAGCACAATTGAAACATTAAAAAAAGTATAGCTCATATTGGTTTAAATTGGGATTAGGTCCTGCTTTGAGCAGGGGTTTGGACTAGATGACCTCCTGAGGTCCCTTCCAACCCTGATATTCTATGATTCTATTAAATAGACTCCACCTGTTCAGAGTCGTCTTCAGGCTATTTGTCCTTGTTTGTTTATGTGTGTTTAACAGACTGCAGCACTATGTTGGAAAATCATGGAACTAACATGATGTTTGCTACCACCACATTGCTAACTCTGCTTGTGGGTTAGGCCCCTTCCCCCTAACCTGCCTCTCTCTTATAGTCTATTTAGATTGTAAACTCTTCAGGGCGGGGTCTCTATCCGCTACTCTGTGTTTGTACAGTGCCTAGCACAGTGCAGCCCTGCTCTTGAGTGGTCCTTAGGCAATACTGCAATAAACAGGATTAAGAAGAAGAAGTTGGTGATGTGTTCAGAATTGCCAAGCCGGCCTAAGGCTCCTTTATTTTTTGAGGCATTTAAATTGACAAGAGTTCTTCAACCTGGCAAATCAGTCTCTTTGGTTTGTGGCGATTCAGAGTTATTGCTTGGGAGGGAGATTTTATTTTTAAAGACACATTCCAGTGACAGTCTGAAATCTGGGCTAATGTATAAACCTCTGACGGTAATAAAATGCATCCTCAACAAGATGATAGGCCAGGGTACCTGTGCAGCATCAAAATTCAGAATGCAGATCACGGTTGAAAAAAGTTAACGCCGTAGCCAGCTTTGGAGAGACAAAGGAGGTTGAGGGCACCTGCAGTAGCGAGAACTAGAGCATGCAGCTTGGAGCTGGGGGCCATTCTTAGCAAAGGGCTTCTAGCAGTAACGTGGTCTTTGAAACAAGTGCAGGCAGGCAGTGCACAGTCAAGCAGATGTTGATGCAAGCACACTGGATAGAAGTCAGGCAGTGATTCCCGAATGTATGAAACCGAAGCCCTCTTCAGGAAACTGAAGCCAATCATCCTCGCACGACGAGCTTGTGTACATCTTCACAATACAATACACTTCCTCTCCTTTCTTGTTTGCGCTGAGCAAACGATGTTGACATTTAATGTATCATCACCGGCATCCAAGGCAGCACCCACCGAGATGAATGGGGAAGTTCACACGGCAGACCCATTGTTTCAGGCTCTCTGCAAACCGAGGCAGGCATTGCTGCACTAGGTACACTTAGCTCATGTTTTCAAGGTTTCCATCACACGCCTAGCGACTGTTGACTTCTTCTTTGTAATGAAAGCTGAGGTTCTGAAGAGCAAGTGAAAGGCCTATCCACATCCCACTCAGCAAATCCTTCAGCCCCACACTGTTCAAGGGGCCCCACTCTTTGGGAAATGCTGAGTTAAGGACAGACTGTCCATTTTAGCTTCACTTCCCAGGGCTTCCCTGACTTTGCCTCAACCTTCTAATATTTATTTAGAACCAGAATCATTTTTTCACCATGGGCATTACCATGACAACAGTACCAGAGATTTGCTGTGATGCTTGATCCAGCTTAGACACACAAAGATGGCCCCAGCCACCATGCCTACCTTTTGTGATCAGTGTCCATCCCACAAATACTCATTGCAGAATGCGGCCTGCCTTACCCTGACGGGACACCTGTGACAGCGGAATCAAAATGCCTGTTCTAACACGAACTGGTTATTATTTCTGGATTCTGGATATAACCTTTGAGAGCTCTCATACTCTTAGCTCCTGGTCTTTCTTTTGATGCCAGAATCCACTGGGGAAAAAGAAATTATTTACCTCCCAACAGTACCATCCACAGGGAGAGCCCTGCCTGCAACAGCAAAGTTCAAGATGAAAGCCACAAAATGAGAGGACACTCATGTCCCAGTGAAGTCTGGCATTCAAGGAGATCTTTAAAGACCAATGCTGCCCATTAGAATGAAGACCGTAAACTATGTGGCATTAGAGAGATCAAACATCATCAGAAAAACCACCAGAAAAAAAGCAGCAGACAGACTGGCCCATATGAATCAGAAAATCAGCCTCTCCCTTCGCTGCCCGCAGTACTGGGAGGTCACATTACAACTGAGCATTTGAGAGGGGCTTAGAGATTTGGAGTGGAGAGGTTTACATTAAGGAGCAAATAACCACTAAGAGCGTTGATAAGAGCTGTATACGTGTTGGTCAAGAGGGATGTGAGTACCAGGGAGAGATGGGAAATACCTCCTATCACTGAAGCATATCAGCGTCCATTTGTCACCCGCTGAAATAAGATTGAATTTTATTAAACACACCTGGTCCTCCACCTTGCCAACCCACCTTTCACGGTCCTGCTGCTTGGTGGTATAATTTTGGGAGATGTTTGGATCAGCTCATTGTAGAGAAAGGGATGCACTGTTACAGACTAGGGACCGAGTGGCTAGGCAGCAGTTCTGCAGAAAAGGACCTAGGGGTTATGGTGGACGAGAAGCTGGATATGAGTCAACAGTGTGCCCTTGTTGCCAAGAAGGCTAACGGCATTTTGGGCTGTATAAGTAGGGGCATTGCCAGCAGATCGAGGGACGTGATCGTTCCCCTCTATTCGACATTGGTGAGGCCTCACCTGGAGTACTGTGTCCAGTTTTGGGCCCCACACTACAAGAAGGATGTGGAAAAATTGGAAAGAGTCCAGCGGAGGGCAACAAAAATGATTAGGGGGCTGGAGCACATGAGTTATGAGGAGAGGCTGAGGGAACTGGGATTGTTTAGTCTGCAGAAGAGAAGAATGAGGGGGGATTTGATAGCTGCTTTCAACTACCTGAAAGGGGGTTCCAAAGAGGATGGATCTAGACTGTTCACAGTGGTACCAGATGACAGAACAAGGAGTAATGGTCTCAAGTTGCAGTGGGGGAGGTTTAGATTGGATATTAGGAAAAACTTTTTCACTAGGAGGGTGGTGAAGCACTGGAATGGGTTACCTAGGGAGGTGGTGGAATCTCCTTCCTTAGAGGTTTTTAAGGTCAGGCTTGACAAAGCCCTGGCTGTGATGATTTAGTTGGGATTAGGTCCTGCTTTGAGCAGGGGGTTGGACTAGATGACCTCCTGAGGTCCCTTCCAACCCTGATATTCTATGATTCTATGATTAGACTCAACCCTTAGAAATGGATTCAGAGTCCCACAAAGCATGTAGGCTTTTTCCAGTCTGGCAATTTGCTTCAGTGCCCATTTCTAGATCGGAAGGGGGGGGGCGGGGAGCTGCTTCTAGATATTGAAATGGTGAAGACATTTGTTTGAATCAGCAATAGGTCACCATGTGACTGTCGAGAAAAAGGAAGCATGAACTGATCACGTACCAAGCGGGGTCAACAAAGGAAGAAGAGAAAACAAGTGTAGCCAGAGAAGTCCAATGGCAAGCCAGCTCCATAATCTTTCAACTAAGAGAGGAAGGATGCTTTGTGGTGAGAAAACTGGGCTATGACTCCATAGACCAGGGTTCAGTTCTTGGGTCTGACAAAGTTCCTGTGTGATCTTGCTCTCTTCCTCCAGTCCCATCCTTTGACTGTCTTGTCATCTTAGAGTGCAGGCTCTTCATGGTCTCTTGCCATGTGGGGTCTCTAGGTGCCACCATAATAATAAACTAACAATGACTCCATAAGGGCTGTACAGATATCAATCCGTTCTCTCACCCTGAGTATCTGTGTTTTATTTCTCCTGTTTATATGACTGGGGCTTTTCTCTTGTGAACCGCTGACTTCCAGAGCCATCACTCAGAGACATACAGTGGAGCACAACCCCGCCCTCCAAACAGGTTGATCGTTAGCAGAATTTATTCATTTTAAAAGAAATAATAGCTCAGGCCTGAAATAAATCAACAGCAGCAGCAGATGAATAATTTTTCACTCGAGCTGAAAGGTTGTTACTCAAGGACAAAAGTCCTCCCTAATTTACAGCATATTTGTCAAGTTAAACTTCAAAAGACTGGCTAGAGAAAACACAAACCTATTAAAAATATCTTGAAATAAGTACAATGGACTGGCTCCAAACACACTTTCTAATCCTTAATCTCAAAAGTGCCCCTCTCTCTCTCTGTGCTGTTGCAGAGATGACTATGATAACACGCGCCTTTGTTTCACTGCTTCTACAGTAGAGGGCTTTGCATCTGATACATTTAATTAATGTTTCTAGTTCTTTCAACACCAAAATGTTCCTTTTCTATCCTCCCATCTCATCCCCCTTTCTGCTTCCTTGAGGATACTTAATTTACGAGTAATTTCTGACCTTGTCTTCCTCTGAACCCTAAAACAAAATTTAAAACAATCTCTTTCCATTTCAGGTGGAGGTCATATAAAGAAAGACAACTGGGAAAGCAGCTCAACAGGATTAAAGAAATGCAGCCTATACTAGCATTGGAAAACCCTCAGAAAACAATAGTTCGGTGGGAGGAGGAGTGGATATCATGACCAAATGTTCTACTGATATTGAGCAAAATCACAATAAGAATAGACTGGTAGTGCCTGAGAAAGCTCAGCTGAGGTCAAGGCTCCATTGTGCTAGGTATTGTGCAAACACCAAGTAAGAGACAGCCCTTGCCCCCAAAGAGCTTACAAACAAATCAAAGTGGGAGGGGAAACTGAGGCACAGAGCGATGAAAGGACTTGTCCACAGGCTCACACAGGTCAGTGGTAGAGCCAAGAATTGGTTCACAGGTCTCCCAACTCAACCCAACAATCCCATTAATACTTTGGAATTTCCAACTCCCAGCAGAACCAGAATGAGCAGGCAAAATAGTTCTCTGAATATTACAGAGGGAAAAGGTTTGTTGTAGGAGGGTGAGAAATGAACAGAAAGAACATGCTCTTATTCTATTCTGGACTGCTTTGCCTATCCCTGGTATATACAAACCACATAGCTATATCAGAGGCATCTGGAGGCAGAAGGGCATCTTTTGCTCTGACCTCTCTAGCACTACTGGCTTCTGATATGCCCTCGAGTCAGGCAAATCCCATTTGATTACATCCTGAATCGACAAGACAGACAAAAAGGGGGGTGCTAAAGGGCTAGAACACAGAATAGAAAAGTAGGGCTGGAAGGGACCGCAAGAAGTCATCAAGTCCAGCCCCCTGCATTGATTTACATAGATACACGCAGAAGAAGAGAAATTAAGTGACATCCCACCATCACACGGAAAATCTGGGCAGAGTCCGGAATTGAACCTATGTCTCCTGAGGCTCAGGCTAATGTCTCAAGCACAAGATCTCCCTTATCTAGATGCTAGTCTGCTGTCAACTTGCTGCTTTTTATGATACTGACCCAACTACCATTAATATAGAAGAGACTTCAGTGGACAGCTGGCCCCAAGTCAGTGTTGTTTGGGAACCTCTGAAGACCTCTTTATTAGTTTTTGTAATTGTCTTTCGATGAGCGACCCAACTGTCTGTAAAGACCACTATCTTCCAGAGCCGCACAACTGCCCTGGACATCAATGTGGGGTTCTGTTTAAAGTGCTCAAAATAAGACGCTCATGCACCGCCCTATGATTACTGCTACAACGATAAATAAAGCTCTCTTGCAGACACTCTGCAGCTATGTCCTCCTTGGCTTCCATGCACTCGTGAAGCTCAGAGGGGACAGATGTATATGAATAAGAAATGAGACTTGAGAGATTCTGCCAGAAAATTAATGGCATGTCTCCATAATTCCAGCCTGTGCAAGGCATGGTAAATGCAATTCTTCTCCCCCTCATGAATTAACATGCTATGGAAATTAGAGGGGAGTTAGGAGTTTGGACTTAATCATGGTACATGATATACATTAGCATTTGACATCTAAAATGAATTTAAACAACAATAGCAATGCGAATTAGCCCCAAACTGAATCAATTAGTTGTGACTTCCAACTAAGGCACGGGAAGAAAAGCTACAGGGACAGAAAAACATGTAAAGCAGCATTCTCCTATCCTTTCATAAGAGGAAAAGCTGTAACGAACCAAGAGGGGAAAACAAAACTAAACATGCAAAATTCGTTAAATATATATACTGTAAAATGGCCGCAATCTACTCTCGTCCAAACAGGAATTGTTTTGGGGAAGTTTTATGGCCCGTGTTATATAGCAGGGGCAGACAAGATTATCATAGTGTTCCCTTCTATGAGTCTCATGTACAGATGACACGAACCAGCCTCAACCTTACACCCATTTTGTCCAAATGTAAATTCCTGCACAAGGTACAAGGCAGCGGAGAATCCTATCCAGAATGTCTTCCCTTCATCACTAACCCACTGCTCACTTTGTAGCCCCCTTTCCATCCAAAACTTTGTCTTACCCAAGTTTGTACACAAGAGCAATCTTGCTGAGACCTCCCTTTAGCCTGTGAGTAAACAGCATTTTTAGAAGCAAGCTTTAACTTGTCTTCTTCTTTTGAGGGAAGAGGCAGGGAGCAACCATTCCAGCTATCTGACAGGCATTTCTGAAAGCTGATTTCTGCTTGTTGGAAAGCCTGCAGGTGCCTCTCCATGTCCTGCAGTCTCTTTCCCACACGGACACTGTCCACTGAACAGCTACCTTAGTTACTCAGGGTTCTCTGTGCTCAGGGGAGGTGAGCATTGTGTCAGTGAAATGAAAGAGGGACAAAGTAGGATGATAAAGACAATTAAAGGATGATTAGTGTAGCTTGTAAACCATGAGAGAAGATGTTTTTAGGCCGTGAAAATTGCCTGAATATTCATAGAAATGCCCTCTACCATCCAGCAAATAGAATTAATCATATTAATGCATGGAAAAATAAGATTAGCCAGGAAACGGTATAAGAAATCTAATCATGTTTTATTGCATGAAACAAAGCAGAGGAGGTCAAGGGGCCCTTTCATTGTAATTTGTTACAAAAGTCTCTCTCTCTCTGCCACGCTGCTGGCAAAGGAGTTGTGCAGGGCTGGGCTTTCAGAAGCGCTGGGCACCCTGTAGTCCAGATGAAATCACTGGGAGCTGCAAGTGATTTGGAAAAACAAAAGCAAATCAGAGTCTAGAAGCTAGTCAGGGAAGGAATGGGTTTCCAAGAGCAGCGTTCACAGAAGGGAAGTGACCCCATGTTACCAAGGAGTCAAATGAAGTTTGGCCAAATTTATGGATGTAGCTGAGCGAATGTGGCCCGTTTTGCTACTGACAAGTTTAAGCAGCACAGTAGCAATATCAGAATGCAATTGCTCTAGCAGTGGGAACAGCGGGCCAGGAGACAATGTTCCCGAGTTCTATTAATAGCCATGCATCAGTCTCACCATGTGACCCTGGGCAAACCACTTAGGTCCTGATCCTGCAAAGATTAAGCCATTTGCATCATTTTAAGCACGTGGAGCAGTCCCATGGGACACTGCTCATTGGCTTAAAATGAAGCACATGCCTAAATCTTTGCAGGATTTGGGCTTTATACCTCCTGTGCCTTAAGGCCCCTCTGTGGACCTACACTCAAAGGGATCGTTGTGAAGCCTCCGCCCACTCTCTATTCAAACTGGATCCTGCAATGCTTACTCGGCAGGGGCGGCTCCAGGCACCAGCGCACCAAGCGCGTGCCTGGGGCGGGAAGCCGCGGTCGGCGGCCTGCTGGTCGCCGTGAGGGCGGTTTCGGCGGCAATTCAGCAGTGGGGACGCCGAAGGCGCGGAATCAGCGGACCTCCCGCAGGTGCGCCACCGAAAGCCGCCTGACTGCCGTGCTTGGGGCAGCAAAATACATAGAGCTGCCCGTTACTTGGGCAAAACTCCTGCAGAGTTCCATGTTTTATCATTATTATTTATATAGTACAGTAGGCCGACATGAAGAAATACAATATTTAAGCCAGCCCATAAAATACCCTAAGTTATCATGCTCGCCGTCCCCCCAACTTTGCTTCTGTATTGAGATGAGAAAGCTCAGTTGCATGAGATCTTCACATCCCCCGGGAGGAGCGTTTTAGATGAACTCCAACTCCAAACCGCAGCCAGTAAAACGAACACACACAAGAGCTGTGCCAGCTACCTCCCACTGGGGAGAGTTCAGCTCACTGACCTGAAATTCCTATTTTAACATGAATCTGCAATTTGAAGAACAAGGGCCAAAGCACAGCCCAGCAAGTTGCAGAAGCCGGATCATCCCGGCGAGCTGACGCATGCCTGCCAGAGGCAAACAGGAAACATCACACAATAGCACAGCCCTGCCTGCGAGGTAAGTTACTAGCATTTCCAAAGCTGGCGGCAGGCTCGGAGACGGTCTCTCCTGACTCTCTCTCCAGGTAGCTGCAGTTTCATGGACCCAGAGTCCAAAAATCACAACACAGACCCCACCCCCCCAAAAATTAGTGAGATTGAAGAAAATCATAACAGTAAAATAACATTTCCATTTCCAGTCTGTCTTCCTGAGTTTTTTGAACTCTTAACAGCCAGCGCCCCCGCCTGGTGCAATTCAACCTGAAAGATACACTAACTAGCGAAAGTCACGCTGGCGCAAACAGAACCGGCATGACGCCTATGAGTTTGGGTTTACGTGGTACTTAAATGATGCACAGGCCTTGCACAGGATCTCTGCGTAGAGTGGATTTCTCCCCAGACCTGCACACACAAATTGAGGGATCTGCCTCTTCTTCTTGATGGGAGAAACGCTGTCTCCCAGGGCTCATCTCTGCCAGCAGGAGTGTGCATGGTGCTTAACACAAAGAAGGCAAGAGGATACAATCCGATACCACTCTAGACGTCCAAGGTGCTAAACAAACATTAACCAATGAAGCCTAGAATATGGGGCACAACTAGCGGGTTCGGAGCTTAGACCACTGGAAACTGCATGCACGTCGAAATATCCGAGAGAGACGGGACAGAAAGGGACTGTATTACATGAGACTAAGGTGGCTGAAAAGAGCTGCATTGTCATGGCCACTACAGCAAATGGCACTACATTTTCCATTTCAAAGCCCTGATTTATCTGTGAATGCTGCAGTGCGGAACATTCATTTAAGGCACCCTAGGGGTACCAAGAGACAAGCATACCGATGTGGTAAACGTTACCTGTATACCTGAAATCAAAGGGAGAAAACTCTGCCCCTCGGGACTGACGCCAGATGTCCCCCAGGAGATGCCTGATCTACACAAGGTTTTTGTACCGGGATAACGATGTCAGTTGGGATGTGATTTTTCTACCAATATAGTTGTACCAGTACAAGCGTAGTGTAGACACAGTTACACTGGTATAAAGATATCTTATACAACTGTAGAGCTTATTCCCCTTCCCAGTATAACTGTGTCCATACTAGGGAGGTTGAACAAATCATGTCAAACCAATCTGATAGCTTTCTTTGATAGGATAATGAGTCTTGTGGATAAGGGAGAAGCGGTGGATGTGGTATACCTAGACTTTAGTAAGGTATTTGATACGGTCTCACATGATATTCTTATCAATAAACTAGGCAAATACAACTTAGATGGGGCTACTATATGGTGGGTGCATAACTGGCTGGATAATCGTACTCAGAGAGTAGTTATANGAAGCGGTGGATGTGGTATACCTAGACTTTAGTAAGGTATTTGATACAGTCTCACATGATATTCTTATCAATAAACTAGGCAAATACAACTTAGATGGGGCTACTATATGGTGGGTGCATAACTGGCTGGATAACCGTACTCAGAAAGTAGTTATAAATGGTTCCCAATCCTGCTGGAAAGGTATAACAAGTGGGGTTCCGCAGGGGTCTGTTTTGGGACCGGCTCTGTTCAATATCTTCATCAATGACTTAGATATTGGCATAGAAAGTACGCTTATTAAGTTTGCAGATGGTACCAAACTGGGAGGGATTGCAACTGATTTGGAGGATAGGGTCATAATTCAAAATGATCTGGACAAATTGGAGAAATTGGTCTGAGGTAAACAGGATGAAGTTTAACACAGACAAATGCAAAGTGCTCCACGTAGGAAGGAACAATCAGTTGCACACATACAGAATGGGAAGAGACTGTCTAGGAAGGAGTACGGCAGAAAGGGATCTAGGGGTTATAGTGGACCACAAGTTAATATGAGTAAACAGTGCGATGCTGTTGCAAAAAAAAAGCAAACATGATTCTGGGTTGCATTAACAGGTGTGTTATGAGCAAGACACGAGAAGTCATTCTTCCGCTATACTCTGCGCTGGTTAGGCCTCAACTGGAGTATTGTGTCCAGTTCTGGGCACCGCACTTCAAGAAAGATGTGGAGAAATTGGAGAGGGTCCAAAGAAGAGCAACAAGAATGATTAAAGGTCTTGAGAACATGACCTATGAAGGAAGGCTGAAAGAATTGGGTTTGTTTAGTTTGGAAAAGAGAAGACTGAGAGGGGACATGATAGCAGTTTTCAGGTATCTAAAACGGTGTCATAAGGAGGAGGGAGAAAACTTGTTCATCTTAGCCCCTAAGGATAGAACAAAAAGCAATGGGCTTAAACTGCAGCAAGGGAGGTTTAGGTTGGACATTAGGAAAAAGTTCCTAACTGTCAGGGTGGTTAAACACTGGAATAAATTGCCTAGGGAGGTTGTGGAATCTCCATCTCTGGAGATATTTAAGAGTAGGTTAGATAAATCTCTATCCGGGATGCTCTAGACAGTATTTGGACCTGCCATGAGGGCAGGGGACTGCACTCGATGACCTCTCGAGGTCCCTTCCAGTCCTAGAATCTATGAATCTATAATGATATAGTTAGTGTGTTACAACTTGTACCATTTGTCGTTATTTATGCCAGGGCAATGAGAATGTAAAATGTTACCATTCTGATTGGACAACCTATTTTATAGCTGCTTTGCACTGGCGTGAACGAGGTGCAAAGCAATGGAGAATCACTTGTCTTGAGTGCAGAATCATAGGAAGTGTTACCCAGCAATCACAGCCTCTCTCCACTGCTCAATTTACCCACCTGTGAGCTGGTTATAATCATATTTACCCAATTCACAAAGGGGTTGTAAGTTAGTGGGTGGTAAAAAGATGAGTGTATTTTGGGGGGGAGGGAGAAATTTCAAACATATCCATTTTTGCTGACCAGTTTTTTCACTATCTATAAAGTGCTCTGAGATCCTTAAATGAAAGGTGCGGTATCTCTGCAGAATATAGGTTCTAAGATTAAAAAAAGGGAGTGCGGGCTTGCTAGGAGACATTGATTTGCCATGCAAGAAACAACTTATCTAAAATAAAAAGCCATCTGTAGAGTATTTGTCTCCAGTTTTAAGCATTACTGAGCTCTTTAAAAAATTTAAAAAAGTGCACAAACTGAATAAGAAAATCTGTTTCCACATCCTGATGAAGATGTAGCTGACATTTAAACAGTGGATTAAAAAAAGCCACTGCACATACACTTTTTATTCATTCCCAGTCCTCTGAAAAATAGGACCAGGGAAGAAAAGCATCCAAATATTACAGATAAAAGTATCTGTTATTTAACCGGCTCTTAAACCTAATTCACTGCACAGAAAAGGGAAACTTTCATACTTGCATTATCTGGGCTTCAACCGATGATGAAATAGGTTATTTCAAGGAGCACAATAACTAATCTTCTCAAGTTTTCTGCCTCTTGCGTGCAGCGGGACAATAGAATGCTTGTCAACTTTCAAATAAAAGTAATCACTGGTAGGACAAATCCCAAAGGAAAGGACAGCAGATAGATGTAAGCCATTGTTACCCAGCGATAGGGCTGTGTGGTTTACAGCCTCTCTGTTGCAACTGGCAACTAGCTAGGGATTGGAAATGAAAATACACCAGGGAGGCCTAATCCTCTGCTGACCCGCACCTTGTGTAATCATTCACACTAATGCAGAGTGAACGCAAAGTCAGTGCAAACCACTGGCAATTGGAAGCATTCTTAAACACACTCTCCTCTGGTGTCAAACAACTGCACAAGGTGCAGGGCAATGGAGGATTAGGGCGGTTGAGCTGCAGCAGTGGTAGAAAAGAGAGAAACACTTCAACAGGCAGTGGGTTATCTGCTTAACTAAGGAGCTGATCCAAAGACCAGTGAAGCCAAATGTCATTCCATTGGCTTCAACAGAATTTGGATCAGGTCCTGAGAGAGCTCTCAAACACAAGCTCTCTCTAGAAAGCCCTGAAGCTGGAAGTCGGGGATCAGAAAGCAGTTACAAACATAAGAAAATAAACCCATTCCATGCAATTCATTACAAGTAGCTATGTAAAACAGCAATACTAATGGCTATGAATCATCATCATCATTATTTATTATACTTAGGAGCTCTAGTCAGGGACACTAGGCCCCCATTGTGCTAGGCACTGTACAAACACAGAACAACAACAAACAACAAGGAGTGTGCCTGACCCAAAGAGCTTGCAATCAAAGTATCATCATGATATGAAACTGTAACCACGCACCCTCTGAAGAACAGGTACTCTGCTCTCCTCAATTTGCTGGGTAGACCATGACATGTATTATTGAACAAGCCCATTCAGTGGTTTTGAATGTCTGACATCAAAGATGAGCAAAAAGCAGATTTGATACTGGAGAACCAGTCCAATAATATTAGATGTCAGTTAACATGGTTTTGCATCCCTGCCCATCATGGCTAAATGCCATTGATGGACCTATCCCCCGTGAATTTATCTAGTTCTTTTTTGAACCCTAACATCCTCTGGCAAAGAGTTCCACAGGCTGACTGTGCATTGTGTGAAGAAATACTTCCTTTTGTTTGTTTTAAACCTGCTGCCTATTAATTTCATTTGGTGACCCCTAGTTCTTGTGTTATGAGAAGGAGTAAATAACACTTCCCGATTTACTTTCTCCACAACAGTCATGATTTTATAGACCTCTATCATATCCCCCTTAGTTTCTCTTTTCCAAGCTCAGGAGTCCCAGTCTTACTAATCTCTCCTCATATGGAAGTTGTTCCATACCCCTACTAATTTTTGTTGGCCTTTTCTGTACCTTTTCCAATTCCAATATATCTTTTTTGAGATGGGGCAACCACATCTGCATGCAGTATTCATGATGTGGGCATACCATGCATTTATATAGAGGCAATATGATAAATAGGAGGTGGGGGTAGGGCAGGGAAAAGACATGTATTCTACCCACTGTCCACAGGCAGTAGCAGCGCCAGCTCTTCCGGTGCCCTAGGCGGCGGAAGGTCCCGCCCCCAAAATTGAACGGACGGACGGGGCGCCGGTGCCCCCAAAATAGCAGCGCCCTAGGCAACCGCCTAGGTCGCCTAATGGGTTGCGCCGGCCCTGTCCACAGGACAATTCGGGGAGTGGGAAGAGGAGAAGGATCCTGTGAAGAGATTTTAACCAACTCAAACTAAGCAGAAGATTCTTATATACCTAGGGGCTGCAAGGTACCTGAGATGCCCAACTTCCTCATCCTGAACACCTGAAACACAGCAGGGATTCAACATCCCATTCTGGTTTTATCATGGCTGCAGCCATTATGGGATTAAAAAAGAACTCCTATTCCCCCAACTCTCTGAAGGGAGGTGGGGGACTGAAGAAAGGACATTCAAACACTTTTGTGTTCTAATGTTTTGTCTGGTTTCAGAGTAGCAGCCGTGTTAGTCTGTATCCGCAAAAAGAACAGGGGTACTTGTGGCACCTTAGAGACTAATACATTTATTTATAGTTTGAGTTGGACACCTGAGAATCAGGACTCGTGGGCTCCATGCCCAGCTCCGAGGAGGGCGAAGGGTGTAGTTGTTAGAGAAGAAGCCGAGGGTTCAGAACTTCTGGATTGTCTTCCCAGGTACACCACTGGCTCATGTACAACTGCGCAAGCCAATTAACCTTCTGCACCTCAGTTTGCCTATCACGTGGTGACCATAACAACCTACTGGGGTTTTGTGAGCATCCATGCTTGTACAACAGAGACACCCTTAGAAGAGAGGAGCTACAGATAGTAAATGTGATGTTTTGCCTTGCAGAGTTTATTTTTAGCCTTTTCAGCTACCCTGTCACATGGGACAGAAAAATCAGAATTAAAAGCTGTCACCACACTCCTTTCAATGCTGGCATCTCACAGCAATATGGTGCAGGTTACATATTATATAGCTGGCATAACTTATGCCATGTCATATAACACAATTACTTATATATTCAGCCTATTAGCAGACATATCATGACAATTCCTTGGGAAGCCATTATGCTGTATCGTGTCGCTGCACCCCCTCTAGGCCCTGATGTTACTTGGATGTGTGTGTTATTTCAGTGCACCAGACCTTCTGCATCCTGCTCTGTGGAAGAAGAAGATATCCAGGGTGCTCTCTGCACTGGGTTAATACAAGCAAAGCTCACCCTGTGCCCTCCGGCCCCACATGGCCGGGTTGCTAGTTTCCCCTAGAGTTTTGTGTGTCACTGCTGGAGTTGAGTGTTTAAATTACAGAACATTTCGTAAAGAACCAGGTACTTTTGGTAAGTTCACATGTTTTTTGTTTACCGCATTAATGAGTGACATCTCACAACTTCCCTGTTGGCACAGAAGCATTACAACCCCCAGTTTGCAGACACAAAACTGAAGCACAGACTGGTTGAGGGAGCCTGGCAGAGCTGGGAGCTGAGCCCCCCAGCACTCATGACCTAGTCCAGTGGTTTCATCACAAGACTCTTTCATCTATAAATTCAGACAAAAAATAAGGCACAATTTTTTTTTTTTAATCAGTGAGGGTAATTAGCCACTGGAACAACGGTGGATTCTCCATCACTGGCAATTTTAAAATCAAGATTGGATTTTTTTTTTCCCCTAAAAAAGATCTGTTCTAGTTCAAACAGGAATTAATTCAGAGAAGTCCTAGGGCTTCTCTTATACAGGAGGTCACACTAGGTGATCACAATGCTTCTGGCTTTATAAACTATGAATCTATAGTAAATCTAAATATGATACTTACCCACAGATTTGTACAATGCTCCGAGATCCACACATGAAAAGCACTATACACGCTCAGTGTCTATATAGGTACCTCTCTAAATGAAAGCCTTCAGGGAGGTTTTGTCCAACCCATAGCAGTATGGTTGTACAGTACCTCCTACCCTCTAGGTGAGATCAGGATCTCATTGCGCAGGGCACTGTACATACATATGGTAAGAGAGAATCCCTGCCCTGAAAAGTTTACAATCTAGATAGAGGGTGGAAGGGGAAAGAAAGGTACAGAGAGGTGAAGTGACACAGCAGGTGGGTGGCAAAGCCTAGTCACTGGACCACTGTCTCAAACCAATAAAATATGTTCAAAACCTGGCCAAAATTAATATATAATTCTAAAGAAATGTATTAATGCATAATCAATAAATATAATACAATTTATAGTTTTGTTTAAAAGTATATGCTAATTAATGTATTAATACAATATATAATTTTAAACAAAATAACAACATTTACCAAACATTTTTTGAAGTCTCAAAGCAGTTTCAGGTTTGGTTTCTCTGTTGAGTTTACTGACCTCATTATTTTCCGAAATACACAGCTGCTCTCAAAAGTTCAAAGAAAAGACAGATTTATTTTTAACTTTGCAACAGAATATAAGACTCTTTTTCCACCTACATCTGAAAGTAGAAATCTCTGATTCTCTCACCAAGTTATATGGACTTTAAGCACTAAAATCAAAAGCAGTTTGTAACCATTAGAGGGAATAACATTTGGCTGTAAAGCAATAATTAACTACAGCAACTGGGACAGATTCACATTCCAGGGTAGAATAGTTGTAAAAATTGATCATTCAGGAAACTTTTGCTTCATATAAATGTTGAATGATGATCAGGTATTATTATAAAAAAAACATCAATTAAAACATATCATGCTTTTAAACACTATATCCATCTTCCAAATGGCCAAGAGCGGCTACATTAAACAATTGCATGCTGAGTATTTTAAAATTATTATAGTATATTTATTACTCTTGTAATCATCATTATCTAAAGGCAATGTTTGATTAAAAATCTCAATTGCAAATACTCAAACTCTACCTGGATAATATTTCTGATAAAAAACCACCAATGGGTTTTCATTACAATCATATCAGAATGTCCATTTCTTACATTGCCCTTGTGAGCACTGCACTCTGGACCTCGTGATGTAAAAGCACCTGAATCTGTTTCTTATGCTAAAAAAAAAAAGAGCTCCCCTACCTTCTTGTGAGGCAGTGTTACGCAATTCCCCGGCGTGGCACTAAGAGGTGCTGTGCTATCGGAGGTTCTGATTTTCATATGGGACCTAACCCTAATGTCCTGATGACTTGTAATTAAATTTGTCCTGTACAGAAAACTAACCCAAGGGCTATGCGCCACTTGCATCCTATTTTGAGTGCTCATGTGGGACTTGAGTGGTCCATATGCTTTTTGCTATGCTTCTATACAGGGATGAATTTCACTCTACATGAATACACAGTACTTTTTGCAGCAATAGGGAGGGCAGTAAGGACACATCCTTCCGGCTGAATTTCAGTCTGGGTTATTGCACTTTCCTGCNTTCTTACTGTATGTTCCATTCTATGCATCCGAAGAAGTGGGCTGTAGCCCACGAAAGCTTATGCTCAAATAAATTTGTTAGTCTCTAAGGTGCCACAAGTACTCCTGTTCTTTTTTTTAATCAATCAAGAAACACTGAATCAACATCAAAGCATTCCAGACAGCATGCTGCGGTCAAACAAATGAACATTAGTGGTGGTGGTGTTTTTAAAACAACACTAATTCATTTTGGAGGGGGTGGGAATAAAGCTTCATCATTGAAAGGAATCGGTATGGAGTGACAAGTCATTTCATTCTAAGGAAATCTACATTCGAATTTAGATTCAGGATACAATTTGGCACTAAGTGGCACCATTGCTCGCAGACTTTGCAGGAAGGCACAAAATCGGCAGCATCCTCTTTCACTGCTACAGGTGCTTCTCACAAAGCAGCGGGGGTGGGGGACACACGCAGCTGATGCTTGTATTGTCACACACTGGACAATACACATTCTGTTGATATTATTAATTATTTGTATTACCATCGCACCTAGGAACCCAAGTCATGGATCAGCACTCCTTTGTCCTAGGCCTAGCACAAAACACAGAACAAAAAGACAGTCTCTGCCCCAAACAGCTTTACCATCGAAATAGAAGCTGTCTCTGGGCTTCATTCCCCATCTGTAAAATGGGGATAATACGTGCTTGTATTCCACTTCGCTCAATGAAGCCCCGATCTCACCTGAGCAGCCTAAGCATACTGTGATACCACCAATAGACACTAGCCATTTATATCTCCTGTCTTTACATTCTTGTCCCTGAGAAGATTGGGTTTAATTCTTCTTCCAGTCAAAGAACAGCCTGATTCTAATGCGTTTCCCTCCAGATTTTCTACCTATAAATGACTTTTTTTGGTTGCGTGGGAAGGCAGCGTAAAAGTACTCGTCTCCCCCTCAAGATATTTAGTCAGTCCAAGCACTTTGCCTATTAAAAATTAATCAGAGTTAGTTTAGTGTTAGAACTCAGCAAGAGTCATCATTAATTTGCAAGAACCTTCCCAGAAGATTATCGGCTCCCATTCACTCCTTCATGACATCTAAAACGTAGTAAAACTGACGCACCCTTTTATTAACTTGTATTACTCCATGATTTTCCTCATTGTTATTCCTGATTAGCTGTATTTCAGCAGTGCACAGAGGCGCTGCCCAGACATACAGCCTGACACAGCCACTGCCCCATGTATTACAATCTAAGCAGATGTTACAGAGAAAAGGGTGGGGGGAAGGAGGAGTATCCCCATTTTACAGATGGGGGATGGAGGCAGCGAGATTGAGTAACATGTCCAAACATACAGTTTGCAGCAAAGCAGAGAATCTAAATCTCACAAGTGCCAGTCCAGTGTCTTCGCCATGGGACCATCCTTCCTAGGCCAATTTAGCCAACTGAGCTAAACTATATTCTTGTTAAGAGAGACGTGGCTCATATTCACTTTCAGAGCATCTCCCACAGACATGCACTGTGAGCATAAATTGCAGAAGCCGGACTTGCACAGAAGCCCTTGAGTAATTTAAATTCACTCTCCCCCACTCTACCGCAGAACCTCAACCCAGGGTGGAACTGGTAAGACAGTCTGTCCTGCAGAGAGTCAAATCTATTGTCTGGTACAATGGTTTAGCACCTCTGTGCTGCCTATCAATCTGGCTCTAGATGTGTTGCTCAATCCATTCTTGGAGGAAGAGAGCAGTAACAATGGCATCGCCCCCAACCAAACTCTCATAATTTGCATGGCTTGGTGCTCTTGCAAATTTTTTTATTGTAATATTCTGTAGCTTGAACGAGACATGAATGATTTTGTGGGAGAGCGGGCTAGACTGGATTTTGTTTATTTGTATGCATTTCTGGACTTGATTAAAACAGTTTATAATACTTATTAAATGAAATATTGTAGTTGCGAGGTACTTAGATATAATGGTTTATTTGGCCAGGAGTTTATCTGCCACATTACCAATAATTAAAACTAGGTTTTCATAAAGCAAATTAAAAAAAAGAAAGAAGAAGGGGTTTCTAGCAATATTTTCAAGCTGAATCATATCAACATATTTAAAGAATAGATATGAGCTTCAGTTTTTCCCCACAGGCAAAAATTATTTTAAAAAATGGGAAAAAATGAGTCATCTGAATTTAATTACCAGGCTCAGGGTAGCGACGGCCAGCTTTGAAAAGTGAAATTTAAAAAGGACTCTGTAATTCTGCATATGGAACTGACGAGTTTGCGTCTAGAGAATACTAAATTGGGTCCTTCAAATTGACTGGAGCCTATAAATCTTGCCTGTGCGTATTTCACAAATATAGGAGGAGTGCAGAATGCACCTTGGAAAACAAACCTTGCTATGGACTCTTAAGAGTGAAATTCACACCTGCACAAGGTGTGTGATTTCACTCACCAGTTCAGTGTGTCTTGACTGTCCTGCTGTAGCGGCCAATCCACTGGACACAGCTAATAGTGTTGGTCTTTAAACTAAACCCCAGTGGTAGTCCACTGAGGGAAGAGAGTCAATGAATATGTACCACCTATTTTGACGTCCTCAGCGGAGCACAGGCCACGTGTGGGCCTTCTGCATGGGGGTGAGTCTCACCCTTGAGGAAGTAAATGTTGGGGTAACATTTTCAAAAGGGATCTTGGCAACTGAGAGCCTAAATCACGTAGGTGCTTTGAAAATGTGTATCTATGGATTATGAATGGATTCCCTGTTATCATTTGGTTTTAACATAGGTTTCCTCAAACAAGTGTGGTTTTACTTTCAGGAAGCAACACGCACAGGTTGAAGAATGTTTGTCTTCAGAGTCCATCCGATAACTTCCAGCCCTGCTGTATCGCTCAGCCTGCGGATCCTTCCTGCAGCACCGAATAGCTAAGTAGTAACAGTGCCCTAAAATATTAATGTATGCTAATAAAAACAGTTTGCTCATAAAACAGCTACATCTAATTTTCAAAGGTGTCCTGGGGAACAGTAAACAACTGGTACACAATAAATGGCCGCTACCTAATATTAATCTTATTCCCCCATATTTGCCAGGCAAATATAAATTACATAAATGAATGTTAGTGAGACAAGGTGGGTAAGGTAAGATCTTTTATTGGACCAAGCTCTGTTGGCAAAAAAGACGAGCTTTCGAGCTTGCGCCAAGCTCTTCTTCAGGCATTGTAGCAGCGACAGGACCCTTGTAAATCATCATAATTTAATCTTCTTTTCTGTTACTCCCAGTTGATTTATTTAATTATTTTAGACCTTTATTTCTTCCCCTTCCCCAGGGTGGGGTCCCGAAGAACAGTCGTCTCCATCAATCAGTAGCTACAAGTTTTAACTCCTTGTTGAGTGAGCAGAAAGCAGTACATGAATCCACCAGGCACCGAGCACTCGACTGCCTACAAGAGCTGAGGGACTGTCTGGGGCTATCTAGTCTGACCCTTTGTATATTAAATTGATGCTCCCTACATTGTTCTCCCCTTTAGCAACTGCAGTGATGCTTCAGGCACCACAGTAACCTCTCATTTAAACACTGCCCTCCTTAGCTTCAGTTGCTAAAGGGGAGAACAATGTAGGGAGCATCAATTTAAGACAGTCCCTCAGCTCTTGTATGCCATTAAGAACCTCCACAGTAACCTCTCATTTAAACACTGCCCTCCTTAGCTTCAGCTCTTCTATTACCAGCTGTTTCCAATACTGGGTATCCCTTATGATTTCTATCCCTGTCCCTTAATCCACCAGCCTTTCGTTCAGGTGCACGAAATAATGGTTGTGCAAAAACGTTTTACAACTCAAACTGACGCCGATTCATTCTCTCATCTGCTCCTTCCACCTGGAACCGGTTAAGAATTCTCTACCCTGTTGCCATTTCCAATGTCCAAGATTACTCCGCAGCCTATGGAAGAGTGCTTAATGCATCTCCTAGGTACCCCTCGTTTCACGGGACTCCACTCATTTTAGTGCCAAAGTGGCCTCCATTCCACACATATCTTGGTGTGTCCCCCCAACACACACTGTTACTGTTGAGAAATTATTTTCATCCAAAATAACATAATCACGCAGCTGCGGCTGCAGGAAGAACCAGCTGCACTAAAGAGATGAAGCCCATAGTATTTTAAATCTCCTGCGTGAGTAATGTTTGTCTCCTCCTCATTGGGGGGGCTCTGAACATTGTGCCCCACATTCACGCCTTGGCAAATAGAGAGGTACAATGTCTGAGAAAGCATGAGGATATGGAGCTAACTTCTTTATCACCAAGGGAATCCAATGAGGAAATCTCAAGTCACCACTGAATCAAACCGCTGCACCTCTGCACATTGATGGTGGAACTAGGGGGGCTGCCGCACCCCCTGGCTTGAAGTGGGTTCCATGATATACAGCATTTACAGTTTGGTTCAATGGCTCTCAGCGCCCCCGCTATACAAATTATTCCAGCGTCCCTGCCTTTGCACCTCATAGATGGAGCCCTCTCTCATATGGGCGGCCGAGTGGGCCATGACAAACCTCGTAATTTAATGTCCCTACTCCTTAAATGAATCTTCCTTAAACATCACTTGTATTCTGATGCTCTCCAAAACTGGGAAGGAAAACAGTGAAGATCTCCTTCCTTCCACTCCTCTCTTTCAGTCATTCTCGAAGGGGAACGCAAAATCAAATCGTTTATATGTACAGGAGCTTATATGTCATTTTCAAACTACATGAAGGATAATTCTCTTATCACTAAAGCTGGGCCTGAACCACAAAGCTCAGATCTCAGTCCAAACTTCTGCAAAATTTGGGGTGTTCTGTAACCGGCCGCCCCCAACACCCTGAATCCAACGTAAGAACCAGCTACAGAACTAGATTCTGGACCTGAACTTCCATCGCAGATAGGAGGTGATGGGATCTGGGGCTTTCACATGGGTCCATCTTCATTTGTCACGCATGCATCTGAGGCCTAGTGTATGCTACAATGTTTTTCTAGCATAGCTATGTCAGTTAAGAGTGTTAAAAAAAAAACCCACAAAAAACCCCACAGCTTTAACTGACATATCTATGTTTGAATGCTCACACACACACACACACACACACACACACACACACACACACACACACACACACACACACGTAGCTGCAGCTTACACCAGCCAGAGTCCTTTTGCTTGTACAGCTTACATAGTTTGGGCTGCTGGTTTAATCACACTCTGGGAATTATTCCCATTGTCAGTACATGCTGGGTCTCCACTTGGGGGCTTTGCTGGCATAACTGTACCCACAAAGTCTTCATAGTGTAGACAAGACCTCACACAGTGAACACACTGGCCTCCTCTTTTTTACATTCCATTCAACTAAGCAGCAAGGGGATTTAAAATGCAGCCGAAATCTCAAGAGATTCAACCACCGGCGAAACACTATTCACATCAAACAAGATCTTTATAACATCATCAACTGCTGAACACAAACATTAACAAACCTAAATCATCATCGTGGGGTATCCCGTAACTTTTTTTTGTCAGACGCTATTAGTTCATACGTCAGGTATCAAATTTATTCTACAAACCCTGACTTGTAATTTCACAGCCCTGACCGTGGAGACGTCATTGTTACCTTGAAGAAAGCAAAAGAAATGGAATGACTGCAGTGGAATAAGTTTCTTACCAACAAAATAAACCCCACTCTCTCAAAGCAAGCACATTTGTGGAGTAATCAAACGAGACTTAATGGGACGAGAGAACAGGAATACTTAAATTCTGTCTGCAGCCTGCTGTACATAGAGCAAATCAAACAGTAGCACATTTGCCACAGGGTCGTTAACAGTAAAGTTAACTTGTCAGCAATAGATTTACCAGTAAGCAGAAAACAATTGAGCAAAAAGCAAGTTCAAGATTTCTACATCCACAGGTTTTTAATCTAGTTAACCAACTACATACCACAGGGCTCATAAGAAAGAGCATGCTTCAAAGCAGACATCAATCACTGTAAAACTCAACTAAAGCCATAAAAATATATGCAGAGATTTTTCATTACAATGTACTTTAAAATCCCAAATTGTGGCTGTAACCACTGCTAGTGCTGACCGTGAAGTTTCTGGTTCAGGTACGAGGTGAAGTGCACACTGGATCCCATTGCAGTTAATGTCACACCTAAAGTTATATATGTGCAGATATAATTAAACATGTACAGCCATAAAAGGAAATACAGCCACTCACTTACCAGAGTGAGGATCCCTCCGTTCCAGTGACTTCTAAAAAGTCATATCCATCTTCTAATTGAAAATCCATGAAAACCAGAGCAATGGTGTCTCCAGGCTCTGCTAGGATAGTCCACGTACAGTCTGCATTATTGCCATACTCGGAAGGATAATGAGGACTGGAGATAATTCCACTCTGTCCCCGTAACGACCCTCCACAAGCATCATCGGCTGAAAGGCAGAAAATACACATCATGGGTGTTTTGCTGGAAGGGAGCATGATGCAAATATGCCACCAAGGCATTGGAGCAACACAGTCCTGAGGTTTTTTTATTCTTCCCCTTAATGTGTTAAAGCTTTCAGAGGGGGTGGGGGTATGACTCATATGCCACATTTGAGACAACGGAGGGAAATCGTGATCAATAATTTCTCCAAAACTCTAAAGGCGGGGGAAGGAGATTTTAAAAGGCCATTGATTGGTATATAACAATAACTAAACCTAGTCTGGAGGGAGTAGCATAAATCAGAAAGGTACTATACAAAACATAATGCCAGATTAGGGGAGATTGGAGTGTGCTGCAAAGATCAAGGCTGAGCTCTTAAAAAATAATTTAGTATTTGTTGGGGGGGGGGTTATTTTGTTGTTGTTCTTCTTTTCAAGTGCTGTAATTTTTTATTGGCACATTGATCAGACACATATGAGCACTAGGAAATTCAGCAAGTGCACTGCATGTGAAGAGATGCCTCTCACCAGAAGACACAGAGGTGACACGTTTACATCTCCCAAACCAGCTACTCAAGCCTCCATCATACCGTAGCAGTGGGCAACCCTGCAGTAGCCAGGGGCAGGAGTGGAATAAACATGATCCAACAGACCTCTGACACCTCTAACTTCTACAACTCCAGTGCTCCTCACCATAGTGTGGAAGAAGACACCCTGCATGTTCTGGCATGAGTTTTGATGGGGATGGGGCCCAGAAAGTGGATGTGTCAATGGCATACCCTGCTCTTCCTCCCAAACCAGAAAACCTTTCCAGAGGTGGGAAAGTTAGAGTAGGGAATCCATCAAACTTCACAGAGTTCTCACCCCTCTCCAAACCCACCGGAGAAACCAGGGAGGTCTCAATCTGCACAGCTACCTTGATTTCAGTGGAACTATGCCTGCTGCAGCTCTACAAAACAGCTGATTTCTGACATGTAGATGTCCATTATACAGAGGAGAGTTCAAGGGGTTCTGATAACGACAAGATAACTATAAGAGTAAAGGTCAAGTTCCTTCTCATGCCAACAGAACTCTCAGATAGGTAGACAGAATAAGCAGCATGTGACATGGTTATTACAGGTATGTATACAGCACCTAGGAAAACAGTGATTGAGAAAACGGTGCTATTATGCAGTGAGACCCATGGTGATATCTGTGCAACTGAGAGTTGCATTTTATATAGTTGGTGGATCACAACACTTTTAAAAATGAATTTGTAGGATTAATAAAGTATTTAACAACATAGGACTGCATAGCAATTGAGAGACCAGTAAGAGACAAAGTTCTTGCATCAAAGAACTATTGGTGTTTGGACACCATGGGCATGAGTTCAGGATAAGAAGATGAGGATTGTAAACTTTATCCATCCATCCAATCTAAGATTTAACATAAGAAATGAGAGCAATGAAGAGGGTGAGATAAAGATAGTACAGTGGTTACGGCAATATGAAATCATAGGATTGCATTGGTTAGTCATACACACATTGCTGAGGTTTTGGAGTCTTCTTAAAATACTTGTACATTCTTTAATTCCTTTAAAAAAATCCCATCTGCCTTTAATGGATGTTGGTTTATTATTTGTAATATTTTGGTGTCAGATATTTGCCCCATTCCAAGAAGAAAACATTTACAAGAAATGTTTATATAGGTCAAGATTTTTGAAAATAGGTGCCTAATTTCAGCTACCTAAATCCATACCTTAGGCATCTGCCTGATCGAAAATTCCTCAACACCCAAAGAAGTCAATGGGAAATGTTGGGTGCTCAGAGCTTTTCAAAATCTAGGGCAGATGCCTAAATTTGGACTTACAAACCTAACTTTGGGGAGGGGAGTTTGTTTTGTTTTAATTCTTGGCCCTACATAGAATAAATGACTCTCCCTGCAATTAAGACCCTTTATACAAGCTTAACTGTGGTCTCACTACTGCCCCATCATGATATCTGTATATACTGTATTGCACACACCAACTAAACAGACACACCTTGAACTCCAGAGTTACAGAACCATCCAATGAGCTTGATCCTGCCACAAGCTCTGCATAGGCAAACCCCTGGACCCATGTGGAGTCCCACAATGAGGCTAATGTAGCTCATCTTGAATGCCGGGATCTGCCAATATGGAGCTCATTGCAGGACAGGGGCCACTGTTTGTGGAGGGATTGGGACAAAGGAGATGGTCCAGAGCACATCTGAAGTTAAAACACCATAAGAATGATGCGGCTTTTTTTCTTCTCCCCCATCACACTTAAAGTCATATTTCAGGGTTGTGATGTTAGAACCATTAAAATATCGCCTTCGGGTGACATCATAGCTATGAAATATTAATTGGCTCCATTTTACTAGCTGGCAGTGGATTTGTTTTTTGTTTTGTTGTTTTATATACCCGTTAAGACACATAGACGTTACAGGATACAATGACCTATTAGGTCATCCAGTCCATCTGCCTGCGAGTGAAAGCTTATTCCCTCATGTACACTTACCAGTGATTTGTTCAGTCTAATTTTAGACATCCCAAGTGACAGAGCTTCTACCACTTCCTGGGGGAAGCAGTTCCACGCAGCCTAATACATCAAATTCTTCCCTGACATTCTGTCCGAGTTCTCTTTCTCAGTTCTTACTCTTTACTCCTAATTAAGCCCCCTTGAGTCATCCTCAATAGCTCCCTCTCCTTACTGTCTGCTAGGGATGGATGAACCTTGTGGAGTTCAAACGGAATTTGTGGGTTCACAAAAATGCATGAAACCTTTTTTCTTCCCCTCCTGTCCTTTGAGCCATGGTTTCCTTCAGAAGGAGAGCTGTGTTAAACACAAAGGGTTTCCAACCCAAAGAGATGCCTGTGCCACATACATGGGACAGAGGAGTTCTGCAAAGGCTGGTACAGACAGGCTGTGTTGTATACACTACAAGTGTGCACTCATCAGCAGAATCTTTCTCCATCTCTCTGCTCTCATTTTCATTCTCCGCTTTCCCATTCCGCCTGTCCTCTGCTTCCGTTTTCCCCCATCGGCACATCTTTTCCCCAACATAATCTCTCCTAAGCAGGATGCAAATCCAATGAAGTTCACATCTGAGTCAAAGCTCTAAACCCCTGTCTGAGTTGAGAATTAAGCAAAATGTATTCATTTTTCCCTCGTTTACAGTTTTCAAACGTATATTCCCTCCCACAACAAGCTCCCGATGTTGACACTTGTATATTATATAAGACCATTGACTGTTTTGCCTTTAAGGGTCAAATTTTCAGAAACTAAAACTGCACCTGCAATTTTTCATTGTTCTCATTTTCTCCATCCAAAAGCCCACATTTCAGAGCACAGGCTACTATTTGCATGTGGCAATGGGATAAGGAGATACCCACGTACCTAAAGGGCACAGACAAAGCCAGTTTTAATGATTACCCAATTTGCCCTGCCAACTGCAATTTTGTACATGCGAGCCACAGTTCAGGGCCACAGAAAAACACATGCATAAAAATGGGGGTGCAATTTCAAGGGCTGCATTTTATTCCCTTTGAATGTTTGGTCCTAATTCTTTACCCTCTTGGCATTACCAATCAGCATTAAAACCAAGCAGACTGGATAGGAACACATCCTTCGGCTTAGTAAAACATTATGCAGTAATTCATGCACACTGCCCTTCTATAATGAGCTACGAGCTTATGCTACTTAAAAATAGGAAAGTAAAACCTACGGAAAAAGTTGATATGTCAGTAAAGCTGAAGGCATTTACCAGTTAGAAATGGGATCTGCTGTTTGCTACAGGTTATCTTCTTCTACAACTAGACTCTATTAGCGGAAGCTATTAGAGCAAATAAAGTAGGAGGATCAAGAGAAAACATGGGCAGGAAGATAAAGGAAACCAAGAATTAATTTGACTTGCATTGTGGCAGTGTGTCACTTTTGTATGTACAGCATTGTCAAATGCCTTGCTATTTATATGACATGCACTATGAAAAGCCTGTTAATTTTACAATGCACATTATAGAATGGCATTTCAGATGCTTTAGTCAAGGAGCTCTCAGGCTTTACATTATAAACACCTATTTTCAAGTGTTTAAAACTCCAGCATAAAACTATTAAAAAAAATCCTTCCAGACAAACTCAGCACAGGGATTTCTCCTGTGTTTTATGCAGCAGTTGATGCACTTTCCTGGGGAGGCGGGACAGGAGGATTTTGGAATACTGCTCCACAGGAAATTCTTAGTGTGGAAGTATCAGAACCTTTTCAGGTCTGAGCCGTGCTGACAGTACAAGCCGCTATCAGCGGGGCTGGGACTTGCAGCCTCTGATGGATGGAGCTGCAAAAGCAAAGTAAAAACAAACCTCTGGCTCACGCCAACTCTTATTTCTCATGGCTAGCCAACTGCAGCCAGTCAGCCGAACGCACAGAATGCATATGCACAAACGCAGGCTTCCTGGTGAGTGGGGGCAATCACTCAGGTTAGAAGTATCTAGACTCCCAGACTCAAGTGATATTCCCTCCTAGTCTTCAGCTGATCCACCCAGCCTCCAAGACCTTTCGGCCTGGGGCGTCTTAGCCCCTCCGAGCTATGTCATGTAAAAGCTCCACCCTGTCCAGGGTACGCAAAGGCCAAAATAAACATGAAGAAACAAATTCTTCCATCCCTCCTGGACTCCACCCACCCTCAGGAGATTCTCTGCCTCTCCCGGGCTCTGCTGAGTACCAAGAAAGCTAATGCTTGTGCCCCACCTGGGCTCTTGCAAACCTGCAGTCGTTGGCAGCCAAAGGAGACAATCATCTCCTGACAGGCCAACTCTACCCCACTCCAGGGAGGCCCCAACAGGCACCAATCTTCGTCTGTTCCTACCCCCACCCCAGCTAACCTGATCTCCCACCGTGACGGCTAACAGCCTGCTCTCCCTCAGTCAGGCAATAACTGAGCAAGGCCCCACCGATTTAGCTCCTCCCTCACAGCCTTACCCCTGAGATTCAGGTGTCATAGGGCATGGCTGATAGGGCCTCCAGCTGCTCACTGACCCTTCCCCTGACCCAGGCAGGGTTTGCACACCCTGTCATAGTCGCCAATTTCAAGGTATGATATCCCCATTGACCTTGCATGTTAGGCTCTAGTTCTTCTGGGTTGTTGTTGTTTTTTACCCAGAGGAACCTCTCTGCTCCATATTAACTCATCCGAGATAAAGGTACCAGGGTAGCTTCGACAGCCCTGGCCCATGCAAGAGGCATGAGTCTGTCTTACCTCTGATTCCTGGAGATGGGTCGCCACGGTGCTAAAATGGGATCAGGAATAAGGGGAGAAGCACAAGGATGTTTTTTTCTTCCCAGTACATTGAGACTACAGGAGCTCTTCTTACTCCTTGGTGTGTGAATGGGTTCTGGCCACAAAGAATAAGCACGATTCACTCATTTGCTGGCATGTGCAGATACGCACGGACTCATTTCAAACTATTCTCTTCAATAACCCCTTGAGGACGCTGGAAAGGCAGTAAATGTAGAAGCGACGCTTCTACTCTCAGTCAGCTAGCTCTCTGCAAGCCACATGCCCAGCAGAAAGGCAGAAAGATACAACGGAGACAGGATGAGGCCGTTAGCTGCTTCAATAATGCATGCAAAGGTCTGAGCAGAGGCAATTTATTGTAGAGAGGCATTCCTGCAGAAGGACAGCCACCTCCAGCATGGCACAGGTTGCCTTTTAAACATTATTATTGCCTGACAGGAACATGGAACATTCATGGGGCTATTTTAATATTAATGCCCTGGAGGAATTATACATGCAACAGCGATGAACTTTTTGTATGCGCCCAGGTAAGTCTGGCAGAAAGCACCAACTGCGAACAAAGCCAAGAGCCGACACCTAATTTACACCTTCTCCAATTTCAACCGAATGACCCAGGCAAAAGCAAGCAGCCTGGAGGACTGGCGGTGAAAAGGTTAATGAAAGCTGGGGCCTACAGTTTCTAAAGTGATTGGTGATTTGGGGAGCCACATTTTTTTGGATGCTCAGCTGGAGACTTTTGATTTTCAATAAGTGCTGAGCTCCCACTCTCTGAAAAATTTAGGCCCCTTTAGAGGTGTCTTGAGTTGGACCCTCCAAAATTGGAGCATCCAAAATAACCAGGTTTACAGGATGCAGGGACTCTAGGCACCTAAAGGAGATGGATTGCCCTCTTGAGCAGGGACTGTCTTTTTGTTCTGTGTTTGTACAGTGCCTAGCACAATGGGGTGTTGGGCCACAACTGGGGCTCCCTAGGGTAAATAAATTATTAATACATAAATAATAAATTAAGCAAGAAGAGCATCCAGGTTAAACCAGCCTATAACTGACAGCAGTTTGGAAGAAGCATTTCCTATAGTCAGGTTATCTCCTAGCTGCCTACTGTGGGGTCTTGAAGATTAGAATATCATAGAATCTCAGGGTTGGAAGGGACCTCAGGAGGTATCTAGTCCCACCCCCTGCTCAAAGATTCATCTGAAGCATCTAGTACATTGTCAGAGAAAGGATAGTGGGCTAGATCAACTCGACTCAGCCAATTCCTAGGTTTCTCTGCAATTCAGAATAAAGCAAAACGGGACAATGTTCTTTCCCAGGGAGAAAAGAAAATCCTACAAAATTCTGCCTCTTGATGCTGCATCAATCTTAAAACAGTCTTTAAAAAAAATCAACTGGTGGAAATTGGTGTAGTTCCATCTAAAAACCTAGCCCCCTATTTTTAAAAACTTTAATTAAAAAATTTTTAAAACACATTAACGACTTCCAACACTCATTATATATAGATCTAGATAGATATGTAGTTTGCCCAACTTGTTCTTCAGTTTGATGAGCTTGATATTATTGTTAAAACATATTAAAATGGTCTTGAATAGCTCTTGAAAATGTTTTGGGCACAGCGCAGTCTAAGCAGCTGTTTGAATTATAATAGGACAGGACACTTTTAATGAGCTACTGCATATTTGATATGCTTAAAATGCAGCATCACAAATGTTCTCGACTTCTTCAGCTGGCTTACTGATTTTTTACTTAACTGCCTACTAAAGTCATAAACCTATCAATTCTATTTACGCTCAGCAAACAAGCTGGGCAAGACTTTTCTCTCCAAAGGCATGCATGCATTTTAGCAAACAGAATCTACTGAAACATATTTCAGAATATTCTACTGGAGCTATAAATGGAAAATCCCACTTGATATAAAGTTAACTGACCCAAGTTTGCACCCAGAATTAGATCTGAACCCAATCTGACCTGGTTTTAAAGGTTTAAATTTAAGAAGTCCGTTATGACTAATTTAGTTTTAGTTTTAAACACTTTTTTCTCTGTTCATGCTTCCTCTGAAGCTTATAGGCGTCTTTGAAAATCCCAGGGAAATTCTGAAGGAGTGCAGCACCCATCTCCTAGTGAATTTCAATTAGATTTGGCCACCTAAATACCTTAGGCTCCCTTGAAAATCCCACTCTTTCAGACCAAAAGGGACCATTTATCGTTATTGGTAATAGTATTGCAGAATTTCCTTGGAGCTCTCATGACACATCAGGATCCCATTGTGCTAGGGGCTGTACAAACACAGAACAAAACAGACAGTCCCCCGCCCCAAAGACCTTTTATTCTAATCTGGTCTGCATAATACGGGCTGTGGAATTTCACCCTGTGATTCCTGTAATGGAGGGAATTATTCTTCGCTGCTTGCTAAGGGACACTATTGGACCCAGAGAGACAAGGTGGGTGAGGTAATATCTTTTGTTGGACCGACTTCTGTGGGTGAGAAAGACAAACTTTTGAGCTACACAGAGCTCTTCTTCCGGTCTGGGAGGGACGCTCAGGGTGTTAACTAAAAGATGGAACAGACTCTTTAGAATAAGTAGTTAGCACATATTCTAGGGCAGGGGTAGGCAACCTATGGCACGCGTGCCGAAGGCGGCACGCGAGCTGATTTTCAGTGGCACTCACAATGCCCGGGTCCTGGCCGCCGTCTGGGGGGCTCTGCATTTTAATTTAATTTTAAATTAAGTTTCTTAAACATTTTAAAAACCTTATTTACTTTACATACAACAATAGTTTAGTTATATATTATAGACTTATAGAAAGAGACCTTCTAAAAACGTTAAAATGTATTACCGGCACGCGAAACCTCAAATTAGAGTGAATAAATGAAGACTCGGCACACCACTTCTGAAAGGTTGCCGAACCCTGTTCTAGGGGTAGGGTTGCCAACTTTCTAATTGCACAAAACCGAACGCCCTTGCCCCGCCCCATCCCTGAGGCCCTGCCCCCGCTCACTCCATCCCCCCTGCCTCTGTCGCTCGCTCTCCCCCACCCAGGCAGGGGTTTGGGCTCCGGGGTACGGCCGGGGATGAGGGGTTTGGGGTACAGGAGGGGGCTCCAGGATGGGGCCAAGGGGTTCAGAGTGTGGGAAGGGGCTGTGGGCTGGGATGGGGGTTGGGGTGTGGGGGAGTGAGAGCTCCGGCTGGGGCTGTGGTCTCTGGGGTGGGGGCAAGGACGAGGGTTTGGGGTGCAGGAGGAGGTTCCCAGCTGGGGCCAAGGGGTTCAGAGTGCAGGAGGGAGCTCAGGGCAGGGGGTTGGGGTGCAGAAGGGGGTTCGAGGTGCAGGCTTACCGTGGGTGGCTCCCCGGAAGTGGTGACATGTCCCTCGGCTCCTAGGCTCTGCACACTACCTCCACCTGCAGGTGCCACCCCTGTAGCTCCCATTGGCTGCAGTTCCCACCCAATGGGAGCTGCAGAGCCGGCGCTCGGGGCGGGGGCAGCGTGCAGAGGCCCCCTGGCCGTCCCTCCACCTAGGAGCCAAGGGACATATCGTTGCTTCCAGGGAGCCAGGTAGGGAGCCTGCAAGCCCCGTGCCAACTGGATTTTTAATGGCCTGGTCAGAGGTGCTGAGCAGAGCCACCAGGGTGTTCCAGTCAAAAGCCAGACACCTAGCAACCCTATCTAAGGGGCCATTCAAAATGAATTGGCCTGTTGACACGCCTGCAGTCATAGTACAGAAAAAGGGAGGTCCGCGGGTTCCAGATTGTTGTAATAAACCATAAATCCAGTGTCTTTATTAAGATCAGGATTTTTAGTGTCCAACAAAGTTCTGAATTTAAGCTCCCAGGCTTGTATTTTGAAAGTGTAATGCAGGTTTCCTCTGAGGACGAAGACTGAGGTCAGATGTGGAGTGATCGTTTTGTGAGAAGTGTTCACCCAGGGTGATATGTTGCTTTTGTCTTATCATTTTTCTGTGCGAGTTCATTCAAGCGCGCAGTGATTGTCTGGTTTCACCTACATACAGTCAAAGTTGTGTTATCTGGCACTTTACCAACTGGAAAGCTCTAGAAACCAGCATTTCTGATATCTCCCAATACAAATCTTTAATAGGGTTGCTAGGTGTCTGGTTTTCGACCGGAATGCCTGGTCAAAAACGGACCCCGGAGGCTCCGATTGGCACCGCTGACCGGGCCATTAAAAGTTCAGTTGGCGTGGAGCCAGCAGGCTCCCTACCTGGCTCTGCATGGCTCCCTGGAAGCGGCAACATGTCCCTGCTGCTCCTAGATGGAGGAAAGGCCACGGGAGCTCCATGCACTGCCCCCACCCCGGTCCGAGCACTGGCTCTGCAGCTCCCATTGGCCGTGAGCCACGGCCAATGGGAGCTGCGGGGGCGGCACCTGCGGGCGGAGGAAGCTGCCTCAGATGGGAGAAGGATGGTCTGTTAGAGCCCTGAGTCAGACGAGAAGGGATCAATTCCCAGTTGTGGTACGGGCCTCCTGTGAGAGCCTGGGCAAGTCACTTAACCTCTCTGTCCCTCGGTTCCCAGTCTTTAAAATCGGAAGCAACATCATTTTGGTCCCTCACAGGGACATTAGGAGGAAGGATTCAGACATACTTGCGAGGTGCTCAGATGGTGATGAGGGCCATACTAGCAACTAGAGAGAAAATGGAGCGTATAGTCATGATTTGTATGGCAATAGCACCTAGGAGCCCCAGTAAAGGACCAGAATCCCATTGTGCTAGGCGCTGTACAGACACAGGACAAAAAGCCCCTGCTCCAAAGAGCACGCAATCTAAATATAAGATAAGCGACAACAGGTAGACCAACATCAATGAGGGAGGAACAATGAAACGAGACAACATTGGTCAGCTTGATAGGTGGTGGTTTATCCCCTCTTTCTAACTTCTGCTCTCCCCTCGGGCCCTTTTGATGCTTTTTAGGACAACAATATTTTCTCTTAAGCATGGGCCCACCCATTGTACGTTAGAGACAGCAACATTAGACCAGTTTGCTCTCAAAGCAGCAGCTCCCATGGTTACAGCGCTCTTGTATCTGGACCTCAATCCTTAGAGGTTTTTAAGGCCCGGCTTGACAAAGCCCTGGCTGGGATGATTTAGTTGGTGTTGGTCCTGCTTTGAGCAGGGGATTGGACTAGATGACCTTCTGAGGTCTTTTCCAACCCTAATATTCTATGATTCTATGACTTGACACTTAATCCTGATTTCAGCAGCCTGACCCAGCTCTAATGTGTCTATTATAGAAGGGAACAAGCTAGAAATATTTCCAGAAAATGCACTTAATAAAGATTTGTGTCCCAAGGAGAATTGTTTGCTCCCTTTTGTTGTGAGGAAGCACTGGCTGAATGGAATAAGAACAAACAGATTCTCCCCAGCACATTTATCCCTTAGGATGTAGGGAAAGGAATTTAATTTTTGTGGGATCCTCTTGTTAAAATACTAGTACCACACTGCTGTGAGGCATCATAGAGAGTAAGTGTTCCTTAGATGGAAGGTTAAAAAAAAACAACCCAGACACCACTCATTTATGTAAGACTAATATATCATCAGATATGATGCAAAATACTCCTCCAGCAGCCCTGGTGATGCCTTCCCCAATAAGTATATACAGCTGCCGACATACATTTTTATTCATCTTCTACCGCAAAATGATGTTACAGTAAAACAACGAGGAGTCTGGTGGCACCTTAAAGACTAACAGATTTATTTGGGCATAAGCTTTCGTGAGTAAAAAACCCACTTCTTCAGATGTTACAGTATAGACTGGATGTTGGGGAAAGCAGGTCCAGAGCACCGCGAATCTACTTGAAAGAAAAAATGTGGCAGGGAGAGACAAAAGAATGAATCCGGTAAATAAAACAGAACCCAACTCACAGACTTAAGGGAACACGCTTCCAGTGCCGGCTGTGCAGGGATGTGACCTTATTTTCCAGAACAAAATGTGTTACTTAAGACTATTCCGCCTCCTAATGGAGCTGCAGGTGTTGTTACACGGTTTATGCTCAATTTGATTTAACCACAGAACAAAATGCTAATGTTTACATAAAACGTGGAAAGGGTCATAGCACCAGCTAAGCAAAGCATTAGAATTCTCAGTGTGAGCTGCTGTTCCTTCCTTTCACTTTATAGCATTCTACTTACAACAAAACACAAGATAAGAGGTAGCAGAGGGTGATACTGACTGAGACAAGTCTGATTTGGGATCTGATTTTGCCTCCCCCCACCCCCCATCAGTGAATATCTGGAGTAACTCTTCTGGGGCCTATATAGAGTTATGCTTATGTAAAAACTGATGAAAGACAAAGGAAGTCAGCCTATTTCTAACATCCCCGTGTCATACTCCAAGAGCCATTTGCAGGGTTTGAAGATGGGGCTTTGTGTTGCAAGAACGGGCCATCCAGCGCTTAAGCAAAAGGCATTAGCTAGCAGTAGTAGAAGTATGTTATATTCCATGTTGGCCAACCATTGGCAAGGGACATGACACGTTTTATAGGTGTGTTACATACACAGAGCTTTTCTTTTTCTTTTTCAAGGGTAATCCAATGTATCCAGCTGTTTCACAATACTTAGATTGTAACGTCTCTGGGGCTGGGACCATCTTTTGTTTTTGTTTGTACAGTACCTAGCACAATGGGGCGCTGATGTGTTACTGAGTCTCTTACACTATTCCACAATCATAATCATAAATAATAGTTCAAAAAACAAAGCATGCCCTTGGAGCTGTAGGACAGTTGAGATTCTCAGCAGAGATAAATGGCTTCTTTTCTGCTGCCCATCATATTGATCCATAGTTAGAATCAAATGAATAGGTACAATGGTTGCGATTAAAAAAATAATCCGGATTTGTCAGCAGATCCCACACAGCAATATTTCAGATAACTTCAGCTTTTCGCTGTAATTGTAATACAAAATAACTGGAACAACAACAACAACAACAAAGTGGCTTCTATTTGCAAATGTTGACTTGTTAGTTGCAATCACGGTCTTTGCTCTTTTTAAACAAATGTGTGTTATTCATCTGGCAGATAGTAACAAATTCTTTGGAACCACTCACACAATCTAGGTGACACTGATTCCTTTAGAAATACATCAGTTCCTTAATAGTTATAGGAATATACACAGTACTATAGTACAGTAAGATATGCAGCATCAGGTCACATTACACATGTCTCAAATACCCATTTGTGGCCCCTACCAGATGCATCAGAAATTATACGCTATCTTTTTAAACCTAAATATAACCCGCCAATTGTGCAATGTTCTACATTGGGAACAAATTCCTTCCTGACCCATGCAGCAATCAGTTTATGCCCTGAAGCATGTGACGGACTTATTTTAGCTCACACAGCTAAAAATATTGGTCATAAGGTTATCCAGCCATTTCAAAAAAGAATCCAGATACAGTATTTGACTGATTTCCTAAGGCAAGGAAATCCACAGGCTGAATACATGATGTGCAGACACTGAGAAGGTCTAATTTCAATCAAAGAAATATATATTTCTATTCAGGCAGTAGCTCTGAAGACACATTATTTTCCCAGCAGAATGAGACACTTTTTACCTGTATGCAAATCTTTTGACCCTTGCAGTCATTACAGTCTGTAGTGCCAGTCTAACAGTCAGACATGAATTTTAAATCTGATCACTGGAAAACCTGTTATGGTAAAATCAGTTCATATGGCTGGGCAGGTTCTGAGTTCTCTATTGTGTCCGTTTTTTCTGCTTTCTACATTTTTGTATCAACTGTAAGTATTATGGGACTAAACCCCAGGGAGTCTGATGTTTGCTGCCACTACATTCAGTGAGCATTTACCATTAACATCAAATGGTGCAGAATTCATCCCAAGTTCTTACGTCTACTAAAACGATCAGCAAACATCGGACTACATGCTGCACAGAATGGGTAACCTTTGGAACACATCACAACATGATACCGCTTGGGCAAATAAACTGATTTGAAACAAATTAATACTTGCCACAATGCAATGTGACCATCACGGCATATTTTGACATTTTTCAATTATAAGTGTATGAAATATCAAGAAAGTGGTGGTAATTTTATGGGGGAAGGGGAGGGGTTAATTAGTAACCTTAATAGCTTCCTGAACAAAAGGATTGCACACAGGTAAAAAGACCATCTGCAGCAAAATCAAATAAAAATTACAAGGGTTATTAATCCTTATGCTCCAAGGCATCAGCACCTGCTGGGGTCAGGAGGCACTGCCTCCCTTATGGAATGACAATGCACAAACACCTTTAAATAGTGGGGCAATGTTTAACCTCTCTCTCAACCACCGGCCACTGTCAGAGATAAGATGTCAGATTAGATGGAGTACTGGTCTATTCTTGCATGGCATTTCCTTTAATCTGAGAGCAATCTGACATTTTATACTATGTTTCAGCCTTGAGGGTGCTTTTTCTTTTCCTTCCCCTCTCCAGCCAAATTGTAAACACACTGAAGAATAAGGGTTTATGATGGAAGCACCGATTTAGCATGAAACTAGAAAGTCAAGACTGAGGATGCTAACTTGGAGATGAAAAATGAAGGAGGTAAAACATCCCTCTCCGGCACAAACCTATGCATCAACCACTCCTGTATTGGGACCATGGGTAACACACAAGAGCAATAGATAAGCAATAGAGTAACAAACACAATAAGCAGCAGGAACCACGACTGCATGACTCATCAAGGGAAGTGTTAGGAACATATATCATCAAGCAAACAATATTTTCGTATTTAAAATTCAAGATGTATGCTCCGGCTCAGGCTTGCTAATTGATTACACAAGCAAAGGATCAATAAAAGGATCGATACTAGATGGTCTGCTGAAGCACACAAGGAATTGAACAAAAATGAAGTTGGGAACCAGCAACTATTTTGGTAAAACAACCCAGACACTTGTATATTTACTGAGTCCCCGAAGCTCCCTGAATCCACAAAGGATTATCAAGAAGCAATTCTCCATAGTCATAAAGAAACTAAAATTCCACTAGCTCCCGGTGGCTGCAGCCCTTTACATAAGCAGTGCTTTAAATCAAGTTTTACCTGCTGTTTAAAACTTTCTCCAGCCCAGAGTCTTTATGCCTATTTCTCTGCTGTCCTCCACGGTGTGCAGCCTGTAGCCAATGCAAAGTGGGTGTCAACCCTACCCAGTCAGAATGGTAGGGTTTTATAGGTGCGAATGACGGCACAAGATGCAGGCAGGAGGCCCAAAGTGCAAAGCAGTGGAGAATTAGATTCAGTGGCAAGCTTTCTAAGTCAGCCTGACCTAGCCTGACATTGCTTATTTGCCACTTTAATAAAGCTGGCTTAAAACTGGCCACAATTCATTCTGCTTATTAAAATACATGGAAAAAGCAAAAAGTCACCACGCTGGATCTGAAGTCCCTAGACTCTAAGCCTCCTTTAACACAACAAACTAGCTGTTCTATTGTCCGCTTCCAACAAAACTCTCAACCTGCTGTCCCATCAGGTCACCTACCCCGCAAAGCAGAGGGTATTGGGGCTTTTTAAATGACCCTGTTGAAGCTCTTTTTTTGGTCAGAACGCACAATAGGAAATAGAAAACGATCGGAAAACACAATATGGGGAACGTGAAGAAGAGAGGATTCCCTGATGGAGCCTATCAACCAGAGTCAGAGAACACGGAGATGGAAGATAACTATTACACTGCCTTGCTTGTGCCCCATTCCAGGGCAGGATTGTTCCCCATGGTTTATTCTCCAGCCCAGTCTGAAACAATGCAGGCTATGGACCCTCCACTTGAGAAGACTATTCCAACATCTTACAGTCAATCAGTTGCAGAAACATAACTCTGAACACCAAGGCACCCCTCATTTGAGACCCAACTGGAGATCTCTATCCCTTGCAAGTCTGCTTTATAGTTCCAGGGCATAAGGGTGCATAAAGTCGTGCGCAGGCCCTCGGCCTTGGGGTGAATTTCACCCCTAAGCACAGAGTGAACCCAGTGACATGCATGCAGTTTAAAAGATTCCCTTCTAAAGATGGGGAAAGCTGGGGCTATGTTAGAAGCTGAACTGGAGGCATGAGCATGAGGTTGGGAGATCAGGAAGTGTCAGGTTCTAATTGTGGCTCTACCACAAAGCCTCTCTCTGTGGCCTTGGGCAAGTCATTTAACTTCACTGCCTCAATTTCCCCATCTGGGGATGATAATGGCAATGACCAGGGATTGTGAGAATCAGTTCATTAAATGGTTGCACACATTTAAAGCACTATATAAATTGTAAGTATTATTGTTCCTCCACATCTCTGGAGCTTTAGGGATTCTGTTAAAATGGAGCCTGGCTCTCAACTGTATCTTTTTTGGGTTTCACTGGGTTTGGTTTTGTTTTTAAACCAATATCCCACCAAATGCAATGTTGCCAGTCCCCTGTAACTGCTCATTCTGCAGCATCTCTGATTCCATCTACAGCTGGAGGATCTTTCTAGCTATAGTTTTCTCATGATCATTAGTTTGTGTTCACTGATCTAAAGATTCACATAAGGAAGCACTTTACCTCTGCAGGAGGGCAGTGGAAAATCCCAGGAGGCACTGGTTTCCGAACTGGCATGGCAAGTGAGCAAGGCATGTCCCTCCAAAAAGAAGCCCGGGTTGCAGCTATACCTCACTTTGTCTCCAATGCTGAACGTCGTTCCTTGCTGGATCCCATTCTGGAGTCTTCCCGGGTTTCCACATGTATGACTCGGTAAAACTGCCAGAGAGAAAATTGTTCCTGGTTAGCGAGAGACGGCAAATTCCGTAGTCTAAATCCAGTTAAGACACCCTCCTTCTTTTTTTGCCCCATGTATTATTACAAGGTTCATCACATCAGATACAGAACCCAATTATATAATTAAATAAATGCAATGTCAGTTTGGCACCATTCCAGTACCAAAGCAAACGTATCACGTAAAATGCAAAAAGCAAGCTCACTGACCATAGGATTTACCACATTGATCAGTTCATGGCCCATCAAGTCTGGTATGTTACCTTCCCTAGTGATAATGCTTCACAAAAGGGTAACCTCTCCCAGTAACTCACCTGAACAACTGTGCCAAGCTCTGCATAGGAGAGCAGACTCTCAACTCCTATAAGGAATCTGTGACCTTCTGTACCTTGGGGGAGTGCCCTTTAACCCCCCATATTCCTCATTTATATATGATTGTGATCTTACATATAAAGCATGCCTTGTAAGGTATCAGAGGAAAGGTTATGATCTGCTGAAAGTCATAGATAGATAGATAGATAGATAGATAGATAGATAGATAGATAGATAGATAGATAGATAGAGCATATTAAGTTATGAGAATTGAGTTGTATGGTTGTCACTAAAACATGCTGTAAGTTGGGGAATCAGCCAGATATTAGCTCCCCAGAGGCAACAGCAAGGAAAGTAACCAACACCAGGGGCGGGATGTGAATCAAGCCATTAACAACCATTGTCCAGCAAGGGAGCTTCAATGCAATGACTCACTTGCATGAAGCCACACCAGGGGAATTGCTCAACCTTGCCTGGAGACTCAGCAATGCCCCCAGACATGCCTGGACTTGTGCTTTCCAAGCACATTGTCTGTTTTATACCCTCAGTCCCAGTGGCAACATGCTGGGCCTTTCTCCTTCACCCACCTACTCTGCGTGCTTACATTTTATTGTATTTTATGTTGGTAACTAATTCTGACTTTTTGCTATCATCTAATATCACTTAAAATCTCTCTTTTGTAGCCAATAAACTTCTTTTACTGTTTATCGTTACCAGTGAGTTTGTATGAAGTGTGGCAAATCTGCTCAGGTTTTGCAAAGGCTGGTCTATGTCCACTTTCCATGGATGAAGTGGTGAACCAATTAATAAATCTGCATTGCTCATCTTGAGCAGTGCAAGATGGTATATTTCTGAGGTACAGTGCTGGGAGCTGAGGGGAGATTTGGCTGCTGCCTTTCCCAGTGTGATTCATGAGTGGCTCTGGGAGCATTCATGCAATCTAGCTGGGTGTTGGGTCTTCACATGCCGAGTGATCACAGCGCCTGGAGGGGTTTGCTGCTGGTCACTAGCAAGGCATTGTGAGAGACAGCCGAGGCTGGAGAGAGTTCAGGAGGCACAGCGGTCCCACAGTCCCAGGCTGCACCCCGGGGATCCCGTCACAGAATCAAGATATTTTCTCTATCCATTTTAGGTANTTTTTTTTTTTTTTTTTTTTTTTTTTTGCTGCCTGGGGCAGCAAAAACCCTGGAGCCGGCGCTGTTCACATGCCGAGTGATCACAGCGCCTGGTCACTAGCAAGGCATTGTGAGAGACAGCTGAGGCTGGAGAGAGTTCAGGGGGCACAGCGGTCCCACAGTCCCAGGCTGCACCCCGGGGATCCCATCACAGAATCAAGATATTTTCTCTATCCATTTTACGTATTTACAGTATGAAAATCTCAACAGATTATGTTTTACTCAGGAACTCAATGTTATTCAATGGAATTCACCACGCAGGGCACAAAGTCTTCTGCAATACAGGTGAAATTGTGTAAGTCTTTGTGTAATTGTATATAAAATGGCAAAGTCTGGAATTAGCAATTACTCTTAAGACAAAAAGGCCCAAAGATCAGCACTTTAGGTTTCACATATATGGCTAGATCCTCAACTAGTATAAAATTAGCATATCTCCAATGAAGGCAACAGAGTTACACCGATTTACATCAGCTAAGGATCTGGCCCACAATATCCAATTTTAATGTCAAGTAGGCAGCAGCAGCAGCAGAAACTGTAATAAATCCTACAATTTTTCACCAATGCCTCTGTTCAGCAGCCCTAGAGAATTAGTATCAAACTCCACAGGCTCCCATAAAACACTCCAAAAAGATCAAGTCTATTCAGGTTTTTAGGGCCTGATGCAAAGCTCAACAAAGACAATGAAAAGACGACCACTGGCGTACTCAGCTTTGAATCAGGCCCTTACGGACCATCCCCCTTCCTCAGCAATGCAACACCGCAGAAAATATAACGGAGAAGAGTTTCTGTTTCAGAGCTGATTTAGTGTTTACTGCCCATACAGGAATTTTGTCAAGGGCATGCACAAAAAGGATGAATTCCTGAGAGCACAGGGAAGTTTAGTCCGAGAACCTGCTAAGGAGAAGAGCAACAGGAACAGCAAAATGAGATGCTAAGTATACAGAGGAGGTAGCAGAGGAAAACAAAGCTAGAGCTGTGCACAGCCAGGTGAAATGAAGTGAACGTTCATAACGACATATTTAGTCACTGTAATTGGCGTAATGGCACCGTGCTACCGCCCTGCCACAAGGAAACATTTTAGACGAGTGACTCAATTTTCTGCTGTGCCATGCACAGAAAGCCAGACCCAGCTGGTAGAACCTGCATCAAATCACTTTAAACCTCACTGCATCTAAAAAAGGCCAGACACTGCAGGAAGGGGTTCTATGCCTCCATCTATAAATAGACAATGTCCACTGAAGATGAGGCAAGACTTGGCTGTAATGAATATAAGGGGGGGATTCTTTTATTGAGGCTGCTGGACAAACAGACAGTGACTGACCGACCCAGTGGTTCCCTAGCGCTCCAGTTCCCAGGTTAAACAGAACCTGAGTTGCCGAGGGTTCCATTAATTCTAATGGACGATGCATCTAAATCTTTTTTGGACTGTTTTGAAAACCTCAGTGCTGCCTCGGTTTCCCCTCCTACCCTTTTTTCCATTTCGTCTATTTAAATGATAAGCTCTTTGGGATAGGGACCGTCTCTTACTAGGTGTCTGTACAGCATCTAGCACAGGGGTAGGCAACCTATGGCACGCGTGCCAAAGGCGGCACGCGAGCTGATTTTCAGTGGCACTCACACTGCCCAGGTCCTGGCCACCGGTCCGGGGGGCTCTGCATTTTAATTTAATTTTAAATGAAGCTTCTTAAACATTTTAAAAACCTTATTTACTTTACATACAACAATAGATTAGTTATAGAATATAGACTTATAGAGAGAGTCCTTCTAAAAAAGTTAAAATGTATTACTGGCACACAAATACTTAAATTATAGTGAATAAATGAAGACTCGGCACACCACTTCTGAAAGGTTGCCGACCCCTGATCTAGCACAATGGGACACTGATCTCAATTGGGGCTATTGTAATACAAATACTACTTCTAATAATAATGGCTTCCCCTTCCTGTGCCTCAGTTTCCCCCAGAAAGCCTCTTAGATACCATGGTGATGCCTAACTATACTGGAACCCAGATAGGGCAGAAAAGAGAGAAGATGATGCTTATGACTGAGCCTTTGGAAAACGCTTAGAATTAAGCACTTTACATTAAAACTGCCTCTTTAGAGTCCACTAATAGGCATTCACCCACAACTTTGACAGACACACATGGAGTTACTAGCTATATTAAAAAGAAATTCATAGGTAGGGGGGAGATATTGTTAAATATGCTGAATGGGTTGAGAATCGGTGTAGAACTAATGTTTCATTTTCTGCAATGATACTCAAAGACCCAATTTAATTAAATTACTAATGTCACATTTTCTAATGAACCCACTCCTGCTTTTGTGCTTTCTCCCTTTAAAATTAATGACTGGAACTTCGCTATAAATAAGAATCTATCATTTTTAAAAGTCACTCTCTAACACTAGCTGCTCTTTATTTAACGAACTGTTAAGAATCGGACAACCCCGACCTGCATCATATCTTGAGATCATCTTTGAAAAATGGGATCTCATTTAAAAATTCTGCTTCATTTGTCTACATTAACTAACGTCGTGTTACTGGGCAGACGATGCCCAGAGGCCTTTTGCGCATAGGAGATAAGACGGCGCTAGCTCATTGTTCACTTCAGGTTCAGTCGTGAGCCCTTGCCGCATGCCTTTGCTGGGCAGACAGACGCACCCTATCACCATGTGCCAGAAGGAGAACAGGCTCCACAGTGCTGCTTCTCCTCCTCCTGCCCAGACGGGTCGGGGGCAGGCAGGCACATCAAGGGGCTGGATCCTTTGTCTGCTACATACATGAGGTCATGCTGGGGCAGAGAAGGAAGTAAATCTGTCCCAAGACAAGGGCTAGTACAGACTGCTTCCTTCAGGAGCAAGGGGAAAGTCAAGGACCAGANTAAAAAAAAATGTCCTTCCGCATCGCCCACCCGGTTCATTCCAACAGCAACACAAGCAAATGCCTGCCTTTGAGTTCCGTGCATGACTCACAGGGCCCACTACTTATACCTGGCTGTATCTAACAGCCAGCCACTTTGATTGCCCGTGAGGTGAACAGAACGCTATTATTTACCCACATGTCACACGGAATAGTATTATTCAAGCTCTGTCCTGCCCATTCCCCAATGCCACTGCAAATTGGCAGCATGGATTTTTCTCCCCATAAAAGCTGTGTTCCTAACCATCAACATAATATTTTCCAGTGACGGTATGGAAATGAATGCAGCCATAGACCAGATTGATACAGCTGAATTAAAGCGCCTGGCTTTTGTTTGTTTGTTTGAACTAAAAGTCTGTTTCTCTGCATGATAAATTGATGGCAGTTTGGTTTATTTATCTTGGTTTTAACCCAGTGTCAAGTTGTAGCCTTTTTTGCTATGGGAGATGGGGGTGAGGATTTAATGTATTATTTTTTATTATAATTATTATTGTTCCAATAGCACCTAAAGGGCTCAGCCAAGATCCAGGCACTATTGTGCTAGGTGCTGTACAAACACATGGTAAAAAGACAGCCCTGAAGAGCTTACAATCGAAACAGACAAAAGGGGCAGGAAGGGGATGTGATTTGTACGTACAAGGTGACACAACTAGGGCAGGAACAGAAGCCAGCTCACCTGAATCCCAGTGAAGTACCAATATCCACTAGACGGCCCTGCCTCTCCAACTCAGCTCAGTTACTGCTCAGGTTATGTGCAGCGGCTCAGTGGGAGATGAAGGGCTGTGAGTTGCTGTTGGTCACTTGCCAGGATTATCTGGGTATATCTCACTTATTCGTTTTCCTGCCATTGCGGAGTCCTCGGACACTGATGCCGATCGGTCCCTCCAATTGCCTCCCTGCGGCACATAACAGTCTGGTCTCCTGCAGGCTGTATACTTCGGTCTAATTTTGGCTGTTGGGCTTGGAGTGCGAATGCTGGATGGTGTGGGTGGCCTGTGACGCACCAGGGGGGTCAGACTGGAGGGTGGTTTCTTCTGGCCTTAAACTCTATGATTTATCTTGTAAGAAGAAAAAAATAATCTTCCGAAGACAAGATATTAAACTTCAGGTAAGGAAAAGGTCAGCCAGGCCTAAACATCCAATTGTAATTCCTTCCAGCCTTCCTACGACTCTGCAGCATATTCCTCAAAGTCCCCCAGAAACAAACTTCAAATTAATTTGTACATACCGGCTGCTCCCTGTCTCTGACCCCTTCGCTGGCTTCCTCTCTCCTGCATTTCAATTCAAGCTCCGCTATCCTCATCTCCAGGCATCCACGCTGGTTTCCCCACCCCTCGCCCCACCTACGCGTCTGCCCTCATTTCACTCTCACTCCCTACATACGTCTCTCCCTTCGCCTCCCCTCTTCCTCCTGGAACATCCTCTCACATCCTGTGCACCACGTGCTGTGAATTTCCTCCTTCAAACCCTACCTTACACCCACTGCCGGGGCAAAGCCAGACTCCACGAAGCTGATCACACCCCAGGTACGTAGGCCCCAATCCAGGAAGTCTCTCACTGGTTCCGATCGCACGTGGCCTGCAATGGAGCTACAGGTTTGGAGGGTTCACCCCGGGCCCAGAGACACTCACTTTATTTCAGAGACCCCAATCCCTTCACTGTCTTCACTCCTCCTGGGTGCAGCTCCCCATTCCTTTTTGTGCTCCGTTGTTCTCAACCGTCTCCACTTGGTTCTCACCCCATTTTCATCCCTATGTTAAGCATCACTCTGCTGGACGATTTCAAAAGATAGTGGGAGTCACGACAGCCACAACTTGCTGCCTCTCCTCCTCGTTCCTGTTCATTCGAAATTAATGAGTAGTTTTGAAGACATCAGATGTGACTCGGTGCATCCTTGGACACAATCCCACCATCAAGGCGTATTCAGCCTAATTGCATCAGCCTTTCCTAAAACGCCCCAGCTCCCTTCATCAGCTCAAAAAAAAGATGCTCCCCATCCCATTCGTCATGTGAAACAGTTGAGCTATTGCACCATTTCAGGTAGCTTCAAACACTAACAACAACAATCTACTTATTGGCCATTCCGAGTAAATGTCTTTGCTGGCTCCTATTCAGATTAATCTACAGACCTATTTTCTCCATTTATATCGCTCGAGTGTAAAATAACTCCAACATTTAATAGATCTAGCTACTATCTCCTACTCTATTACCCTATTTACATGGCTAAAAGAAACATTTTTATGGCCTGAATTATCTATGGTTGTTTATAACAGTGATATTTTAATGCTATTGTTGTTCTAACCTTGAAGCCTTAACAAGGAGCTCAACTTTTATGATATGGGGCCTCATGTAATCTCCTCTGTCACAATTAATTCACACTCCCAGCAAAAAAACAAAGCCAATGCATTTGTGGGCTCCAGAATAAAACGAATGCAGCCAAACAGCTCTTCAAGAGGTGTTAGAGGGAGCTGAGAGATAAAGTGAGATGGGCAGACCTGTCAGGATACAACTAACTCAGACACCTCTGCGCATCCTAGAAACATTTTCAGAAGTTTCCTTTCAGTTGCTTTTTTCCAACTTGCTTTTGCATTCCCTTGTGCCTCCTGGATCCATTTGCAGTTGGAAGCTGAAGCACCGAAATGCCATGGAAAAGGCAACTCTTCTCATTCCAGTCCAACCCAGAACAGGAAGTTCCAGGAATCTCCCAAGAAAAACAAACAAAACATCCGAACCGTATTTTTCACCATCCCAGAAACAAGCAGGGGATGGAAACCTTACAGGAGAGCATGTTCCCATGAGATTTCCACCTCTGAATGGCAGTCACAAGAGTATCCAGGCTTCAAGTGGCTGCCAGGCCCAGAGCAGGACATGCTAAGATTTGCCTATCACTTCCTTAGAGGTATAGGGTTCCTTTCTTTTCCCCAGACTTCTGGAGGATCATAGGAGGGGCAGGCTTGAAACAGAATAGAAAGGGTGCCCTACACCCATCATGCCTCACGAACAACCTTCCCATGCTTACGAGTTAATGACCGATCAGGAGCTCCTTTTTCAGTGGATTTTTCCATGGCAATCTGGCCCTATGAACTTGTGATCTTCCTAATTTAAATTCACATCAATATACTTCAACAATTTGCTGCTGACAAAGCGAAACCCTGGATCCAAACAACCTGCAAGAGCTGATGTGTCCAGGCAGAGGTTGCAGAACCCAAATCAAGAGCCAACGCCTGATTTAAAAAGACACCCTTAATTGTATTAATTAATTTATTAATTAGCTCATAACGTGTCACTGCTCTGCCACACCAGTACCGGCTACAGTACAGAGAGGGAAGAGGAGGCTTAAAAATCATTAGAAACAGAGGGGTTTTGTTTACAGGGAAGAAAGCTTTGTATTTGGCTACCTAAATGGTCCATATCTACTTTGGAAGAATCTCAGGAGTGGAACCTTGCAACTGCATTCTCGTTCAAGCCAACCCAGGGAGTAAACTGAATTTACGATTTCATAGGTTGCTTTTCCCCTTTCCGCAGGGGTGAATTGTGATAAGAAAGCTTAATGCCAGCAAAAAGCCTATGCAGCCCGGAAGTACTGCACGCGTTTTGCTGAAACGGGGGTGAATTTTGACTTAGGTGAAGAAATACCATTTTCTCCTTTCCCTGTCCATAACTTTTCAGCTAAGTGTGCTGGGGATGTTCTATGGTCCTTTACTGTATATCATCTGTGTTTTAGTGTGATCCATTTTAGTTCAGAAGGACATTTTTAACCTTCAGAATAAGTGTTCACCATGTGCACCAGAAAAGGAAATAAATGATATCTTTTTCATTTCATTTTATTCTTTTTTATGTTGTGATTCATTTCCAGTACAGACGCTCCCTGGGTTACGCAAGACCCGACTTACGCAAATTCGCACTTACGGAAAAAGTTCCATAAGCCAGAAATAGGATTTTCGAGTTGCAGAAATTTTTGCGTAACGTACAGGTATACGTTTCCGACTTATGCAAAATTCGAGTTATGCAAGGCTTTCTGGAACGGAACGACGGCTTAAGTCGGGGGGCGTCTGTACAGCCAAAAGAGATAACGCTAAATGAAAACTATTTTCTCCCTCTAATATTTCTTTGTTCGCTAAAAAACAGTCAGATACTTTTGGACAGTAATGAACGAGGATGCTTCATCATCCATCTTATTTGTGGTAGTAGTTTTGGTGCTTTTTTGCAGATCCACTTTCAGTTTTCAATTTCCCTTGCTGCACTGTGCTGGTGCAAGTTTGCCATTATCTTCCAAGAGTACCATGCAGGCAAATAAGGAGCCTTTAAATCAGCCTAACAAAAAAGAAAAATCATTCCTTAAGGAAATAGGATTTAGCTGGGCCCCATCTATATCACCTCAACATTTCCATGTTCTTCAGTATTTTTTTCTTCCCTCAGCCCTTTCACATCGAGGGTATGGACAAACCTGTCAGGGTAGAACAAGTGACCTGGACACCTTTGCTCATCCTAGAAACACTTTTGGAGGTTGCCTTTCAGTTGCCTTTCCATTCCCTTGTGCTTCCAGTCCAACTGGAGACAAGCAGTTCATTAGTAAAGCACCAGCATGTGCCAACATATCATCACACAATGGTATCGGAGATGCTACGTTTTCCCCATACTTTGAATAAGAAATGATTATTCCATTCCAGACCCACTGTTAATTGAGTCTATCTAGGCACCTATAGAACCCCAGTTATAGTAGTATTCATGTGCCTACCCAATATGTATGGATTTATCCTCACAACCCCCTTCTGAGATATGGAAGTAATAATCCTTTTCTTTTACAGATGGGGAACGGAGCCAGAGAAAGTAAACAACTCACCTAAGGCTGCAGATGTCTGTGCAGATCTGTGAACAGAACTCAAGTCTCCTGAGTTCCAGTCCAATGTCTTAATCACAAGCCCTTCCTTTCCAATTGTTGACTTTTTTAATATATAGCAAGTATACACCTGTACAGAGCACATCACAAATAGACTGTGTATGTCAAGGACCAAGAACTTAAATGGCCACTTTATCTTCTCTATGGTTTCCTAAGACTACAGACTTTAGCTTCGATTCAGCAAAACACTTTAAGCACATGCTTAAGACATATTCTGTGGGACTGGAGCGCATACTTAACTTTAACACATAACTGATCAGCTGAATCAGGACTTTATTTCTGAACATCCATTCTTCAAAGCTTTTCCTTAATAGCTTTTGAGGCACTGAAAGCTTCATTGAACGTAACAATGAAACATGCCGTAAGAGATGCAACACCTGACATATTTCTACAGTCAATTTTGCCCAGAAGCATTAGACCCCTATGTGCTTCAGTGACTACAGACTTGAAAGAAAACAATGTAGAACTTGAGCTTCCAATTATTTTCTCATGAGCATAATTTTGCTAGCATGGATCCCAATACATCAGTCCACCCTTCTTCAACAAAGCACTTCAGCCCATGCTTTACGTTAGGCAAGTGCGTAAGACTCACTGATTTCAATGAGATTTAGACATGAGCTTACATGCTTCACTGATTTGGGGCCATGAACAATCCCACTGAGCTATGAGAGACTGAGATTTTATGAGAGTTGCGGATGTTTGCAGTACGGGGCCATAGGCTTCAAATACAAAGCACAACAATCAAAGAAGAGATCTAGTAGGTGTCCATATTCAAGCAGCTTCCAAGGGCTTATGAAAGACAATGCACGGGCACAGTGACCACCCTGCTCATGCAGAGCAGTCCCTTACTCCGAGTAGTCCCACTAAAAATCAACAGCGTTGCATGAAAACAAGATAGCTGAATCTGGCCTCTTATAATTAATCAACTAATTAAGGAGAAAAAAAAAATCACAGATTTCCTACAATCAGTTTGTCATTACAAGCAGAATTAATGAAAGTGGCTTTATGATCACATTTTTTAAAATCATCTGTTTTGAACACTGATAGCGAGGGGAATTAAACATAAATAACAGCATCACACGCCGAAAGGTCTCCAGATAAGTGACGAGCAGGCATCTGCAACATTTGGGACTTTAAGCCATTCGTTATTTATTCTTCTGAATTTAAATATAATTACCTTGCTGAGTTCAGAAGAGAAAATGTGGCCAGGATGAAACCACTGACTCAGGCTCCAATTCAGCAATCCATACATAGGCCATGAATCAGGGCACAGTAGCACCGCACGAGCTTTAAGCTGATGCTTAATTCCCATTGATTAAAGGGGATCTTGCATACCCTTCCTGAACCAGGATGCGTTCTGGAATTGGGACCCTATTCAGCAAAGCACTTAACTTTAAGCGTGTGCTGCAGTCCCACGGCCTTCAATGCATCTTAAATACAAGCTTACAATTAAGCATATGCTTAAGTGTTTTGCTGAGTGGGAACGGACTTAAGCAGGGGTTTAAATGCTCTACTGACCTGGGGACTAGCAGCTTTTATGGTAAGATTAATAAAATTAAACGGGTTTGCTTTTTCATTATTTCTTTACTTTTAATCCTTGTTCAGGGCCAAAAGTTTAAAGATAAAAAACAAATCCTGTGTTCTCTTCATAACATCAAAGGCCAGTAACAAAAAGCAGGTACAGGGAAGGTTATCAATATAGGAACCAAACCACCACACAGGTACCACATAGCCCTAGACTTCAGGTGCCAACTCTGCATTTAAAATGTTTACCTCCTTTATGCATAACGCCAGCGTGGAAAAAGGGTGCGAAACTTGGAAATCCAGATCTGAAGTGATTCTATCTAGACACTGGGTGCCAGTGTTGATCCATTTAGTATTAGGCTGGAGAGTTTCCCTTTTGACAAGGGACACTTCTCATTTTGTAAAGAAACCACTTAAATACTTCCAACTGTAGGGGCTACAAAGTTTGTCTCCTTATCGACCTTCTCTAGCTACTGCCCGGTTGCAGAGGAATAAAAACTACTGCCAAGTACATTGATAAATAAAGCGAATGAAAAAGTAATTTGAGAGAGATATTATCTATGATTTTTTTACCCTCACTCTTTCTTTTTTCGGATGGGGGAGGTGAAGCAGTGCATGTCACAGAAAGTGAAGAGCAATAACAATGCTTAAAGCTGGGCACCCCATAGCCAGCAGCTGTATAAACTTCCCCACACCGCTCTGCCAGAATACCAAAATACTCCCTGCTATTCCTCCCATACACAGCTCTGGCAATGCTAACCTACCAGACTTGCCATTTCGACCATTAGCCTTCCAACAGCGTAGAGAACGCTCTGCGATCCTTTCACGCAGCAGCCCCTGCTTTTCCAGTTCTACCCCCTTCCTCCTATACAGCTCTGCCAACCAGTGCACCTCAATTCTGGCTTATAGTATCCAAGCGGTTCCAGTCATGGGCTGCCTATATCGCTGCCAAAGTACCACCCTCAGTCCTTACCTGCAGTCCTTCTCTGGTAGCAGAGCTTCTGGACCAAGAAACAAAATCAAGCTGAGTTTTCCCATAATCTGTGCTGCCTTTGGAATGGGGATGAATTATGCTCTTAGAAGTAGGCCCTGAAACCTCCACAGTCCTACACATCTGATACTTTAACTTCCATTCAAGTACCTAGTCCAACAAATGATTGCACTAAAAAGGCAAAGCAGGGCATGCCAATACCATCCCACAACAGCATTTATTTAACCTGCACCATTTTCTGATTCAACCTGCCTTCATATTACAACTCATTCTCTCTATCTTCACCATGAGCCTTCCTGCCCTCCTGCGTACCTTTCCAAGTGCTGAACAGCTGTTTTATGCAGTCCAATGGCCAAAATCAGAGGCATTATTGTAACTGAGAATCTGACCACAGCATTACAAAATCGCTACATTAGCTGAATTCCAAATCAAGGAGCATGTGTGTTTGGAAGGGGTGGAATATTATACTGCACAGTAGGAAAGTCATTAATAACAGCCCGTAGAAATGCTGAGCTCATAGTACAAACACCTGACCCTGAGATACAGGAGGCCAAATACATTTCACCGAATGGGCCAGGATCCCACTGCGCTCTTGTAGCGATATATAGCATCCTCTGTCGTGGCACTGGGGAGATGTATTATTAATTTTTTATCATAAATGATCAGAAAACCCCCCAGAAAGAAATTCTATTACACTACACTACAAACAAAGCTAAAACAATATAATTATGTCACATAAAATGCCTAGTCTTAGTTCTGTTTCATGGATTCATTCACAGCAGTCTATGTTGCAAAATTGACCACAGGCATGAATTTGCAAGCTATGCAGTAACATGTGCTTATGCATCTGAGAACAAGTTTGAGCTCCACATGGGTTCACCACCATCCCTACAGATCTTTACACAAGCAGGCAGTGATTCTATCCAATTTCAAAGCTTCTTCTGGCAGCTGCTCAGATATGGTGGTTGTGGGGCTGAATAAAGGTGTTTTTAGGGCTGCCTTTTCCTTTCAGATGGTCATTTTTTAATCAGACCAAGCTATTTTAGGACCATCAACAACATTTATGTGAGCTAAGGCAGGCATAATCAAACCTCATGCTTCAAGGCATTAGGTGTTCACTAGCGAGAGCAAGAAAGAAACACCTCTCAGACCCACTAAGTAAAGCACAGGTGAAGAGAGACATCCTTAGTCCCAGGATATTACGATAGATTAAAGTCGCGGCCTGGGTGTAAATGATCTCTGGCTTTGAGTCTCCAACTTGTGTCTCCAAGCTGGAAATCTCCAGCAAATATTCACTACCTACCTAATATATAGGCAGCTGCAGAATGCATCGTGGTCCACACGTGGACTACATATATGGAGCTACCAAGCACTATTCCACAAAGGGTCATGATTACTGGGACAAGGAACTTGATTTGAAGGTTACACAATAGATATGATAGAGCTGGTCCAAAAATAGGAGGCCAATTGAAAGGGGATTACAGTATTCCATTATTATTACTCCTTCATCAATGGTAGCCTCTACTCCGTGCTAGGAGCTTTCCAAAAACTCCAGGAAGATTGTCCCTGCTCCGAGGAGCTCAGAATTTAACGGTGGGAAAGTGCCAGTCAGAGCAACAATTTTAAACACACACACGGACAATATATAAATAGTCACAAAGCAGCATGCAAGATTGCCATAATATATTCTGTGATGACTGTGTTTGCTGGAGACAATCAGACTGAGATCTAACAGCGTGTTAAAAACCTACTGATCAAAATAAAGTTAGCAAAGGAAATTAGAAATGTACTCTGTGGTCCATATGGCGCGTGCATGCCTAAACCCATAGTTCTCCTTGAATGTTGCCTTAGAATATGCGCCAACAATTTATGCTAAACTAGCTGTTTGATCTTGTATTTAGCTGTGAAACTTCATCCCTGTCACAGCCCTGAAGAAGAGCTCTGGGTAGCTGGAAAGCTCGTCTCTTTCACCAACAGAAGTTGCTGCAGTAAAAGTACTACCTCACCTACCTTGTTTCTCTAGACGCACGGGGGACATACCCACACAGAGGTGCTGAGAACCATAACTCCAATTAGAACCAAATGGGAGCACAGCAGGTGCTCAGCACCTCTGACAAATTAGGCCTATGCTATCTATTTACTGAAAAGGAGACTAAATACAAGAATTCCAGCTGGGCTGAGGCTATTTAAACCTCATATTGAGGGTTTTATCAGACTGTACCTGAGGAAAGCCAACAAGATGGAAGTGTTGGTCATTTGGAGCCTTACTGAAAAACATGCTGTATCATGTGAATGAATCTATTACCCAGAATGCAACAGGGTGAGGGAACCGTTTTCAGGAGTTCGCAAACCAAAGCCTGAGTTTTAAGAGAATCCTATTTGGACTTAGCTGCTGCTAACAGCTGTTTTTTTGGACATGGGCACATACTAGCAATACAATAGCACAGCCTGACAAATAACCACACATGCCATTGTCTCCCTCAATTAAGTCCATCTTCGGGGGTGGGGGCGGGGAAGCACTTGAGTTTGCATTTGCGTTCTTCCATGCTGAAAGGTGAGTTCCCTGTCGCTTCTGAGCACACAGCCTGAAGAATGTGGGTATGATTTCATGTGATTTTTGGACAAGGCAGAGGCAACAAGCACTGCATATCTTTCATAAGCTGCCAGCCCAGTTGTGTGGCAAGTCTTTCAGGGGCATCCACAACCAGCTTGCTGGTTTAGATTGCTAACAGTTGTTTTATGATCTTTACATTGAAAGATATAAAATGTGGGAACATTCATCCAGCTGCCTAACACTTCTGCAACTAAAGTGGCTGCTGACGAGCATTTACTCCTTATTTCTGCCTAACATGCCCTTCATTCTCAACAAATTTCAAAACAGAAATCTGCAAATGTAGTCACAAGAATAAAAATACCGCTTGTAAGGCCAGGCTATGCCCGTGCATTGGGAGATGTGTTTGGCCAATGTAAGCTAGGCACACAGTGAACAGAAATCCCTATCTGGAGCATGAATGTCTCTGAAGAAGCCACATGATCCATGATGGAACATAACACGTTTGCTGCTCATCTCAGATCCAAAGGCAAGGCTGGACACAGCAACGTGAAAAGTCTAGATAGAAAATGAAGTAAATGCTTTGGGTCTTTTGATGCAAAGGCATTTAGAGGGGTTACTCCCATATAGACAGTTTGCAAGGGTAAATATATTTGAACATAGCATGCAATATAATTCCGTTCACTATCATCCTCCCCATCCATTAGGGCATATTTTCAGTGAACCTCTAATTGCACCTCTAGGATTTGTGAGGCCTATTCGGAAATTGCCAACTGCATTGATTCTGAATTTTGCATAGTGCCACTTTTTGTCAGGGGGTCGGTACATAACCACAGAAAAATACAGTCAGAGTTACATAGCCAGAAAGTGAACATATAGGAGAAGTAATACTCGGTGGTGCGGTATAAAAGCTTGTTTTGTTTTTCATTGGCATGACTTTGGCATTGCTCATAATTCTTTACAATGTGCATGTACAGCTCCTGGCACAGTGGGAGCCTGACATTGATTGGGGCCTTTGGGTGCTATTGTAGACTCTTTGGGGCAGGTTCTGTCTTTGTTGCGTGTTTGTACAGCGCCTAGCACAATCACAGAATCCTAAGACTTGAAGGGACATCGATTGGTCTTCTAGTCCAGTCCTCTGCACTCAAGGCAGGACTAAGTATTTTCTAGACCATCCTTGACAGGTATTTGTCTAACCTGCTCTTAAAAATCTCCAGTGACAGAGATTCCACAACCTCTTTAGGCAATTTATTCCAGTGCTTAACCACCCTGACAAGTAGGAAGTTTTTCCTATTGTCCAACCTAAACTCCCCTTGCTGCAATTTAAGCCCATTGCTTCCTGTCCTATCCTCAGAGGTTAACGAGAACAATTTTTCTCCCTCCTTCTAGTAATAATCTTTTATGTACTCGAAAACTGTTATGTCCCCCCTCAGTCTTCTCTTCTCTAGACTAAACAAACCCAGATTTTTCAATCTACCCTCATAAGTCATGTTTTAATCATTTTTGTTGCTCTTCTCTGGACTCTCTCCAATTTGTCCACATCCTTCCTGAAATGTGGCACCCAGAACTGGATACAATTCTCCAATTGAGGCCTAGTCAGCGTGGAGTAGAGCAGAAAAATTACTTCTTGTGTCTTGCTTACAACACTGCTGATACTACATCCCAGAATGATGTTTGCTTTTTCTGCAATACTGTTACACCGTTGACTCATATTTAGCCTGTGATCCACTATGACCCCCAGATCCCTTTCCACAGTACTCCTTCCCCATTTTGTGTGTATGCAACTGATTGTTCCTTCCTATTTACTTCAGACCATTTCTCCAGTTTGTCCAGATCATTTTGAATTTTAATCCTCTCCTCCAAAGAACTTGCAGCCCCTCCCAACTTAGTATCATCCACAAACTTTATAAGCGTACGCTCTATGCCATTATCTAAATCATTGAAGATATTGAACAGGACCGGTCTCAGAACTGATCCCTGTGGGACCCCACTTGATATGCCCTTCCAGCTTGACTGTGAACCACAGATAATTACTTTCTGGGAATGGTTGTCCAACCAGTTATGCACCCACCTTATAATAGCTCCATCTAGGTATTTCTGTAGTTTGTTCATGAGACGGTCACGCGAGACACTATCAAAAGCCTTACTAAAGTCAAGATATACCACATCTACTTCTTCCCCCCTGGCCACAAGGCTTGTTACCCTGTCAAAAAAAACCTATTAGGTTGGTTTGACATGATTTGTTCTTGACAAATCCATGCTGACTGTTACTTATCACCTTATTATCTTTTAGGTGTCTGCAATTTGATTGCTTAATTATTTGTTCCATTATCTTTCCAGGTACTGAAGTTAAGGTGACTGGTCTGTAATTCCCCGGGTTGTCCTTATTCCCCATTTTATAGATTGGCATTATATTTGCCCTTTTCCAGTCCTCTGGAATCTCACCTGTCTTCCATGACTTTTCAAAGATAATCACTAATGGCTCAGATATCTCAAGCACAATGGGATCCTGATTCATGACTGAGTATCATAAGCGTTATTATAATACAAAGTAAACAATAAATTAGCAGCACATGCGCATGATTTTAGCTATCATGGATGAATATGCCTTCTGGCTAAAATCATAGAATCATAGAATATCAGGGTTGGAAGGGACCTCAGGAGGTCATCTAGTCCAACCCCCTGCTCAAAGCAGGAACAATCCCCAACTAAATCAATGGAGGATATCTGGTCTGAGTCACCGTTTTGAGTGACCGTGTGGCAAGACCTTGCCTTTGTTTACCCATCTGTAAAGTGAAGACATTTACCCAGTTACCTCTATTAACAATACTTATCTGCTGTGGCTGGGGTGTGGGGCGGGAGGCTGTGAAATTTAAGTAATTCAACCGTATTAAGTGCTTTGAGATCCCAGCTAGAAGAATCTCTATAAATACTCTAACATTAGGAACCCTTCAAAGGAGAGGGACGGATTCTGCTCTTGGTTACACTGGTGCCAATCCACTGACATCTCTCTAGAATGGCACTGTGGATCAAGCATTGCAATGCAAAGTTAATGCCACCTGGAATTGGTGCAAAGAGGGACAATGGAAGAAAAATCCATATGCACATTCTTAAAAAAAAAAAAAAGGCTATTTGATCAATGTTGTCATGGAAACAGAACATGAAGTTTTGCCTAAAGCATCTGTCTCAAATTCATTATACCGCGACCCCCCCCTTCCGACAACAAAAATTACAACACGACCCCAGGAGTGGGGACCGAAGCCTGAGCTTGCCGCCCCGGGTTGTATGTAAACTGAGCCCTGCTGCCCAGGGCTGAAGCCCTCGGGGTTTGGCCCTGGGTGGTGGGGCTCGGGCTTCAGCCCGAGCAAGTCTAACGCCAGCCCTGGCGACCCCATTAAAACAGGGTCATGACCCATTTTGGGGTCCCGACCCACAGTTTGAGAACCGCTGGCCTAAAGGACATCAAAAAGGAATGTGTACTCATGGAAAGAGAAAGAACTGAGCCTAAATCTGGAAGAGAAGAGAGCTGGTGATCTCAAAGCTGGCCAGTAGCTGCTTAGGAAACAAGGGGCAGACCTGCATCTGCTGTTAATCAGTTCAGCTCCATTGAAGTCCCCTGGTCTACACCAATTTACCCCAGTTGAGGATTTTGGACCTTTATAATGTAACTCCTATGTGAAGCCCTTCTAGCGTGAGAAAGGATGGCCCTTCGGAAGAGCTCTGAACTTGGAATCAGGAATCCTAGGTTCAGTTCACACCTCTGCCACTGATTTGGAGCGTAGCTTCCCCTCTCTGTGCCTCAGTTTCCCCATTTGTAAAATGGAGAAAAAGTGAACCACTTGCAAAGTAGACTGAGATCCTGGCATAGAAGGGTCTCTAGAAGTGCTAAATATCAGCATAAACACCAATAGATTATAAGCCTTCAAGCAATTTACAAGAATTGGAGAACAGTCAGCCAGTCCACCAAAACAAAGCAGCCCAAATCTCTCCTGTTCCTGTCTCTTCCTAAAGAAACCTAAACTGCTAGACTTCAGATTCAAATCCATGTGTTTGCAACATCACCATATATGGACCCCAACTCTACCCCTAATCAAAATAAATCCTGCTGGGCAGAGGTAACTACCCTGTTACAAGGGGGGAAAAAAATCACTCTTTAAATTCTTTTACTCCAAACGTCATTAGCTTCTGACAGAGAAGCAGCCAGAAGAATGTAAAATTGGTCCTCTGGGGATACAATTCTTTACCTATATGCAGCAGGGAAAGGCAGAGGGGAATCCTTCCTGACCCTTGGGGTGATCAGTTTATGCCTTGAAGCATGAGATCTGATTACCCTTGCTTAGTGTGCACCGCTAAACCTTTAAAAACCATCCAGGTTCAGAACACAAGTCTGACCCACCACATCCATTACTATTCTTGCACTGTACAATGAAGAACTTGCTCTAAAAGTACACAATGTGCAATTTCAATAAGTGATCCCTTGTTCTTCAGAGTCAAGGACTGAGCAAAGGTAGGGAAACACCAGGAAGCCAAAAAAAAAATGCCTTGCTGTGGAAAAAAATGTGCCCTGGTAAAATGAACAATCCAGGGGACATGACACACTAAGTCCAGACTACAGCAACAATACCCTAGGGCTTGCAAAAGACACTTGCAATGGACTTCACTGTGATTGTTGCCAGAGACTTCACTACCCTAGCTGTATGGAAGCAGATATTTTTAGAATAAGAATCTTTCACAAGCTGTTCATCTTATTATTGCTTCCCTCCATTCATGATATTTTTAATCATGTCCAAACAACCAAGCTATTAAATAGATTCAGAGGCAGCACAGCAGGCTGTGGCTTAAGTCAGCTAAAGATCAGAGCCGTGGGAGAGGGAGAACCAGAGTACCTCTTGTGTGTTAAACCTCTCCATTCTAAAAGCACAAAGCCACTATTGGACTGAATCACAGCATATGCAGGATTAGGGCTATTTCTCCTCTCCTTCCCCCACTGACAATCTGAAAGGGATTCAGGATCATCATTTGCTTCAGGAAAGTTAAATGCACCCCATAAAGGATGAAGAAAGTCATATAAGTATCTTTTCAACTATTAACATTATACTGCAGAATGCTTTTGTCAGCACAGTTAAAGCAAAAGAGTAAAATATATAAAGAGATGATTTGTACCTTTTAATACTTGAAGCTTTCCAAGCTTCGGATTTCCATGGTTCAAAGTGTCAGCATCTGATAAACCGCACCAAAAAAGGTAATGTGTCAACTCATCCATCCCCGGCCCCCTAGCCTATGGTTGAAGGCACAAAGGGTTGGCTGTACTGGCTTAAACCACTATGTTCCATCAAGCACAGTATTCTGCCTCTGACTTCTTCCCTGATGCTCCATGATCCTGGACATCTGTTAGATCCCCTGCAGCTCTACTCTGGTGTGACATTACCCAGGGTACAATCTGGACTGTCAAACAACTATTTCCCCTCAATTCTCAGTCTGGGGTGCCTTTTACACTGTGTTGCTCTGAGAACAACCACTCCTGGCCAGTTAAACACAGCCTCTAGGATGCAAAATCACTGAATTATATGAATGCTTTGGCCAGTCACTGATGAATTACATACAGGGTGACACCAGCAAACTCCAAGTCCCAGACTTGTCCCCAGAAATGTGCGTCTTGTACTGCCCAGCACTCTCCTGAACAATATAAGCTCATAGAAAGTCCATCATTTCCTCAATGGAAAATGATATGCACAAACCGTTATCTCAAGTGGTGGCTCCCAAACAGTTCAATCCAAACACTCTGGTTTACATAAAACAATAAAACAAGTCTATTAACTACAGAAAGATAGATTTTAAGTGATTACAAGTAATGAGGCATAAAAGTCAGAATTGGTTACAAAGAAAATAAAAGATAAAATGCAAACGAATACCTAACTTAGCAAGATAAATGAAGTCAAAGCAAAGGTTTTTTTCTCACAACATGCTCTTTACAGTCTTTACTGGCTGGAAGCTTCCAGGCCAGGACCCTTCCCCCAGTTCAGTGTTTCTACAGGCATTGTTGTTGCTGTAAGCAGAGAGGAGTGGAGGTGAGAGGTAATTTGTGTTGTGTGTGTTCTCTATTCTTTACCACTCTCCCCTCTTGGAGAATTCTCTCTAGCTGGGGTTCAGACGACACGGGGTTTGTGGGACAGGACCCCCCCCCCCCCCGACTGTGTCTTTGCCAATATGTAAATGTCTCACTTACACCCTTCTTCCTGCCAAAGAATAGTCACTTACCCAGGTGATAGCCCACTTGACTTTGTTGACACCTGGCTTAGGTGTTGACTTGTCTTTTGTTTCTAAGGAACTGGTTTGTGCCCGCTCTTCTAACCTTGGAGCATGCTAGAGCAATGTTATACAGTAGAATCTTATGACTTAACATACAATGTTGATACACATATTTTACCAGGACAATAATGTTCAGTGGATTAAGAGTTTTCAAATGATACTTCACAAGAGGATAGTTTGTATATAATGTATCATAGGCTTGTAAAAAGGATGAACATAGAGGTACAGACAGTCACATCCGGGCCTTTCCGGAGAGACCTCCCCTGGAGTCTTTCCTACCCACTGGTCTTTTGTGACGGAGCAGGCCCCTTCTTATAAAATCCCCACCCCAACACGCCATCACATGATGCCTGGTCACTTGACGCAACCGCCAGCCCAAGCCTAAACCCACCACCTGGGAGCTGAATAACATCGCTAGACACAGGTAGGCTGAGCCCAACTCCCCTCAAAGCACCGGCCCACCTTGTGACAACCTCCAATACAGATCTCCAGTCACCATCCGAACTGATATCATCAATGTAGCATAATGCACGGAGGACAAAATCTATTAAATAAAAGGGGACTATTTGCGGCAGAATTGTAATAGCTTCCATTCCGCTTCTTAACTCGCAATGGGTCTTGTGGTCAAAAGGCACAGGCCTGGGCAGCTGGGCTCTGTTCCCAGCTCTCTCAAAGACTGAATGTATCGTGTTGGGAAAGCCACCTTCCCTGTGTCTCTCACTCTGCCCATTAGCAATGTGGGGTTCGTACATACATACCTCACCGGAGTAAGAACAAGTCGTTCATTAGTTTCTCTTGAAGCACTTTGAGATTCTCCGAGGGAAGACAAAATGTCATATCTACCGCTGGTGTAAATCAGCAGAGCTCCATGGAAATCAAGAGGTACACCTCTACCTCGATCTAACGCTGTCCTCAGGAGCCAAAAAATCTTACCGTGTTATAGATGAAACCACGTTATATCGAACTTGCTTTGATCCACCGGAGTGCGCAGCCCCGCCCCCCTGGAGCACTGCTTTACCGCGTTATATCCAAATTCGTGTTTTATTGGGTGGTGTTATATTGAGGTAGCGGTGTATATTGATTTTGAGCTGCTGCCAATCTAACCCAAAAAGTCTTATTATTATTATAGACTACTAAATTTCCCCTCTCACAGTTGTCTTGGCATTTACTTGGTGCAAATGAAAAACAGAGCACGTACTGGACTGGAAATGAGAGCTTAAATGCCACAGTTAGCTCACAGTTCAGATGTCTTTAGTGCCAATAAGGGCACAAAAAAAGTTATGGGCTAAATCCTTAATAAAGTCAACAGGAGTTCTGCCTGAATTAGGACTGCAGGATTTGGTCCATTAAAATGTGAGTTGTGACAAACTTATTAGCACTAGAAAAATTCTGAGGTTCAGGTCCAATTGGATAAGCACTACAATATTTGGATGCTTCCTGGAAATTTAATAAAAAATACCTAGTATTTATATAATGCTTTCAACGTCCAAAACACTGTTCAGACATATACTGAAGTTCTGATAAATTCGGCTGGAATTCTCTTGAGATTTAATGGTCTCATGAGTGTTATGTGCTTCAACTTGAGTCAGAAATAAGAAGAGACCTGCTTTGGGGTATCTCAGCATGTGTGCTTTCATCCACAACCTAGAATCTCAAGAGAATGTTGACAGATTTTTTCCCATCTCTAAAGAGTTTCCCATTTAAATTGAGTTCTGTAGTAAAGTTCATGATGGTCCTTAGTTTATTCAAGTTAGTCACCTGCCTTTATTTATTAGTGTGGTCTGAATCAAAATGTCTACTGAGAAGTAATGGCTAAATTTGCAGCACACACATTTTGTTGGAATTTCGGTTAATGTACTTTGAGCAAGACAGATTTCTACATCAGCTAAAGAGAAAACTACAAGTGTTTTAACTACTGATAATTTGCTTATGTATAATTAAACCTTTGGAGTAAGGAATTTAAATTTCCATAAAGCGGTTTTATGCTAGTGATGAATAGCTAAGAAACAGGAAAGACATTGAATTCTGTTACCAAGTGTGGTCAGTGTTTTTTGGTATTTGTTTTGTTTTCATTTTTAAACACATTAAGTACATTGTAAACACATCCCCATGCAGCTTAAGGGCTAGTTCATGGCCCATCCTGAGCAACCATGAAGGGATATAAGGGGCCAAAAACCCTGCACTGCTTACCTAGACCCCCATAGGGCTGCTATGTCCCATCTCCCCCGCATATACGTGTGCAAAGAGTGGACAGAAAAGTGAGGGGGAATGGATAAAGCTTGGCTGTACTGCGCCCTATTGCGATCAGCACAGCTGTGGCTACGCAAGATGGGAGTGAGAGAGCGGGAATTGGAGTCACCATGTCACTCTTGGTCTGCTCCTGGGGCAACACAGCTATGAGCAGCCCCATATGTGGGGGTCTCTGGCAAAGTAATAGCTGACCCCAGAGTAAGCAAAACAGAATGTTTTGGTCTGCAGTCTAAACCGTAATGCATTATCTGAATTCTCGTGTTCATTTGTGTGTGTGTGTGTGTACACACACGCGCACACATTCTCTCTCTAGTTCTAACAGGAATTATTTCAGGGCAGTCCTTTGGCCTGTGTTATACAGGAGGTCAGACTACATTATCACAATGGTCCCTTCTGGTCTCATTATCTAGGAATATTTTCTGCTTTTGAAGTTTGATTGTACACAGTAAAATGGTTATAAATGTCACTAACTCAACACATGCTCCTTGTGTGGCTTCTCTGCTCACAAAATTTTTTTTAACCCTCTTAGCCTTGCAGAGCTATTCCTGCAAAGAGAGAGCAAACCAGAGTCTATCTCGTGCATCAACAGAATTAACAACATTTCTACTGCTAAATCTTTATCACTGGTGCTGACATCACAGGCAGGAGAAAGAGCTTAATTTAGCTTAGTTTCCAAATCCCAGGTCAAGCAGAGCACGGGCAGTTCGAGAAATCATCTTTTGATGTGTAAACCGAGCCACTGATCTGGGAGTCACTGAGAGAAAGTAAATAACTTTTAGTCATTCTCCTAACTACAAACGCACTTTAATGTTCCCGTAAGCACAGCTAACGAATGTCGGGCAGCTTTGCAGAATGCATGGCTTCAAAGGGTCTGCCTTAGTCAGAGCATGGCCTTCACAAAGCCAGGACAGCTGCAGCATTGGCCCTGCTGCTCTGAGAGGATAGAATCCCAGTGTTCCAACTGAACTACAGCTACCTGGAGTTTGGGAACTGACGCTGCATTGTAAATGGAAACGCAACCTTCAGAAAATCAGCAACCTGGCCACTTAGGGGCTATATACTGTACCCTAAACATGCCCCTTCTGGTGATGCGTGACAGCTGCATGTTGGATTTGCTGCTTTGTTGTAAAAATGCAGTGGGCTGCGTTCCTTGCTGCGTCAGGGTCTCAGAAGGGGGATATTCCCATCGTGCGAGACAGACACACGGAGCTGGTACCCATTTGAAGGGTTGCAATTTCCAGACCGAAACCAGCTCCGTCTTATGCTGCTGTTGGCATTGGTAGTCCATTGTGTGTGCTATAGCTAGTTCGTTAAAAGTCCTGGGTTTTTTTGTTTTTTTGTCTGAAAAGCATCCAGAGCCTGGGATTGAATAAAATAAAGTAATTATTTTAATGTAGGTTTGGTCCTTTGCCAGTGCTTTCCATCTAAGGATCTGAATTCAGCCTCACAAGACCTCCACTCCCCGCTCTTGGAGAGATCAGGGTTATCTCCATTTTACAGATGGCAAAAACTGAAACCCAGAGAGATCATGTGACTTACCCAAGGTCACACAAGATGTTTGCACTAGAGCCAGGAACTGAACACAGATCTCGAGTCCCAGTCCAGTGGCCTAACTACAAGATCAGCCTCCCACTCTGTGCCAGGGGCCTGTCTCTCAATAATCACTCACGATGCAGGGCTGTGAACACCAGGGTGCAGTCAATGCAAAGGGGATGCACAACACTAACGAGTGAGAAAGACACACTTTATACTGGTGTAAATGACTGCACAAGGTGCAGAGCAAGGGACAATCAGGCCAAAGAAATGTATGTCCTGTTCTTGGCTTGATCACAGTCTTCCTAGATGGGTTTGAGTTTGTAGACCCAACTCTCTGAACGGACACAGTGAACCCTATGTTCCTAAAACCATGCATCCCTTCAACTCCTGACCTCTTTCAATTTCTCTAACTCCTCTTGTGTTGCTCAAACACATTATCGGGTTAATGGCTAATTAGGACGTGGGAACATGCACTTGAGAAAACAGCAGAGCAGCCAGAGATGCAGGAAGCAGCTTTAGAATAAAACACGGCAGGCATATTTATACACAGCTTTGTGGTAGAATCACAACAGAGCACAACCGCCCCTGAGATTACTACTTGAAACACACGAGCTCAAACTCATTTTCTTCCCACCGTATGTTTCTCCAAAGCTGGTCTAATTTTACAGGATGAGAGGTTGCGTGGGAGGAACCAGATAATAGCACGATCAATGATTACCGGAAACCTTAATTATCATAAAGGTTCCTCAGAAATAGCTTATGCCACAGAAAAGAAAAGCAAGACAATGGCTGGAGGCGTTTGGGGCCTCCATCTGGTCTGTCTATTGTTTTTTAGAGGGCACCCATCACATTAGTTTCTTGGCACAGTGTCTGGGACAAGCTGCTTTCCTTCTGGAGATCTCGGAGACAACTCTTGTATCCATCCCTGTATCATTTTGATTAGGAACATGGGAAAGAGCCTACAGAGTATCCAAGTCCAGTGAAGATTGCTGGTTCCATTAGCAGTAGGGATGATGTGTATAAACTAAAGTCAGCCATTACAAATCAATATGAGATTGGAAAACACATTGGGCTAATTCTGTATTTATTTATTTTTTTAAAAATTCAGGTTCTTCAGGACTTCTTGATTCTGGATGAGGCATATGAAGCATAAAGGCTAAAAGAATAAGTCTGCAAGAAGGGATATTCCCAAGGAATATGTACATCAACCAGAAGAACAAAGCTCCAGCTACCTCAGGAGAAGACCTGGTTTTCTACCCCAACGGGCCAGAGGAGATTGCTGATTTGGGAGGATTCCCTCCCGCCAGCCAATAATATCTACCACCAATGTACACCCACCTGGGCAACATTCTTCATCAGAAAAGACCCTTTCACTAAGTAGTGTACCAGACTTTTGTGTACATAATAAAACAAATGCTCTCTGCCAAGTACCTAATTTTGTCATCCATAGATCAAACTCCTTGGGTCACTCACAGCTTTGGAAGTGAGAAAATACCCGCCCTATTTGTCAAATTATGCACGTAACCAACCCGGTAAATGCATGTGCTCACTGCTGTTACTCTCATGTTCCCTTTCCCTCTCCCTCCTATGGTTTGTTACACTCATTTGATGGATCTTGTTTCAAATCTGATTCTATGCTCTGCAGGGGAACCATGGCCCAACTTTTCAAAAATAAGTGATTTTGGGTGCCTCCATTTATGAGGGGGAGGGCCCAACTTGAGACAACTTAAAGAGGCTGCAATAACTTTCTTCCCCCCCCAAAGGAAAAGCTTGATCCTGTGCTCATTGAAGCCAACGGCAAAACTCCCATGCACTTTAATGGCGCAGCATAAGTGCTTAGGAGAGGAGCAGCGGAGGAACAGTGACTCAGAAAGAGGATTGTGTCATAATATCTCCAGGCCTATTCCTAAGGTAGTGCAGGTCAAGAACCACCCCCTCAGTCAGGGCTAATGGTACAGGCTAGGCATAAATTAATTGTTTTTGTTCTTTCCAAACCTTTTTGTTCAGCGTTTCAGGTTGGCTGGCTACAGCCTGTATTTTCAATGCAAAGGATGTCACGGGCATTTTGTCACACACATGCATGTAAATTGTATGCAGATAAGATCAGCATGAAGTCAAGTACGTTCTGTCGGTCCCAAAACTTTGAAATAAACTGATCCCTATCTTTAGCTCCAAAACTCTGTCTAGCAGCAGGAGGTATGTAAATTGGGATGCAAAACATAGATCAGTTGAAGGGGAATTAAACCCTATCTTCCAATTTAGGGCCCAACCCCTGTAATCGCTACCAAGCAGAGTGCTTTACTGCCCTGGGTAGCCCCATTGGCTCTGTTGTGTTTTGCATGATTGGGTCCTACACCACAAGATAGTTCAATCACCATTTTTATTAGGCTCTCAATCATGATTTCATAGATCTCTCATGCGCTTGTGTTTCCATCAGGAGTGTCAGCAAAGTCCCTTTTTTAAAGGTCACTGAGCACCCGGGCTGGTGGGGGAAATAAATTCATTGTGAATGAAATCACAGAAAAGACACAAATAGGCCTGAGCCCTAACCCCACATCCAAACCCAGAGCTGGATCAGAGTCTGTGTCCTGAAACTCTTTACAAATGATCTGAATCCAAACACATCAGCACGAGGCACGCCAGAACAATCCAAATCATCTTGGCTTTGAAACGGAGTGGGAAGGGAGGGAGAAAAAAGCGTCCTTGCAAGATCTTTTCCCTCTTACCAGAATCCCGCTGAGGTCACTTTCAGAAGCCCCTGCTTTTTGTGGAAGCAGAATGAATGCATTTGTCATATCTCAGAAACTGCACGGTGCACAAATTATCACTTGGAGGATTAATCTTCTTAGAAACCATCAGCCACTGAAGTAACAAGGAGAAATGCTCAGAAACTAAGTCCACTCGCAGCAATGAACTTTAATGGATTAGCTGGAACCAGTGTTTTCTCTCTCTGCTCCCCTCCCCCCCCCCCCATTTATTTCTTTGAGCTTTTGTGCGAAGCTGAAAATATCCATGTGTCCTTACTGCTGCTTGTTCAAGTAATGACAGAGCTGCCAAATTTCCCACCCCAAACACACTCAATTACTTATTAGCAGGAATGGAGGCTACAATATCGGAGAAATAATACATATTTATACCGTTTTGGCAGAAAGATGTAGTTTGAATGAATGAGGTTCATTGTTCCCTCTCTCTGCCCCCTCCCCTTTTAGAGATGGATCTGAGCAGGAACCGAGGAAGTGGATTCATCTTTATTTTTTTAAACAGCCGAATGAAAGCTAATAGGTTGCAGGGTAAAAGATAAATCTCTTTTGGATTAGAAGATTTTGGGGGCACCTTTCATACTAGCAAGCTTGTTCCTAGGAAGTCTTATTTCCCTTACCTGACTTTTTAGAAACCTACCCAGTGCATGTTATTGCAATAGTTTGTGTTTTGCTTGATATAGTCTAACAAAGCATTTAGAGCCTAGGATAAGCACTGAAAAGAATGGAGCTACAAAATAAGTTAGATAAACAAGAAACCTGATGAAAGAGCACTGGGTTTTTGATGAATGAGTCCCATATGAACTGCATGTGAGCTACTCTGTTCTCCTGGTGAAAAAGACTTACGTCTCCATTTGCCTAGTGCTTCCCTTTCTAGGCCTTCCCCAGAGCTGTTTCTCAACACACAACAGAACATGGTTACAATCACCCCACAGGATAGCAGGGCTTGATAAATGAGCTGATTCAGTTATCACAAAATCCTGGGTCCTTCCTCTCTCTTCGACTTTATTCCAAGGTACAAATCTTATTTCCACCAGTGAACAAAGCATTCTACAGTATGTCTCCACCTGATACAAGTCCCGTGTCTCCATCCCAGGACTAAACTCCCCTAGCGTTTTCCCAGTGAGTTTGACTTCTATCCTGATGGCCTTTGTACAATCCAACTCAAACAGCAGATGTATATAATTCATCCATCTACAGTAAGGGCAGCTTGTAAGTCCTTTCCCCTCTCCCCCCATTAAAAAGAAAAGTCTGCATTCCAGGGCATAGAAGTCCAAGGACATCTCTAAACAAAACACGTATAACAAAGAAACCCAGCAGAAGTAGATACTGCAAAATGTTCTTGAAATATCAGTGTCTACCCCAATGCACACATCACACCCACACAGGATACCCTCTTTTGATCTCTCTGGAGGCAGTTTTACACTAACAGGACTTCAGTGACTTAACTGGAGTTTCTCCTGATTCAAACTGGTGAGAGATCAGAATAAATCTCTGATCACAGCACCCGCTACAACAGAGAAGCAGAGGAATTTGAAACTGAATGAGTGTAGAGCAAATATGTGGGCGTCACAGGTGGCAAGAGGAACACAATGGAGAACATCAAGAGCTTCCGGTTATTGGATACAAAATGCAGCAAAATAAAATATACCCAAACTTCTGTCCACCCCGTTCATGAATGAAGCAAAGTAACCACATAGGCATCCAACATATGTCTGGAAGAATTTGCTAGTGGCATTCAGTAGGCTACAGCAGAAAAGGAGGCCAAGTGGTCTTGAAGTTAGAATATAGGAACTTCAATCCAAGAGACCTAGGTTCTAATCCTCTCTCTACTTTGAGTTGGACAAGTTATTTCACTTCTCTGTGCCTTAATTTCCCTGCGTATAAAAATGGGGGTCATGGTTTGTGAACTTCACAGTGTGTTTTGAAATCCTGGGATGAGCGGTGTAATATAAGTGCAGCACAGGAAGGTTCAGATTTCCACTGAGACTGCATGCCCAGGCTGAGAATTCATATACCAAATGATGAAGTCCAAGAGGAACCTCTTTATTATAACCCGGGCCAGTCTCAGATACTACAATGCTGGGTGCCGGTACTAAACCCCAAGACAGGAATAAAGTTACATCCATATCAGAACAACATCCACATCTGCAGCTAAAGTCACAGTTAAATTCTGCTATTAAAAAAGTAGAAATTGAATGCTGGTGTTCCATTTCCAGGCTGTTTCACTGCAGAATTCAGAACCCTTTGATGCAAAGCTCTGAGATTTCAGTTATGTCTTCCTGATCACAGAAATTGATCTAGATGCAAGCCTAATAACAAAAAAATGGCACTCGTTTCCCCTGGAATATTTTGATGTCAGCATGCTCAACAGGATACATCTCAATGTCAAGCAATGCCATTGTGATCTCGCCCCAAGAGGCCTTCATACCATCCGCGGAAAGGACTGTAAAACACATTTAAAAGGTTGCATTTGATGAGGAGATGGCAGCAATGTTGTTATTCCTTGTGGGACAGATCTGAGTTCAGTTCCTGGTTCTGCCACACACACACCCCGTGTAACCTTGGCCAAATCATGGAGTCCCTCTGTGCATTAATTCTCCATCTATAACAAGGGGATAAGCCTCTTTTCTTCTGTCTTGTCCATTTAGATTGTACAATCTTCAGGGTAGGGACCGGTTCTGATAACGTCTATGTATGTACAGTGCCTAGGACAATAGGACCTTGATTTTAGTTATGGTCTGTAATACAAAAAGTAAAACTAAGTCAGGGGCATTCACCCTGTTAAACATGGAGTTCCCTGTGTGAGGGGAGAAATTGTAAAAGACCCATACTGTTGATCCGCTCTAGCCAAGGTGTGGGGAAGGGCACACAACTCCAGGGAAGGAAGCAAAGGGAAGAAACCTAGGTTTCAGTTATATCCTTCTAGATGAGATCTTTCACTGCAAAGTTTCCAAGATAAAGACATGTAAATCACTTCCCCGGGGGCAGATGGCTGCTGCCATCACTTTATCAAGTAACGATTTCTAATTTTCATGCAAATAACAAGAATAATGAACCAAGGGTTTGGCAGCCCTGGCAGCCCAAAGAAAGTAACATCCATGAGCTGATCAAAGCGAACGGCTGACCTGGCGGAAAGCATGTACACAGTGTTATCTACTCACATACAATTCCTCTGCCACAACGCAGGCTACAAATAAACAATTGCCTCAGAGTAGACACAGCTGAATTTAATTTGGAAATTTGGGGGCAACCCTCTGTTGATTACTGCGTGCGTCAACCACTTTGTGTGAGAGCACATTAAATGTATTGGTCTATAAGAGGATATATAGATAGATAGATATAGATATAGATATAGATAGATATATAGATGTGTGTGTGTGTGTGTGTGTGTGTGCTATTTTTTTACTCAATTAATCTTTTCTGGCACTAAAATACATGCAAAATACATTTGCCATCCCTCAAGGGGAAACTGCAGACGAGGTTTTGTGTTAACGAATGGATGAGGCTATTAAACAAAAGATGTCAGGGAGGGTTGTTTTGTTCTGTTTTGAAACCAGAGGTTTTTTTCTTATCTCCTTTGATTGCAAAGCCTCAGGATAACATCATGCCAAACCGAGCTTTCAGACATTGGAGGGTGCATTTCATTACTCTTTCAGCTGGTAAAACGTGGCCTTTCTATACCTGTCACAATCTCCGCTTTGTAGGCTGTCGCTCCAAACGTTCTCTCAGGCTCACTGATCAATCCATTGCACCTTCACCTCCTGCCCCAAACTATCAGCCTGTCTGCCCCACTCCATCTACTTTCTTCCCAACCATGTCTTCACCTTACAGCATCACCGCCCTCTCCCCACCCAATTTTGACCCACCAAAGTCAACCCCCTGCAGGCTGCCGGCTCATCAATCTAGCCAAGAAATGATAATGCCATGCCCAGAGTCTTTTCAGGCCTTTCTTCAGGGGAAAGTTTTATCCTGTAAATACAAAACTCTCTTCCACAACTCCATGGTGGGAGTATCGTTGCCAGAGCCCTGTTAGCCAGAGTTTTTTTTTTTCGGTAGGGATGGTCTTCACTACAGAGATGGGACCGAGATACATCCATTCTGCGAGCTGCGTCCAGAGCAGGCTTTGGCACCTGCCCATGCGTGTGAATGTAATATTGTAAGGAAAGTGATGCTCTTCATCTCTGACACCTTGGATCTCACAAAGGATCCTATAAGAGTCGCCAAATTCATTCTCGAACGTCATGGCCTGGAACGATTATTGTGGAACAAGACAACAGCAGCAGTTTAGGCAAAAAAAAAATCAAAACAAAACAGTTCCTCTGCCCTCCATGGGCTACAGCTCCCCCAGAGGCTCATCCCTTTGCCTCTCTCAGTGATAAAATAAAAACCACACACCCAATCCCACCTGTCCCATCCCTTCAATAACCCAGCGTCAGAGCTCACTGTAGGAGTATATCTCGCACCTGCAGCTGCTTCCAGCTGAGCTCCACTAGCCTTCTATGTGGATCACCTGACCCTTTCCCCAGCTGGGGCCAGATAATTGAACAAGGCTGGCTGGCCCAGGCCCCCTGGCTCTTAAAGGGAAGACCACCCAGTTACATCCCTCCTGAAGACTCATTACTTATATGGCACCCACAAAAAGTCAAGAGTTATGGTAACTTATAAATAATTCTAAACCCTTTTGAGAAAAAAAATAAATCACATTTAGGCTCCTAAATCAGTTAGGCATAGAAATGCTGAGCATGGCAATACCTAAATACTTTAAAATATGGGTCTTAATGTCTTTGTGGTTCAGTTTTCCATCTGTAAATGAAGATAATACTCTCTCTGTCTTACCTATTTAGATTGTAAGTTCTCCAGAGCAAGGACTGCCTCTAACTATGTGCTAGCACCATAGGACCCTGATCTCAGTTGGGGTCTTTAGGTGCTACTATAACACACATAATGATAATATCTCCTGGTAATAACCAGAAGCTCTATTGAGGAGACATTCCAATAAGTATTTTCATCTCTGCCACATCTTCCATTGCATCCAAGCAAGCCACACCCCAAATGCTTCAGCTCCTTCTCCTAAAACCTGAGAAACTTCCAACTCAGCTTGACCTGAGATTCAAGTACATCAGAAGCTAGACTTCTCTGCAATAAACCACTTACAAATGTTCAGAGTGCCTTTCTTGCTGAAAAAAATAATTTGGGGAAAACCATAACCTTAAGAGTAATTTTCTTTGCCTCTAGGATTGCTTGGGCCCAATTTTCTGTAAGGCTGTACCATGTATAGTCATTTACACCAATACAGCATGCGTGGAAAGCATTACCCTCTCAGAATGATGGATTTTTACCCACATTGTGCACTGGTGTAAATGAATGCACGAAGTGCAGGGCAATGGGGTAATCAGGCCCTTTGAATTCTTGTGCAAGAAATGGCTCTTCCCTTGAAGGTATTCCTCTTCTTGCTGTTTCAGGAGATCAGACCCACGTTTAAACATTAAAGGCATAAGTACAGTTATCTTAAACGTGGCTCTTCTACCTTCAGGTATCACTAAACATGATAACATATAATTAACGATGTAACATATAAAAGATGCAAGAACGTAATAATTACAGTGCTACAGGAAGAATGAGCGCCAAGGAAGCTAAGTGGCTATTTTTCACACCCAGGTTTTCTAGTGTTCATGCCACAAGAAATACCGAAAAGACATGTAAAAGCAACTGTTTAACAAGGTTAAAGGCAGGTTATTATTACCCCAGCACCATTTAAGCAATGGCAATGGATTTCCAAGCTTATATATTTATTGCAGAATTTTCAAAGACTTAGGCTACGTCTACACTACCCGCCGGATCGGCGGGTAGCGATCGAATTATCGGGGATCGATTTATCGCGTGTAGTGTAGACGCGATAAATCGATCCCCGATCGCTCTCCCGTCGGCTGCTGAACTCCAGCAGTGCGAAAGGAGGAAGCAAAGTCGACGGATGAGCCGCGGCCGTCGATCCAGCGCCGCGAGGACGCGAAGTAAGTAATTTTAATTCGATCTAAGTTACGTCGACTTCAGCTACGCTATTCTCGTAGCTGAAGTTGCGTATCTTAGATCGATCCCCCCCCCTAGTGTGGACCAGGCCTTACACTCCGAATTAGACACAGCAAAATGGAACTTTAGTGCTGAAAATGAACAAGATCAGGGCTGTGTGAAATATCCACCTCCAACCTCCAACTCATTCAAACCAAGCCCTTGGTTCAAGGGCTCAGTGAATCTTGACTGGCAGTCACAAAAGTTGGCAAATAAGGGCTAAAGTCATTTGCCCACCTGGAAAGCCAGCAAAGGTCCCTCCCCACAAACCCTTGAGTCACTCCTGAAAGTGTGGATGGTAAGTACAGTGGGGAACTGAGGGCTATTGTTGGGGGCTTCTCTTTGGAGTGAGTTAGTCAAGCTCAAAGATCTAAGCAAACCTGGGTCATTTCCAGACTCTGTGGAACCACCTGCAAGGTTCAGCTCACAAACCAAGTGTTCTCAGAGCCTTATCTAAACCGCACCTAGGCGTCCAACCATGATTTTCATAGGGGATACCTAACAGCCACATTTCTCTAGGGCGCCTACATCTTGAAGTCAAAACTCAGGCACATCACCCAGCTACAAAACAACTAGCTATTCTCCAGTTCACCAAATTGTAACCCTACCGAAGGCAGGCAAGTTAGCAAATACATTGACATGGGTCCTAGCACAGTATCTGTTCAAGCAATAGCACTTAGCTCTCTACTGTGGCGCCGAAATAAATGTTTAAACATTAATGTTAAAACATCTGACTGTTATAACACCTTCCGTCTGAGGCTCTCAAAGTGCTTTGTGAACCCTCAAAGTTCCCCCGGAGAGGCAGGTTGTGTTCTCTTCATCTTACAGATGGGGAAAGTGAGGCAAAAAGTTGAAAAGCAGCTGGAATTTCTACATCACTGAAAATCAGGTTACTTCCTTTTACTCACACACCGAAGAAATTGTAGTATGCTATTTAAAACAAAAACCAGACAGCATGTAATGAATTCCAGCAGGGATACGCTCTTGGATAGCTAATGAAAATTTAACACTCGGAAAAATATATTAGAACATATAAATGCTATATAAGGACCCTACATTCTACATATTGCACATACAAGATGTCATATACTTACGCATATAAACTAAAGTAACTCCTACCCTATGACAAAGTCCACATGCATTTGTGTTATATATTAAAACACTAAGCCAGATCCTAAGCTGATGCAAATTGTCATAGCTCTATTGAAATCAACAGAGCTTCACTGATTTACACAAGCTTAATGTCCGGACCATTATGTTCAGTACACCCAAGACAAATGTGTTCTTTATACATGGGTCGACTTAACATGAAGCTAACTGGATTGCCAGTTGTCTGGCAAGGAAAGGGTTCAGGATACATAGAAATGTGCTGCTTGTGAGTCTAACTTGCCCATTTCTCCTATTTATCTTTGGACACATTTGGTCTCTTGTTGTAGCTAGACACCCAAACGGGGCTCCCTGATTTCATTTAAAGCTTTAATTCCAAAAGTTTGGTGAATGAATATATGCGCTGGTTTTTAGTGCTTGATGCAATGTCTATTCAAATCAATAGGAATATCTCTGATGATTTCAACGGGCACTGATCTCAGGCCCAGAGTGGCTAATAATTAAGTAACATTAAGTAATTAAACATTGCTCAAAAAAGTGCAGCATTAATAGAAAACCTGAGGCATAAAATATTCCCAATACAGAGGAGACTGTGTAAGCTGTTTTTTCAGTAACAATCAAAAAATGTTGCACAATTTTTTTCCATAGAAACATGGCTTTTTTTTTCCAAACAAAAAATCAAATGAAAAAAACTGTTGACTTTTGTATTGTTTTCATTTTCCAAATCACGTTTCCACCTTTCTTATCAAAACTGTTATAGGGTGTGAGGTCGAACCAGGGAAGAATAAATGGCAATTTCCCTCTACTTGAGTCACAGAGAGACCGCAACTGACCCAAAACAATGCAGCAAGTCAGGGGAAGTGCTTGGATTGCAATGCATGTCTTTTGGCTCTCAGCTCCTTGTCTTATTCCTTAAAGAGGCACTCTACCAAATAGAACATATTAGCATTGTTACTTGATCAAATTGAACTGCAAGAGAAGCCTGCAGTTTATACTGGCCTAGCAGTTGCAAAGAGAAGAGCAGCTTCTGGGGAGCTGGGGTATTATGTTGTGGGACTCCACTGGCCACCTAAGCCAGCTATTCCTGCGCTCCATGTCGGCCTGTCCCATGGAAGTCAGCAGGAGTTTTACTGTTGGCTTCCATGGGTTCAGAGTTAGGTCAGCGCTGATGGCAGTTTTGAAAAATTCACCCTAAATAGTGTCTTTGGGCTGTATTTGGGGGCTAGCCCAATGGGTATAGAGAAAAGCAACAGTGCTGGTGATGCCCAGATACCTTTGTCGATCATGATGGGACAGAAAGCACAGAACAAAGTTTGCCAGCTTTTGGGAATTGGGTATAATATAGCTATTCTTTACGAATGATTTCTCTTAGGGTTGGCCAACACACAAGTTGTAGCGATTTAACATACATCCATTTAAAAAACAGTGCAGACTTCTGTGTGGGTCCACATATATTGGTTTCAGACTGGCTATACTGATTCAGCTTGTGCCTAATGTTTACAAGCACAAGTTAAACCTGTTAAAATAGATTTAAACCTGGTTTATGAGTGTCCACAACAGGGGGTTGCACCCAAGTTAGGATTTAACACTGATTTAGTTATCTTTAAATTAAACTGGTGTCACTTTGTAGACCAGTCTGCATTGTGTCAATGCTCTGAACAGTTCTTCTGGAGCAAGGTCTTCATCCTGTGCGGTTCCTTTATTCCCACTGATAATGGAAGTTCAGCAATTCTGCAGGATCAGGCCCCCAATTGCCCCCAAAATACCGTAATGAAGGTAACATCTTATTAGGATGGGATTTTCAACATTGCCTGATAAGTCTCAATGACTTTTAATGAGATTTCAATCCCTTAGGTGCTTTTGAAAACTCCATCCTTGCTGGCTAAAAGCATCTTCTTTAGAGTCACATTTTTGTTGTGCATACTTCAGTCTTTCTATGTGTGTGTGTATATCATATACATGTGTGTTTGTGTGTGTCATGATTTTTCTTCTAACAGTTTAAGATGACTTATTTCACTAAACCACAGCTGTCAGCCTTCCTCTTGGGTTCTTTGAGTTGATTATTTTTTCTGGAACATGCAAAAGCATTTATTCATGTGAAGATGCAGCCCTAGTGTCTGAAAAATGGCCGATATAGACGTTTTAGGCAAAGCAGATGCACTGGAGCTTCATTCAGTGTGCGAGTCACTGATATGTGAAGAGATTATTAATGTTCAACAGTTTTTGTAGCTCTGTTAGGATCAAGCTGAAAATGCAGTTGTATATGGATAACTGCTCTGCTATTTGGCATTGAGACAGGCACAGTCAGGCGTGTACATGGCGCTCTGCGTTATGGGGAGTCTCGAAGCGTGTAACCACCATGGAACGTGCAAATTGGTTCTTTTTTTTTTTTAAGTATGAGAGATGTTGAGATGAAATGCGGTTAAAAGGGGGAAAATCAAGACTCCTTTTTGCCATCAGTTTGTGTCATTCTGATTGCACACTGTTGTGCCTGGAGGTAAAATGGCAAGAGAATTCTCTCAATTGCTCCATTTTTATAAACTGACACTTTTCAACGTCCCCTTTCCTGGTGTGAAAGGTCACCAAAGGCTTTAAGCTCTTCCAGCTTTTCTATCTACGCCTTATGCTGTTATCAGGGAGAAAATAATGACCGACTAATCAAACAATAAGAGAGCTAGGTGCTGGTAGTAGTAGCAGTGCTTATTCACAAAAAGTGGAGCTGCCTGTCAGTGATCTGTGAAAGTTCATGCAGAATAAATATAACCTGTTACTCTCTCTTAATTTACTTGCAGAGCTCCATATAGGTCAGAAACTGGTTTGATTTTTTCTGTTCTTATGCCAAAACTGGCTTCTGGAAAATAAAGACCTTTTTTAGAATTGTTGGTTGGAAGTAAAACAAGCAAACAAACAAAACAAAACAAAACAAAAATGTCCATGTTGTTTCTGTTTCCCAGAGGATTTTGGTAAATGACAAACGTTGATAACTATTTTTGACAACTATTTCTCCAATCTATGATATTCACCAGCTGCAGCATCTAAATATAGACCAGAGCCACGTTTTCACTGTGTGGGTGAAACTGAACGTAAGGCTGCGAGGAGCAATTGATTTAACTCATTAGAATAGAGTGGGAAACACTAATTAGCCGCTCAGCATATGGTAGGGACACAACTGGAAATGCCAGCCGTACAGAAGTTGGGATTTGCAGCAACACCAACTGCAGTATCTCATTGGAGATGACGACGGCCAACCAGGCAGAATGTCAGGGTGAGCGGTGCCAGGTGCCAGAAGCTGTGTTTCTATTCCACTGGCTTAGCAGCTAAAGAAAGCAGCCCGTCACCATCACAAACATGGGGATGGAGGGCACCAGAAGCCCGAAGAGTGGAACCATGCTCCATGTCTAGCCAGCGCTGAAAGGCAGGCCGGCATGGCCTTTGAACCAAATTTAACCATGGCAGATCACAATGGGGTGGAGGGAGGAGCCCAATTCCCAGGTGATACATGCAGCTCCCACTGATTTGATGAAGAATCACCCAGATCAAGTGAAATTCACTCCTGGGCAGAGTAAGCACAAAGTCCATGCGCGATTTTGAGGGTTTAAATGGTGCACAGGCTTGCGCTGGATGTGTGCACAGAAGGGGAATTTCACCCATCCTACAGCAGGAGGATCAGAGCTCTGATCCTTCATAGATCAGCAAGTGCATTCAGAGAACTAGCAGTAACCAAAGGGCACTATCCCAATACATGCACGTGCTCCCAACACATCTGACCAGCTTCTTTCCATGAGCTCCCATTCTGTGTACGTGTGAGTGAGAGACCACCGACAATATTCGACCCCACTGAATCAGAACGAATAAGAGCAGCGCAGCCTGTGGAGCGACTTTGTGCAGCTCTGATCCCTTAACCTGGATTGCGGGCACGACTATCACTTCATTTTCCCTTAACCTGCATTCACTTGGCCAGGGGTGAATGGCCAGAGTCTTGACATGCTTTGATGATCTGCTTCAGACCTCCACCATGACTGCGAGGTGGCCAACGCCTCTATGGGAACTGATGGCTACATATGTCCTTTTTCAGCCGCAAACAGCTGTCACTGGGAACAGAGTCTCAGGTGCTTTGATTTTATAGTTACAAGTATCAGTTGAACACAGGATGTGTGCAGGGTTGTTTTTTGGTAGTGGGGGAAGGGGAGTTTGGCCCAATATTTTATCTTAAATTACTGACACCTAATCATACTGCATTCTTCATCAAAATATTATTCAAGGTAAGAAGGCGCAGTAATCAGACACACACAGATGAACATGCAGCGTGTGAACTCACTTCTGGAAGTGGAGATAAAGTTAATTAAACAGTCATTTAATTTAAATTAAGATGGTTTCATTCCACCTGAGGTGATCAAAACCTACAAGGAAAGGTACACTGTATATAGGAGTAGTCTCGCTGTCATTTACACATAATGCACTAATTGCATAGTCTAATGTACACACTCTGACCTTTTCACACCATCTTCTAGTGTAGCTTCCAACTTTTCCCCTTCTGCTACAAGGAGGAGCGTTCCAGGGGGAAAAGTGCATGACTGAGAATCAGGAGGAGTGGGTCCTGTTCCAACTTGCTGAGTGACCAACAAAGCACAGCGTTGGTTATATTACAGTAACATCCAGAGGCTGCAAACAAGATCAGCGCTCCATCGTGGCAGGCACTGTACAAACGCCCCATAAGAGACCGGCCTTGACCCAAATGAGGTCTCGGCCTATACAGACAAAGGATGGGAGGGGAAAGAGACTTTTCAAAGGTCACACAACAGGGGAGTGGCTTAGCTGCAACTTGAAGCCAGGTGTCCTAGGTCCCTACCCACTGGCCCACACTGCCTCTCACTCAGGGCCGGCTCCAGGCACCAGCTTAACAAGCAGGTGCTTGGGGCTGCCACTCGGGAGAGGGGCAGCACGTCCAGCTATTCGGCGGCAATTCGGCGGAGGGTCCCTCACTCCCGCTCGGAGCAAAGGACCTCCCGCCGAATTGCGGCCGCAGATGGCGATCACGGCTTTTTTTTTGGGGGGGGGGGGTGCCTGAGGCGGCAAAAACCCTGGNGCAGGTGCTTGGGGCTGCCACTCGGGAGAGGGGTGGCACGTCCAGCTATTCGGCGGCAATTCGGCGGAGGGTCCCTCACTCCCGCTTGGAGCAAAGGACCTCCCGCCGAATTGCGGCCGCAGATGGCGATCACGGCTTTTGGGGGGGGGGGGGGCTGCCTGAGGCGGCAAAAACCCTGAAGCCGGCGCTGCTCTCACTTAAGCTCATATTTTTCAAAGGAGGACTCTGCTGTTTGAGTGCTCAAGTTAAAACATTTTGGGGCCTAATTTTGAGAGGCTGAGCACCTCTGGCTCCCATTTTCTCCTGCTGGAGTTGTGGATGCTCCATGCCTCCAGAAGTCAGGCCCAAGGTGTCTCAAAGTTGGGCATTAAAAAAAAAACCCAACAACCTGGAGACCCCTGGAATAAATCAGATATTCCGTGTGCCCAGCCTGGGCTACAAGTGTGTTTTCACCTGGGCATGTGTGCTAATACATCTGGTCACTTGAGGGAACACCGCACAGCCTCCGGGGTCCTTCAGCCTCAACGTGTACTCCCCGTTCAGCACAGCTCGCAAGGCTCTGACAGCAAACAACGGCGCTGCACCCACCCACACCTAAAAAACACTGCCTCACGACTCATCATCCCAAGGCATCGACCGGCTGCTGACCAAAGCATTTCTGGACACGGGACAGAAGGTTATAGCTGTGGGTCCTGTGGGGACTGGGAGGGTTAGGGTGTGAATGGACTGTTTCTCAATGTGGAAGGGGTGGGGGGGAGCCTGAAAAAACATATACAGCCTTTAATCAACAGCGCTATGGTCTATACGTGGACTTTAAAAAGTTTGGAGGCGGATCCAAACTTCTGGGAGCTTATGGAACTCTTGGAACCTTTCCAGGCTTCTCATAGGCTTTTCCACAGCCCCCACCTATGTCTTATCAAGGCCCTTATCCAGCCCTGGTCACTGCAGGACCTGAGCACCTCACGGCCATTACTAATAATATATCCTCCTGTATTTTATTCCTGTTTCGCAGATGGGGAACGAAGTCATAGTTCCTGATCCAAAGTGAAACAATTCCCACCGATTCAATGGGCTTGTGAGAGATTCAATAGGCCCAGAGAAATTCAGGTTAGGATTTCCAAAGAGGCCTAAAATTCTTACCTCTCATCATTCTTTTAAAACTTTTAAGTAACTTATCCACAGTCAGACAGGAAGTCTGGCTGAGGCAGGAACTGAACCCAGACCACCCAAATCTAAGCCAAGAGGATCCTTTATCCATTATTAACTGCATACCACATTTTCACCCCGGCAAGGGATGTATCCAGTAGCCTGCTTAGCCCCAATCTCTGCTGGGGACTCTCTGGCTCAGAACGGGGCAGTGGTATGTATTAGCACCTAAGAGCCCACATTTTTGGTCAACATTTTTTAACCATTAAAACCAACAGGTTTTAAAACTTTTTTTACACCACCACCATTTATTTCATCTATTGAAGTTTTAAAATCAATCTCTCAACAAGGAAAGCTTTCTCCCTTCCCATTCCCTGTTGCTCCTTTGCAGTGATTTCTACTGCCTTTCTGTTGTGATTTTTCTCTCTTTAAGGAATGTCCCAGTGAGATAGAGGAAGATCCACGTGGCTCTTAAAATCAATGATATTTCTGCATCCCCATCTCAGACTCAGCAAACTAACAATCAAGGTCACTTTCTGCCCGTCTCTGAGTTGTAATGAATATAAAGGAGATTCTTTACTGAAGCTCCTGGACGCAGACTCACCCTGTGGTTCCCTCTGGCTTTCTAGCTCCCAGACTGACTGTAACAGCCTGTGCTGCACACACGGTCTCCCCTAAAAACCTACACTCTACAGTGTGGAAGGGGGTGATAAGCAGGGCCGGCGCAACCCATTAGGCGACCTAGGCGGTCGCCTAGGGAGCAAACATTTGAGGGGCGTCGGCGCCCCGGCCGGCCGTGGAAATTTGGGGGCGGGACCTTCCGACGCCGCTGTTGGGGGCGGCATTTCGGGAGCGGGACCTTCCACCGCCTAGGGCGTCGGAAATGCTGGCGCCGCTACTGGTGATAAGTACACTGCATTAACCGCTTTTTTAACCCCCATATTTCTACCTGTTTTCAGACAGCGATGGGCTTTTTTGGTGGAGAGGGCTCTGGTTGTTAATTTTTTTTTAAGCATGCAGACGAGCATGAGTTAGGGACCCAAGGTGACATCCATTACAATAGACAGTCTAAATGTTTTTCCTCGTCAAAAGCAAATATTCATACAAAAATATGTCAGAGCTCTGCACAACAGAACAACTTTCCTCTTTCGGACACTGGTGTGTAAAGTTAAGTCTGGGTGAAAAGTACTGGACAAATGGCCCTTGAGAATGATGCCCTCAATTTATCTACAAAACAGGCAGTGGCCGGGCAAGTTTCCCAACATAAGAACGACCACACTGGGTCAGACCAAAGGTCCATCTAGCCCCACATCCTTTCTACCAACAGTGGCCAGTGCCAGGTTCCCCAGAGGGAATGAACACAACAGGTAATCACCAAGTGATCCATCCCCTATCACTCATTCCCAGCTTCTGGCAAACAGAGTCTAGGGACATCATCTCTGCCCATTCTGGCTAATAGCCATTGATGGACCTATCCTCCATGAATTTATCTAGTTCTTTTTTGAATCCTCTTATGGTCTTGGCCTTCACAACATCCTCTGGCAAGGCGTTCCACAGGTANTGATGCCCTCAATTTATCTACAAAACAGGCAGTGGCCGGGCAAGTTTCCCAACATAAGAACTGCCACACTGGGTCAGACCAAAGGTCCATCTAGCCCCACATCCTGTCTACCAACAGTGGCCAGTGCCAGGTTCCCCAGAGGGAATGAACACAACAGGTAATCATCAAGTGATCCATCCCCTATCACTCATTCCCAGCTTCTGGCAAACAGAGTCTAGGGACATCATCTCTGCCCATTCTGATGGACCTATCCTCCATAAATTTATCTAGTTCTTTTTTTAATCCTCTTATGGTCTTGGCCTTCACAACATCCTCTGGCAAGGCGTTCCACAGGTTAACTGTGCATTGTGTGAAGGAATACTTCCTTTTATTTGTTTTAAACCTGCTGCCTATTAATTTCGTTTGTTGACCCCCAGTTCTTGTGTTATGAGAAGGAGTAAACAACACTACCAATGCTACCGCAGCAATATTATCATTGATTCTTTTTATTCCAGTAGCACCTGCCGACCTCAGCTGAGATGAGAGCCCCATGGTGCTAGGCGTTGTACAATACCCACAATAAGAGACAGCCCCTGCCCCAGAGAACTCACAATCTATTTAGACAAGACAGACAAAAGATGGGAGAATGGAAGTATTATCCCCATTTTACAGATGGGGAGTGGAGGAAGTGACTCGCTCAAGGTCACACAGGAAATGCATGGCTGAGCTGAGAAGTGATCATACACTTCCTAAGGTTGAGTGCAGTCCCTCAACCACAAGACCATCCCTTCCTATGCAGAAGTGTTCTTCAGGGATGAAGCCTGCTAAGGGATGGCAGAGCACTTCTGTCTCCTTGACCCCTTAAATTCTCATTTCTGCAGAGTCTCAATCAATCACTGGAGGATTTCTACTCCTGCCCTTCATTCAAAGACCCCAGTAATCGCCACAAATGCAAATAAAGCAAAGGGTGCATCACCCTAGAGCACACGTACACACAAACAAAACCGAGCTGTGACTTCTGCTTGTAAGACAGGCTTCAGCAAACTGCTTTGTAGTTATTTACTTCTTCATAAGGCAGGTTCTACTTGGACAGATGACATTTTAATCTCATAACAGGAAAGAAATGCCACAGGCTGAAGAAGAGGGAAAAGAATTACCATCCACAGGCCAGGCAGATTTGAGCGGATTGAGACAAGATGTCTCACAGGGGCTTAGATCCAATCAGCTCAGGTCAGCGGATTTCATGGGATAGGTTCTTCCCTTCATTACTCACAGTTGCAGGCTCCATTTGAACAACCTCCCCGCAAACTAGCAGGTGCTTCCCACTTACGATGGTCAGCAATGAAAGCCCCACTTCAGGGCAGGCCACTTAAGAATTATGCCTATTGCTCCAATCTGTCCCTCTTTGCATTACATGCATTGGACGCATAATCCCTCAGGTATCATCTCCTCACCAGAGACGCAGGATGGAAATTAAATTATGAGCATTCTCCCTCTAGCAGGGCTAGAGCCCCAGGAGTTGTAAATCACTGTAGCCCCATTTAAGTCACAGCTACACAGATTTACCCAGCTAAGGATCTTGATCCTAAGAGTATGTCCACACTGGAGTAAAAGAGCCACAGATGGCCCGAATCAGCTGGCTTGGGCTTATGGGACTCAAGCTGTGGGGCTAAAAATTGCAGTACAGACATTTGGGCCCCACGTGGAGCCTGGGATACAGGCCTCTCCAGGCCGAGTCAGCTTACCTGGGCCAGCCACAGATGTTTAACTGCAATGTAGACGTACCCTTAGGCTTCTTCTCTCCAGCACAGAAGCCAGTTGATTAAATTTATTATCAGAAATCAACCTCTAAAATTGTGTTTGGGAGTCCTGTGGAGCAAGGAGCACTTCCCATACCAGGGAATTTGTGCAGGGAGTTCTGGGACCAAGCTCGCATTGAAACCTCTGTTCACGTCAAAAGGCCTAAATAATAAACACCGTCGTTATAAAGAGAATTTGCTCCCCTGCTGAGGTGCACAGAGTGCTGTACAACATCGTCAAAGCCAATTAAAATATAATTAAACAAAACGCCTTCTTGGAATTCAAAGGAGAGTGTGAACTACTGGAGCGAGCCCAGGAAGCGAAAGTGAGGACATTGGGGAAAGGTAATAAATAGAAAACCCAAGAGCGGTCATTCTTATAACAAACTCTCCTTAGGGGAATGGAAGGCGGGTCAAGTGGTTAAGACAGCAAACTAGGACACGGGTGATTTATCCTTGGCTGTACCAGTGACTCTGTGTGAACTTGGGCAAGTCTTTTAGAGTAACATTTTCAAAAGCACCTGTGTGACTTAGGAGTACAAGTCCTGTTTTCAACAGGGACTTAGGCACCAAGGCCCAGATCCTTAACAGTGCTGAGCTCCCTAACTCTCTCTGAGTCAATGGGAGTTAGGCTCCTAAATACTTTTGAGGATCTGGGCTTTAATAGTCCAAATTTCAATGAGGGTGAACAGGACTGAAGCTCCTAACTTACTTTTGAAAATGGTACCTAGGCTTCCAAGTTACTCGGGCACATCTGAAAATGTTATCCTTAATTTCTCTGTGGCTCAGTTTCCCCACTTGTAGAACGGGATAATACTACAGACCTACCTCACAGGGGTTACAACAGCAATATTACAGCGCTGGAATAGAAATAAATGCACAGATTTATATATAGATTTGCATATAAATACACAGATAAAAATGGGGGGACTTGAATGTCCCTGTGAGTGAGAGAGGCGAGGTGGGGTAGGCGGCAGTGAAGGGAGGTACTGAAACTCAACTGTGGGAGGAGGAAGCAGGGAGAACATAAGAACGGCCATACTGGGTCAGACCAAGGGTCCATCCAGCCCAGTATCCTGTGTTCCGACAGTGGCCAATGCCAGGTGCCCCAGAGGGAATGAACAGAAGAGGCATTCGAGTGATCTGTCCTCTGTCATCCACTCCCCGCTTCTGGCAGTCAGAGGTTTAGGACACCCAGTGCACGGGGTTGCCTCCCTGACCATCTTGTCTAATAGCCATGAATGGGTCTATCCTTCATGAACTTATCTAATTCTTTTGTGAACCCTGTTATACTTTTGGCCTTCCCAACATCCCCGGGCAACGAGTTCCACAGGCTGACTGTGCGTTGCGTGAAGTAGTACTTCCTTTTATTGGTTTAAAACCTGCTTCCTATTAACACAAGAACCCAGGGGTCACCCAATGAAATTATGTGAAGGGGGTAATTAACACTTCCTTATTCACTTTCTCCACACCATTCATGATTTTATAGACCTCTATCATATCCCCCTTTAGTCGTCTCTTTTCCAAGCTGAACAGTCCCAGTTTTTTAATCTCTCCTCAAACAGAAGCTGTTCCATACCCTTAATCATTTTTGTTGCCCTTTTCTGTACCTTTTCCAATTCCAACATATCTTTTTTTGAGATGGGATGACCAGAACTGCACACAGTATTCAAGGTGTGGGCGTACCATGGATTTATATTATGGCATTATGATATTTTCTGTCTTATCATCTACAGGTCTATCTCATCTTACGCTGGGGTTACGTTCCGCGGTCAGCGCGTAAAGCGAAAACCGCGTATAGTCAAAATTACATTGAGTGTAATGGCGGGCAGAATCGCCCGCACTACAGAAACAGTATTTAAATTGTTATTTTTCTCTTTTTTTTGTTTTTTTCTTGTTTTTGCCGACCGCATAAAGCTGAAATCGCACATGTTAAATGCGCCTAAGATGCGACAGACCTGTATCTGGATTCTCAACTGTTGTAAGTCAGCAGAGACCCAATGACTTCAATAGAGCTATATTGATTTGCACCAGCGGAGAATAAAGCCCAGAATATCCATGTTTTATAGAACTCGGGGAAGACCAGGAGCGCCGCCAGCTTTTTTGCCGTCCTAGGAGGCAGAAGGTCCCGCCCCCGAAATGCCACCCCCGACAGAGGCGGCAGAAGGTCCCGCCCCCGAAATGCCGACGACGACGACCGGGGCGGCCGAAGATCCTTCTGCTGCGGTTGCCGCCCCGCAAATGTTAGCGCCCTAGGCAACCGCCTAGGTCGCCTAATGGGTTGCACCGGCCCTGGGGAAGACATACATTTAGGGCTGGTCCACACTAGGGGCGGGATCGAACTAAGGTACTTCGACTTCAGCTACGCGAATAGCGTAGCTGAAGTCGAAGTACCTTAGTTCGAACTAACGCGACTTACCTCGCGTCCGCGCGGCGCCGCGATCAAAGTTCGCGGCTCCTACTTCGAACTCCGGTACTCCGCTCGCCCTGCAGGAGTACTGGAGTTCGAAGTAGCGCGTTCGGGGATCGATTTATCGCGTCCAGACAAGACGCGATAATTCGATCCCCGATACTTCGATGGCTACCCGCCGATCCGGGCGGGTAGTCTGGACGGGGCCTTAGATATCAGGAAGCAAGTATCATGTCTTATGAACAGTTTGTCTGTTTTAAAGGGGCTACATTCCTCCCTCCCTCAAGCCCCAGCCCCACTACCACTGCACGGCCTTAAACCCTCTAATTATATAAAGAGGAGGAAAGAAACCACAATGGAAGAATTTTCATCTCCTGGTATATTTTTGGAATAAGCCACAATGTGCTTTGTTTATTTCTCAACCTCTGTCATTTTCAGAGATAAAGTGACATCATAAGAGGACTTTTAAAATTTTTCAACACTGGCTATAATTAGAAGAAAAATCAGCCAATTCTAACTATGAAAAGAAACTTCACAGGCTTTGAAAAGTAGTTTCTAATTCTCATTGCCTGCTTCCACTGATGAGATATAAACCAGGAACCCAGCATATGGAGATTAAAAATAAAATTAAAATAAAAACAAGAGTAACAGCTGCATGGAATTTTTCAAAGATCTGAGATGTCAACACAGGTATTTCACCTTCCTTTTTTAATCACCGTGGTTGTACCTGTTTGAGTGCATTGTGCATGAATAAGGATCAAATGGCAAAGAGAGATGGACAGGCCTTTTAACCAAATTGGCTTGGCAGAGAAGCTGCAATTTTCTCGCAGCTCATTAGTGTTGACTTTTTATGGAAATGAGCGCTGAAACAAAAACCAAACGCATCTAACGACTACATGTTCTGCAAATAGATTCCCTGCTTGAAAAGATCACGGCTCTCTATTATACCTGAAAGAAAAGAAAGGGGGGGGAGAGAGAGAGAGAATCATCGAGTATCAAAAGCACTGACTAGAGACAGGCACTGAGATCAGAGGTCCTTTGCAAGATTTCCTTTGATAGCTCTGTAAAGACTTTGAGGTCCAGAACTGCAATGCCCCCCACAAAGCTAACACGGCCCTCTGCACACAGGTCTAACCAACACACCTCAAGTACAAAATCAACCTCTTATTCCACTCATGGGCCTTCATGCACGTCTTCCAATGTACATCAACCCTGACTTGCAGCCCCCTGCTGTGTTAGTCCTGGGTTCCCGACCAGGGCTGGCGCAACTCATTAGGCGACCTAGGCGGTTGTCTAGGGCACTGCTATTTGGGGGGCGCCGGCGCCCCGGCCAGCCGTGGAATTTTGGGGGCGGGACCTTCCGCCGCCGCTGTTGGGGGCGACATTTCAGGGGCGGGACCTTCCACCACCATCTAGGGCGCCGGAAAAGCTGGCGGCGCTCCTGCTCCCGACACACAGTTCTACCAATCCCCCTGCAATCCTGACCTGCATTGCCCCCTGCTACTCCTCCCCTGGGCTCAATTCCCAGTTCAGCCACAGGCTTCCTGTGTCACCTTGGGCAAAACACTTAATATCTGGGTGCCTCAGTTCTCCATCTGAAAAACAGGAACATTATAGCCAGTTGCCTATCTATATAGGCCACAAGCTCTTTGTGCCGTGTACTAGGTCACTAGCACAATGGGACACTGATCTCAGTCAGGGTCTTCAGGTGTTACTGTAATGTAAATAGCAATAGAGCTAGAGGGGTGGTTCGTTAAATCTAGGCAAATTCACACATCATCTTCTGGTCTCCCTGCTAGCATTCACCTTTTATGTGGTGCTGACCAAGAACAGGTCAGCTGGACAAACAGCATGGTGACCTTCTGGACTGCAGACCATCCATGGATTGCTGCTGAGAAAGCATCACTTGCTGTTTGTTCAAATGCTTAATATTGGTTCCTAGTCACCAGGCATTATTATTCCTGCTGTCCTGAATCAGATTAATTTCATTTGCATATGCAAATCACACTCCAGTATGATCCACTTAATAGTCCCCAGTCTTCGCTCCTCGGCATTTGGTGTTGCAACTAACAGAGGTAGATATCTCAGACTCCTTCCTCCAGTACCCTGCTTTTCTCTCGCTGAGTCAGCACATGCTAATTAGCTACACTGCTTTCAAGTCTTAAAATCAATTAGTTGTATATTAAGCCAGACTTGCTGGGAGCTCATTTAAGTAATAAAAAAAA
>QXTE01000016.1:4796459-4836690 GCA_003942145.1 Platysternon megacephalum | reverse complement strand
TTAGGGCTGGTCCACACTAGGGGCGGGATCGAACTAAGGTACTTCGACTTCAGCTACGCGAATAGCGTAGCTGAAGTCGAAGTACCTTAGTTCGAACTAACGCGACTTACCTCGCGTCCGCGCGGCGCCGCGATCAAAGTTCGCGGCTCCTACTTCGAACTCCGGTACTCCGCTCGCCCTGCAGGAGTACTGGAGTTCGAAGTAGCGCGTTCGGGGATCGATTTATCGCGTCCAGACAAGACGCGATAATTCGATCCCCGATACTTCGATGGCTACCCGCCGATCCGGGCGGGTAGTCTGGACGGGGCCTTAGATATCAGGAAGCAAGTATCATGTCTTATGAACAGTTTGTCTGTTTTAAAGGGGCTACATTCCTCCCTCCCTCAAGCCCCAGCCCCACTACCACTGCACGGCCTTAAACCCTCTAATTATATAAAGAGGAGGAAAGAAACCACAATGGAAGAATTTTCATCTCCTGGGATATTTTTGGAATAAGCCACAATGTGCTGTGTTTATTTCTCAACCTCTGTCATTTTCAGAGATAAAGTGACATCATAAGAGGACTTTTAAAATTTTTCAACACTGGCTATAATTAGAAGAAAAATCAGCCAATTCTAACTATGAAAAGAAACTTCACAGGCTTTGAAAAGTAGTTTCTAATTCTCATTGCCTGCTTCCACTGATGAGATATAAACCAGGAACCCAGCATATGGAGATTAAAAATAAAATTAAAATAAAAACAAGAGTAACAGCTGCATGGAATTTTTCAAAGATCTGAGATGTCAACACAGGTATTTCACCTTCCTTTTTTAATCACCGTGGTTGTACCTGTTTGAGTGCATTGTGCATGAATAAGGATCAAATGGCAATGAGAGATGGACAGGCCTTTTAACCAAATTGGCTTGGCAGAGAAGCTGCAATTTTCTCGCAGCTCATTAGTGTTGACTTTTTATGGAAATGAGCGCTGAAACAAAAACCAAACGCATCTAACGACTACATGTTCTGCAAATAGATTCCCTGCTTGAAAAGATCACGGCTCTCTATTATACCTGAAAGAAAAGAAAGGGGGGGGAGAGAGAGAGAGAATCATCGAGTATCAAAAGCACTGACTAGAGACAGGCACTGAGATCAGAGGTCCTTTGCAAGATTTCCTTTGATAGCTCTGTAAAGACTTTGAGGTCCAGAACTGCAATGCCCCCCACAAAGCTAACACGGCCCTCTGCACACAGGTCTAACCAACACACCTCAAGTACAAAATCAACCTCTTATTCCACTCATGGGCCTTCATGCACGTCTTCCAATGTACATCAACCCTGACTTGCAGCCCCCTGCTGTGTTAGTCCTGGGTTCCCGACCAGGGCTGGCGCAACTCATTAGGCGACCTAGGCGGTTGTCTAGGGCACTGCTATTTGGGGGGCGCCGGCGCCCCGGCCAGCCGTGGAATTTTGGGGGCGGGACCTTCCGCCGCCGCTGTTGGGGGCGACATTTCAGGGGCGGGACCTTCCACCACCATCTAGGGCGCCGGAAAAGCTGGCGGCGCTCCTGCTCCCGACACACAGTTCTACCAATCCCCCTGCAATCCTGACCTGCATTGCCCCCTGCTACTCCTCCCCTGGGCTCAATTCCCAGTTCAGCCACAGGCTTCCTGTGTCACCTTGGGCAAAACACTTAATATCTGGGTGCCTCAGTTCTCCATCTGAAAAACAGGAACATTATAGCCAGTTGCCTATCTATATAGGCCACAAGCTCTTTGTGCCGTGTACTAGGTCACTAGCACAATGGGACACTGATCTCAGTCAGGGTCTTCAGGTGTTACTGTAATGTAAATAGCAATAGAGCTAGAGGGGTGGTTCGTTAAATCTAGGCAAATTCACACATCATCTTCTGGTCTCCCTGCTAGCATTCACCTTTTATGTGGTGCTGACCAAGAACAGGTCAGCTGGACAAACAGCATGGTGACCTTCTGGACTGCAGACCATCCATGGATTGCTGCTGAGAAAGCATCACTTGCTGTTTGTTCAAATGCTTAATATTGGTTCCTAGTCACCAGGCATTATTATTCCTGCTGTCCTGAATCAGATTAATTTCATTTGCATATGCAAATCACACTCCAGTATGATCCACTTAATAGTCCCCAGTCTTCGCTCCTCGGCATTTGGTGTTGCAACTAACAGAGGTAGATATCTCAGACTCCTTCCTCCAGTACCCTGCTTTTCTCTCGCTGAGTCAGCACATGCTAATTAGCTACACTGCTTTCAAGTCTTAAAATCAATTAGTTGTATATTAAGCCAGACTTGCTGGGAGCTCATTTAAGTAATAAAAAAAATCTTTGGAATAGCTTTAGAAAAAGAAGTAGGAGGCTCCTCATCCCAGGGTCCCCTGGAAGTTGTTCCAAGCTGGAGTCCTAATGGAAAGCAAGGTGTCTGCCTGGGACTGCATGGGAGGGAAAACGGTAATGATAATTGGAAAAAAAACCCACTCTTATTATATTCTTCTGTTACACCAAGCTCAGCTATGGCTACACTCAATGGATGAGAACATTCCGCACCCTCCATTTGGGTAACAGCTGAAGGGTGCTAGTAAAACCCATAGAAATAGGAACCTGGAGCAATTTATGCCCAGCCACAAAGCCTCCGTCCCTCTGTTTCGTGGCTTCAGTCTTTCAGTGCAACGGCACTGATATCCCAGACAAAGCAGATCACTTACAGAGCGGTGCCCTAGGCTGTTCGCATTGTCACAACACACAGTCTCTCTGCCAGTACGGTATTAGCATTCCAATGATAACCACCACTGGCTTCCCAGGAAGGGTGATGTAATGTAAAGCAGTGCAACAGCCCTAACAGACAAGCCACGCGCTGCAAAACTAGGCCTGCCTCCCTTTCTAATCCTCCCAACTTGCTTTAGTGAGGTCTTCTCTGGAAGCCTCCCGTGCAAATACAGACCAAGCTTACAAGAGCTGACAGGCCCGGAGTGTAAAATGTCCTATCTGCAAGGTTACCACAAGCGTGATTGGCCTTGAAGCCCCAGATCTGCAGTATGCCCTGCCCCTCCTCTCAAATGTGCAGTGGTCCCGGGATTGAAGCTAATTTTCCTACAGGCTTAATGGTTAGCTCCAAAAGCTATTTCAGAGGCTGCCATGGAACTCCATAGCCTGTGTGTCAGGCCCTAGAGCTCTACTTCAGAGGGATGGCTAGTTGTACATAAGGCGTGAATTTTTATTTATTTATTTTTAGAATTGTAATTGGTTTTATGCAGAGGTTCCTGGCTCCTCGATATAGGTTCTTATGTCACACTCAGCCTAGTACGTGAGCACTTCCAATGCCTTGGAACGGTGGATGTATAATAACTAAAATCAACCAGAACTAACATATAACAGGCCACATCCTCACCTGGTGTAGAACAACTCAGCGCCACTGACGTTAACAGAGCGGTGCTGATTTACACCGGCTGAGGACCAGGCCCAGTATTGTTATTCTACATGTTGCTTTCACCATCGCAGGTCTGATGGGAGATGTAAATGTTGACAGAATGATTGCGTGTCGTGGAACTTCGAAGGCACACTCCCTTATTCAGAGCCAGCCTATATGAATCACCAGGCCACAGAGCTCCCCGGTTTGTTAAGGCAATGCTATCGTCAGCGCCATCCGTGTAAGGTACTTGACCTTGCAACTATCAAGAGAAGCTCTCATTAGCTACAGCTAGAACTGCATCTTATCCCTTAAGAGAGAGAATTTCAGTTCCATGCATCAATAGGTGCTCACACCTGAATGCTGCCCACATCCGCAAGAAGAAGAAGAAGAAGAAGAAGAAAAAGCATATTTTCATAACAGGTTGAGCGCCTCTATTCATGCATCATACCAATATGGGAAAACACAGCCATTGCAGCTACTTACCGTTATTTCCTCGATGCACTGAAATGTCCACATCCAGATATTTTTGCTTTACTAGCCCCTAACTACTTGAAGTACGGACAAGCTCGTAATGGCACAAGGAGCTAAAGCCTGCCTTATTTGTTTGATTTTACTTCACCAAAATTATTGGGCATTACATGCAAGAATCAGACTCCAGAGCACCTACTGTTTCTTGCCAGGGCTGAGAGACAGGACTGACTCACCACTATGTCATTCATTTCCTTCTGGTGACTGACGTGCCTCTGCTAACTGGCCTGCTTTCTTCCTTTGATACCCACCTTTACACTCAGTGCTGCTCATAGAGGAGGCAAGTGTACGGGACATGAGAGAATTCACAATAATGAAGAAATATAGTAAACTAAGATTTGCAAATTGACCTTAGATACTTCATGCTTCCTTTGTAAAAAAGTTTTACTTATTTTAATTACCTGCAGCCTTCTGTTACAGTAAGTTTCCTTCCACCCAAGTCTCCGACTCGGTTTTCTGGACTGCCCCATCATAAACAGGAAAATACAATATTTGTAAATGACATTTGCCTGTTAACCATTTCAAGGAATACAACCTACAGCATCAATACTTCTTTTTAATAGTAAATGCAGAAGCTGTTCAACTGTGCACACGCACATATGCACACGCAGAGCAAAATTTTATTCCACGACCAATGCCCTCTCTAAAGTGAAAATGCAAGAGAAATCTCTCTCTCTGTGTCAGGGAATGGGTTTTTGTGGGACTCAGCAGGGCAAAATATGGTTCTCTGAGAACAGAGTGAGTAGCTCTTGCATCTTTAACTTGACAACAAATACGCCAGATGTTGTTCAGCTATTCACATATCTGTTGACAACTACAATATACACAACAGTCCTCCTAGCCTCCCAGTGCTAGAGTTGGCCAACAGCTGAGTCTACACTTGGCCAATGGTAGAGTTTAACATCAAGATTTAGCAGGAACTAAGAGCAATTTGGGATACACAGCCCAGCTGAATGACTTTGACCAATCAAATGGGTTACCATTTCTCTTGTCAAGTTTCCAAACATGAATGTGAGTGCACAGAACAATTCACTGTGAGAAATCATTGTTATTCCCAATATGCACATGGAACATTACATAAAAGTTGCATCTTGTAAACAGCTGATGATAGAAAGGGAAAGAACTATACAGCTGATATATTCTGGATACATTTCAAAAGCAGTGATGAGATAAACCAAGACCATATGGTATGCAAACATATTGCCAAACTACATTTTTAGAGGTTAGGTAGAAAACAACACTTTAATTAATTAACTGACAGCAGAATCTATCCATTGATACGTTTTCAACCTAATTTTACAATGACTTCTCTTTCTGATAGACTGTGTAAAGCAATCCTGTCACTCAATATTATTGACAACATTTCATTGCTATAGTGCTTATTGTGTAACACTGTGTTTCATGTAACCCAAATACTGTTAATTTATAACCAAGAAATAAATTAAAATATATTGTCCTTGGTTGCATAGTTACCTAGCTTTGCATGGCACCAGTAGCATTATGTGTATGAACTACATAATTATACTGTGAGCCCTAAAAATCACGGAACCAAACAGGAAGGAATCTGTAAAACACTTTTTTCCAAAATGTAGTAATTTGGACATTCCCTTTAAGTGGCAATGAGTCTAAAAAAAGAGTTCATTATAGTCAAGCACCCATGTACTCTGATCTCATGGACTCAGCCATTTGTTAGCTAGAGGGAGTCACTGAAACGATAGGAGTCTGAAATGTAATAAAGGGGTCATTTTTGACTGCTTCTAGCTACTCAACAGGTTCTCATGTAATTTATCTTGGAAATTCAGTCTTTCCCTTAAGAACAAATGTTATGAACACATTCATTCTCATACCCAAACAGTGGGGATTAAAACCCCAGTATAACTGCAAATTTCAATGCACCCACAAGTGAGGAACAGCTACTGATGCGTCCATAATACATGCACTCACAAACTGTGTTGTATGTGTCCAATATGCAAAAGAAACACAGTCAATTTCTTTGAATAAAGTGTTGCATTTTAGCAACAGAAATACAATCAGAATACACTGAATATGTCTAGAGAAAAGCAGAACTGGGGTAAATGAGGTCAGGAAAGTCTTGGAAAAGCCTGGGAGCTGAAAATTAAGAGGAAAGCATATTAGCAAATCCTCTAGGATTTGAATGGTGATTGTGTGAATTTAAACTACGCCAACATGGATAGAGACGAAAATCGTTCTTCAGCTAGGGAATTTTTAAGCATTTCAAAGTTAAAACTTTTGTCCCTTCTATATTCATAGATTATAAAGCCAGAAGGGACCACTGTGATCATCTAGTCTGACCTCCTGTTTAACACAGGCCATGGGACTTCCCTGAATTAATTCCTGTCTGAACTAGAGCAGGTCTGTTAGAAAAAAACATCCAATCCTGATTGTAAAATTGCCAGCGATGGATATAGAAAGCCATAAACCAAACCAGATTTCTTAAAACCAAGCCTGGAAGACCACAACTGAACTACAAATAAGAGAATCCCCTGAATGTTCAAAATACCTGTAATAAATCTAGATTACTGGAGCAAATTTTAGTTCTCAGGAAAACGAGAGGTTGGTGTTAAGGCCAGGACATGAAGACGGAAAGGAAAGTGTTTTTCCCCTACTGCTCTGCTAATTAGCTCATCCCTGCCCTGCGATACCCCAACTGTTCCTGTGCCTCTTGCAAACAGACTCCCCAATCATGCCAAACCGTTTCAGACATGATGGCATACGCATAGGTTCTGGAACTAGGGGTGCTCCCACACCCCCTGGCTTGAAGTGGTTTCCATTATATCCAGGGTTTGCAGTTTGGTTCAATGGCTCTCAGCACCCCCACGATACAAATTGTTCCAGCGCCCCTGGGCAGAAGGTGGGGGAAAGGAAGAGCCCGCTGCTGAGGAATGTGGTCCCTTCACTATCTGCCAGCGTACAGCAGGCATTTGTCACCCTCTCCGGCAACTCTCAATCTTCTTGTGTTTCCTTTTCAATCCACGTAGCTCGGTTTTTGCCTCCTGGTGGGCAGGAATACCAGTGAGGAGGGACAATGGTGCTTTCTGGCCCCTGTTCTTTATTTTGGGCATGGTGCCCATTATGATTAATTGTGCTTTCAATCCATGGGCATTAGGGTCCCCAAGGAGCTTTTGGGAACAAGCACGTCTATATTCACAAATAATCATTTGTTGAATTATTTGGGCTGGTTTTGTTTTAAATCCATCAATTCTCTTGTTATCATTCATAAACTGGATTGCAGTGGGCCGCATTCCAATTTAGCCCAACCCCCATACAACCCCATTAAGGTAACGATATTAGAAAGGGGTTGAGGTGCAGTAGAGCTTAGGGACTATCAGAAAGTAAGAGGCATCAGGACAACACATTTAGGACAGGACAGCCACTTGTGTCTCATTGGGTGTTCGAATGCTCTAAGCTGGTTACCATGGCAGAATCAATACAGCAGATGTTATTACCACTGGTTCCTCTAGAAGCATGATGTGCACATTTTCATATCAGAATCCCAGGGGCTGGTACGGCATCACCCTGCACCTTCTGCAATCATTTCAACATAAAACACGACTGCATCAGAATAGTCGTGGCTTATACTGCCTTTGAACTGGTGTCAATGACTGCACAAGGTGAACCAGACCCCTACCATCAAAGTTATGGATGAATGAATGGGTTGGAAACCAAGCTAAAGAACAGAAAACAGTCTGCAACTAATACACGAGAACACAGACACAGGAGATGAAACGAACCATAGGGAGGTCTGTACTGGTTCACTGTATTTTATGTTGTACCACAGCTAGAAAAATAACACGCATTTATTTTCTAATGTATGATTTCCACCTGTCATCCCAAAATATTTTATTTCCTTTACATGGCAGTGGATCAGAATATAAAGCAGGAAGAAGCCTGGTCTGATTACCACATGGAGGAGTGGTTGAAAAACAAGAATGCCATTTTGCAAAATATGTTGCAGTTTTGGAAACACACTTCTTTCTGTATCTGAATAAACCAAGAGATTGCAAAAATTCAGAGTTAGATCACTCGCCTGGGATGTGGGGGAGACAGGTTCAAGAACCCGTTACAAATCCGGCAGGCTAAGGAACTGAGCCTGGGGTCACCTCAGCTGAATGCCCTAACCAACTGGCTATTCTGGGATGGGTCTCTCTCTCTCTCAACCCCTCTTTCCCCTGCCCCCACAAAAATTTAATCCCGGCCCTGAGAAAGTTTTGTTGAAACCAACGTATTTCCATAATAAGTCGTGGTTTCGACAAATTGGCATTTTCCAAATGAAAAACAAAATATTGTTGAAAAATTCCTGATCAGCTTTAATCCCATGCTGTTGCTGTGTCCTTGTGCAGTTTCCCCTGAGGTCCACTAGACAAACCCAGCACTTGTAAGAAACGCTAACAATCAACCAATCGCAGCTGTCCTAGCCAAGGATGGGCCACCATTGGCTGGCAGGTGCCACAGAGCCACCAGATTTGTGGCCCATCCGGCCATCACCTTTTTACATATACACAAGACTCCACATATTTTTCAGCAAGCTGGACCTAAATTCTAAGCAAGATTCTGGTCCTAAGCAAAGCCCCTGGATTCTGCAGCACTCTGGTATGGCAGATGGGAAATGTTTCAGATTCATTTAATTACAGCTTTTAATGAATTAAACAGAAAAAAAGAATAATGCAATGAAGCACAGCAACCCCCACGTTAACATTTCTATATTTCATTAAATTGAATTAATGATATCCCCATGTTTTCTGCAGGGCAGCAGATTTCTCACAGCCATACACGCGGCTAGTATTGAAGCTGGCGGTTTTGGCAGCTGTGCAGGAGACAGTTGGGTCTTTTGGCATGTGGGGATGGAGGAGAGGCAGTCAGGGATGCTGAGAAGTGCACACAAGCTGAATGCGTGTGCTGAAATTCACCACTGATCATTTTGTTTAATGTGACATTTATCATTAGCATCTTTAGACTTCAGGGTTCATGCCCCCTTGAGACAAAGGGGCCGTTTGAACCGGTTATCTCAGGGTGTCGGCACTGTGAGACACCACCATGGCAGTTCCCAGGCTCTTTTCCTCTACAAATTCTTCTCTATGATCACAAGGGCAAGAAACTTTTTTTAAACGAAAACTTAGATTCTGGAGCAGAATTCCACACCAAAGTGTGTGTGTGCGCGGGGGGGTGGGGGGGGGGCACTGTGGGATACACTGGGATCAGGAATATATTCATATGGAGGAATGACTTCTCCCACCACTAGAATGCAGCCATTTATTGAGTGGAACATTTAACAGTACAAATCAACAGCACCCTAATAGTGTAATACAGGAGGGAGGAAGAACACTGGATCCGCTGGAAACTCAGGAGAAATTTAGAGAAGCAGAATTGGCATTGGCCAAATGTGGAAGTTGACCACGAAATTAGCACACACCACCCCCAAAACACTAATGAAAATGTTCTGGGATCTTTAATGACCACAGGTAGGCAGAAGCCTGGACTGCATACCTCAATCAAAAGAAAGCACCTACAGCAGCAAAATCCAGGCAGTTATACCATGCTCCTCATGCTAGTAGTATGCACAGTCTACTCTTTTGGGGGGAAAAAAAAAAGGAAAGAGACAGACAGACAGACAGTCAGTCATGTCAGGCCAAATACAGACTCCCAGTGCCATCTGCTGAATCACTACAACTACTTCCATCAACATCATGGGATTTCCCTCAGAGATCCCCCTTCCAAGCACTGAGCCGGGCTCGACCCTGCTTAGCTTGTAAGAGACAAAGAGATCACGGCCTAGGGGTAGCAATGCCGCAGCTCTCCCAGTTCACCCAGATGCAGCATAGTAAACAAAAGAGCAGAGCAGGCAGGCAAATAAAAGCGTTTGTCATTTTTAGCACGAAAGCCAAGACATGTTAAATACAGCCGATAATTATGCAATGACGACCCCTAGAATAAAGGACATGAAACGTACGCCATGATGGCAGTGCTGCCTGCCTCAACTATCTCCAAGACAATGGACAACGCTCAGAAATCCTCCCCAAACGCATCGCCAAACTCGTCCATTTCACCCTCACCCCTAACAATTCTACATTTAACAATCCAACACTTGGTCCATACTATGGGAACAGCCCTGGGTACTGGGATGGCTACCCAATATGCCAACCTCTTCATGGGCAAGCTTGATAAAGAATTTCTGGGAACACACACCACAAAATGATATACCTAAGATACATGAATGATATTTTCATTCCCGGGACAGACAACCTAAACTCCCTCAGATTTCCACCAGAACTTCAACTACCACCACCCAACCATCAACCTCTCTCCAGAACACTCCCACACCAGCATCAACTTCTTGGACACCACAATCAGCTTAAACAATGAAACACTACAAAGAACTATATACAAGTATCCCACAGCTCACCACATTTATCTCCACAGATCCAGACACACCAAGAAATCTGTTATCTACAGCCAGGCCCTCAGATACTACAGAATATGCTCCAAGGAGAAAGTCCAGGATACACATCTTAACACACTCAAAATCACCTTCACCAAACAAGGACACTCCACCAGAGCAGCAGATCACATCATGGAATGGACCACCCAAATATCCCGGGAGAACCTGCTTCAATACAGAAAAAAAAAAAAAAAAAAAGCCCCTAGTTGTCACCTACAATCCCACACTAGAACCCATATGAGTTATCATCATATAATTACAATCCACACTCAATGGGGACCACACCCTGAAATAAATCTTCCCTGAATTGCCTCTTCTGGCTTTCAAGCAACCCCAGCCTTGCCAAGCTCATTGTCAGAAGCAAGCTCCCCATGAACCAGGACACCCCAACTCAAAGTGGCACCAGACCCTGCCATAGCTACAGATGCAAAACCTGCAGACAAATCTCCACTGCTACAAAGATCAACACTCCTCCCACGAGACACCTTTCAAGATCCACGGGTCCCACACATGCCTTCACGACATGCGGCGTACCTCACCCAACGCACCCAATGCCCCAAGAACACACTGTGGGATCTATGTGGGTGAAACCAAACAATCACTACACTCTTGAACGAACTCACACAGAAAAAGAATAGAACGCCCCATCAGCCACTGGTAAAAACTATTCACAAAGTCATCCGTTGTTGTCCTCCAAGGAAACCTGAACAATACCTCAAAAGACAGCCCTGGGATCTTAAATTCAGAGATCTGCTGGACACTAAAAAACAGACTTAACAGGAACGCTGGTTTCGTGGTCCATTACAATTTGTAACATGATGCAGCCTACTAAGCCTCTATTGCACTGTCCACTTCATTTTATAATAATAATAATATATGGAGATATACCTTTCTCATAAAGCTGGAAAGGAGCCCGAAGGGTCATCGAGTCCAGCCCCCTGCCTTCACTAGCAGGACCAATTTTGCCCCAGATTCCTAAGTGGCCCCCTCAAGGATTGAACTCACAACCCTGGGTTTAGCAGGCCAATGCTCAAACCACTGAGCTATCCCTATAGCATATGTGATCCCCTTATGCTTAACAATCTGTCCTAACTTGTATTTAGCGTGGACACTCCGGTTACCTTCTCCAGACCTGAGGAAGAGCTCTATGAAACTCCAAAGCTTGTCCCTTCCACAACAGAAGCTGGTCCAATGAAAAATATTGCCTCACCTACCTGCTGTTTCGTGAAATGTAGTAACAGTCACCTGAATGAGCTGAATGCACAGAAGTCCTGAAAGGCATTGCATATAGCCCCTTAAAGTTTTACACCCAGGCTGATACTAAGTAGCTCAAAGAACTATTTAGAGCCTAATCAATCATTTAAAGCACTAAGAACTATGCCTCCAACCGCAGGTCATTTGTTTTTGACTAGATTCCACTAATTCTTTAAGGGATTCCACCATCAGGCAAATGAAAGGACATCAACCTTCCAAAAACAGAAGAGCAAGACAGCTGAATTGGAAGGGGAAGAGGGGGCTAGAACCTTTTATTTTATCATCTAAATATGCACATCTAGGTCTACAAACAAGCACTGTGAAGAATGAGATATTTGTACATGCGAAAGAGGAGGGTATTTATTAAGGAGGAAAACAGTAGCATTTACTTGGGGCTGTTTCTCTCTGTATTTAAACGCTTCTAATTTCTTAAAATAAGCAGTGTTCTTCTCGGCATAATTGTTTCTTTTCAATCAGGCACTTAGTGTTTGCAGCTATCAAATTTGTCGCAGCTGTAATCAAACACGATGTCTCAGAAAAGGAAATCTTCACCTACTGTTAAATCCTGTTGCATTATGCACTAGTGCCTCTGTAGCCAAGGACTCCAGTGTTTGTAATGGTATGGTACATGCCCTAGGCTTGATGCCTGACCAGACTTCGCTTCCATGAAGACCTTCCCTTCACTTAACATGGCTGAAGATGCATATAATATTCCTAGAAAGATTTAGACATTTTCTTCTATTAAGAGCTGTATGTGCTTTTTCCCCCAATAGGGCAAGTCTGGAAGCAATCGTCCTCAACAAATTCTAATGTGTAGGACTACAGCGTTGTATCTTCTAAGTATGTGTCACCAGAGGGAGGAAAGTGGGTCTTGCAGCTAAGGCATTTGCTTGGCACTTAAAACTCAATTTCAATTCCCCAATCTGCCACAAACTCCTTGGGTCTTTTAATGTCTGTGTCCCTTAAATCCCTACCTATAAAATGGGAATACACAATTTTTCCATTCTCTATTTAGATTGCAAGCTCTTTGGGGAAGATATTGTCTCTTACTATATGTATGTATAGCACAATGGGGCACTGATCTCATTCGGAGCCTCGGAATAATAATACAATGCTACTCAAAAGTGGGAGCACTGGAAAGCATTGCAAAGTGAAGTAAATTCTAGCTAAGCTAAATATGAGCATGGAGGATGCAGAAGTGAAGTGACATGCCCAAGGTCACAGGGCTAGCTTGTGGCAGAGCCAGGAGCAGAACCCAAGGCTGCTGACTCCTGTTCCTGAGATTTAACTATTTGACCACAATGCCTCTAAAAAGCTTACAGTTGTGAGAGATTTCCAGCCCATTCATGCAGAACAAAGGAGCTGGAAAATGTAAGTGCCAAGTACAGCACCTGAACGTCAACATACATACCTTAACCAAAACCCCAAACTCAAAATCTTGAGCTCACTCTTTTGCTCAACACCCTCAACTCCCATCAATTTCGGGCACTCAGCACTTTGCAGTATTGGAACCTTTTAAAAAGTTGTCCAATCACTACTAGCTATCAAAGAATTTTCACCTTCCTATAGAATTGTTAACACACATGTCTAGATAGAAATAAGTTTTATGTAGGATACTCGGCACCTGACAGCTTAGTTAGCATTTGCTAAGCACTTTGAGAGCCTCAGACAGAAGGCACTATTCAGAACTGCAAAGGACTATTAAAGTTTTATTAAGATCAGCTCAGTGTTTTATAGCACTGCTTTTGTCTTTATTCATGTATGATGAAGAGCGAGCGTTCATAGCATTCTGTTAAGTCCCTCGATTGTTCTTCATGCCCTTAAAACTAATGACAACGCAGCCAAGAGGTAGCAGTTTATAAATTATAATGCAGTTTCATCTTACACCCACATTAATACACTTAAAAACAAAACACCCTCCACTCATGATGAACTGTTGGTATTATTGAGGACAGGAAGCGGAATTCCTACCGATTTTCCCCTTACTGTTAAAGACTCGCCCAATTTATTTTAAATAACACCTTACTATGTAGTTATCAGGTATGTTGTAGCACTGATTATAATCAATTTCATATTGTAGATACCTATAATAGTAGCACATGCCACCCCAAGAGTGTGTCCTAACATTAGTTTAGCATCTGTCTTTCAGATGAGACATCAAACCGAAGCTCTGACCACTTGGTCTTCAAAGATCCCATGGCATTTTTCACAAGAGTAGGAAGATAACCTGGCCAAATCCTAACTTGGATTATTTATAAATGTGCCTCCATAATTCTCCCTGCAGTTACAATGAGATGCAGTGGTTGTCACATCCAATCCTAACCCGTTACGTTGCTATGTGTGGTTAAACATCTAACACGTTACACCTCTTATTGAAGAGCACAAAGAATCAGGAGTTCTGGATTCTGTTCCAGGGATTTGCCATTGATTTACACTGTGCTAGGAAGCACAGTGTAAAAGGGATAATATCTAGTCCTGGGGGTAAGAGAGAGGTTTATTTAGTGTCTAAACATTTTTGCAGACTTTAAGTAAACATGCATTACTTCTATTATTACTTGTATTCTTTTATTATCACGAGATGAGCATGCGAAACTAGAGTACAGCAAGAATTCGATTTGATCTGCTTTGTACCTACATTGCCCTAGTATCTGAGTGCTTCACAAACATTAATGAATTTATCTTCACAACACACCTGTAAGGGAGGGAAATATTACTGGCCCTATTTTACAGATGGGAAACTGGGAGCAGAGACGCTGAATAATTTACTCAGGATCACAGAGAATGTTTGCGTCAGCACTGGGAACTGAAGCCAGATCTGCAATCCTAATCTAGCACTTTAGCCAAACAAGCAGCCAGCCTTGCTAGCATCATTTTTAGTAGCAATTATTTGCACAGTGCCAACAGTGGAAGTTATGGGTGATCAGCAGCTCTGAAAAACCAGGCCTACAGCAGTTATTATTATGGCTAATCCCATTAAATTTAATGGACAAAAGAAGCAGGATGCCTGGTAATAACCGTGTGTGAGATTCTGCTCTACATATTGACTGGTAAAGTGAAAGCTACAGCAGATGTCAATTTTGTCCTTGCATGGACCACTGTGTGTTTGGAAAGTTTTAAATTCCAGAATAAACTTCCTTTCTTCCAGTTGCAGTGCATTAGTTTGCATAACGTTCCAAAATATGGGTCTTTACAGGAGACACAAAAGGCATAGAGCGGAGGTTGTCAATAGGTAGACCATGGGCCAAATCCGGACCGCCAGACACTTTTGAACAGACCCTAAAACCTTTTAATTTACTTATCATTATTGTTATTCTTTTTTATTATTTTTTCCAGAGTCTGGACCTTGATTATTCATTGACCAAGAAATTTGGGCCTTGACAAAAAATAATTGACTACCCCTGGCGTAGAGTACATCCAAAATTGGTGCACCAGGCTGCATACAAAAGAAAGCTAATGCACGGTCAGCTCATCTTCACAACCAGATGTTGAAAATCCTTTTGGACCAAAAGTAGTAGCAGTCAGTACTGTACAGCACCAGACAAAACAACTATGCACTGTCTGCACAGTACTAAATCTTGTCCAAAAGTGTGTAGAATGAATTTAGCTTATATTTTACACATGCGTGTACACATGCACAAACGCACATGGGGAACCTCTCACTGCATCTGCCTAAGCTGTACTTGTGCTGTGGCAGAAAGGTGGAGGGACAATGTTTCTACTTTTCACCAGCTCTACATTCACACAGCTTAAAAAATAGAGAGACCGTGCAAAAGAGCTTTTCCTTGCACTTTACGGTGCTTAAAACAATATATCCAGCATTAAAAACACCAGAACTACAAAAAAAAGGGGAGAGACTAGGTAACAAAAAGAAGCAAGGAAGAATGGAAATGGATGAAAAATAGGTGAGACAAGGACCTGAGATGCAAAGCAAAAGTAAAGGAGACAGATGAAGATGGGAAGCGAGAAAAGAGGAAAAAACAGAGACGTAGCAATTAGGCAGGTGAAAGTAAAGAAGATTGAAAAGCATGAGCTGAGGGGGGGGAAATGTGCCATGATCTAGCAGTATGGAAGTCAGGTATTCCTGAATTCCAATCCCACTGCTCACACCAAATTTATCTGTGGCTTTAAGCAAGTGACAAACTCTCAGCACCTCACGTTCCCTATCTATCATTAAATCATTTATAAAATGGGCTATTGTACAGATTAGCAAATTTATGTTTTTAAAGCGGAAGACATCGGCCAGTTTCTGCCATCTTTACTCACATGTAGTGCCCTTGAGTTCAATGTAAATACGACTCAGTAAGAGTCAGGGTGGCAGAATTTGGCCCTATAGAAATATTATTTTGATATAGAGGGTAATAAAATGATTTTACACATACAAATATGAAATATCTATTGTTTTCTAGCACAAATACCATGGTAACTAGATAAATAAAACGTATCTTATGTTAGACAACACTGTTTGTACAGCACCTAATACAATGGGGCCCAACCTGATGTGACCTTTAGGTGTAACTACAATATAAATGTTAAATAATATCAAAAGCTGGATACAATGGCCTAATTCACCCATTTTCCAAGGGAACAAGGCAGAATAGAGACTAAAGTACCAAGAGTACACTTTATATATCCTTTTTGATGCATCCATCTTTGCACTTGCTCTTCCAATAAAAATTAATTTCCAATGTTAACATTCTGCTTAGGTTTTTTTGGGGTGGTTTTTTTGCATTTCCCAGAGATTGTTTAAAAAGCGGGGGAGGATACCGAACATGCTTTGATAGCAGATCATAAAAAAGAGTCATTTACAGCAAGGACTCTCGTTTCTGTCTTTAAACACAAATTGTCGCACCACAAGCTATTCAGTGAGTCGTAGATTACGAATGGACTGAAACAGAACAGCAGCAACAACAGATTCCCTTTCATCAAAAACATAGTTATCTCCTTCTTTACTCTTAACTAACAATGAGTAGCTCACTTTGAGAAAGGTGTATAGCTGAAGTGTTAGTGGGTGTTCCTCCCTTACCTCTCAGGATTAAGTTTTAATTAAAACATGAGTTCTCTCTCTCGTTTGGTGGCGCAGGCTGGGTTTTGAGTGGTTTATTTTTCTTCCCTCGGGAGATAAACTCAGTCACTCATTTTGGATCTTTGCTATCTCAGCAGCTGCTCATAGGCTTCTGCATTTGATTTTTTAAAAGCAGCATCAATTATTTCAGGTTTTGCTTTGAGAAAGAAAACCTTTTTTTAAATTTTCTATTAACAACATTAGCTTTATCTCAAATTGTTCTGCATCACAGAGAATCACAGAACTATAGAACATTATAGAAGAGGGGGAAAAAAACAATGTTAACCTATCTAGTCCCTGATTCAGCAAAGAATGTTCTAAACTCAGTAGACCCACTGACTAATTATATTCTCCCCCACTCAGCACGACCTGAAAAAACTACTGTCCCACCCTGGTGTTTATATCTCTGAAATATACATCAGCGTAGGCCAGAATTTTCAAAAGTGCTCAGGACTCAACATTGAGGACAGTTTTTCACAGGAGTTCTGCACCCATCGAAAGCACCAAAACTTGCAGCCAAAGAGCTCATCGCATTGGGTGCTGAGCTCTCTTGTAAATTTGGCTACAAATGTGGGTACTGAGCGCTTGGAAATCTGGCCCTTCCACCCCCTGTTTAGCCAAGCTATACATACCTATACAAACTTCAGGCAATACCTACACTCAAGCAGTATAGCTTAGATCAGGGGTCAGCAACCTTTCAGAAGTGGCGTGCCGAGTCTTCATTTATTCACTCTAGTTTAAGGTTTTGCGTGCCAGTCATACACTTTAACGTTTTTAGAAGATCTCTTTCTATAAGTCTATAATATATAGCTAAACTATTGTTGTATGTAAAGTAAATAAGGTTTTTAAAATGTTTAAGAAGCTTCATTTAAAATTAAATTAAAATGCAGAGTCCCCCAGACCGGTGGCCAGGACCCGGGCAGTGTGAGTGCCACTGAAAATCAGCTCGCGTGCCGCCTTTGGCACACGTGCCACAGGTTGCCTACCCCTGGCTTAGATCTAGGCTACATGTCAGATCTCATAGTAACCCAGGAAACCTCTGGCTCCATGCCCAAGCATCAGACAGCAAGTCTATGTTACAGCTCACTCACAAAGCAAACAGCGATCTCTTCTAGTGGCTCATACTCGCTTCTCTCTCTATATAGCCATGGCCTGGAGCTGGCCCTGCGGGCTGGTAGTAGGGAGGCAGACCCAATCAGGAACTATTGATCCCAGTCTCCATGAACTTTAGGGTGTCTGGATAAAAATACTGCCTGGATCCTGAACACCCCTGGCTTGCGGTTTAATTATTACAAAACAAAAACCCAGCTCATGATATTTTGCCAAGCCAAAACCCCTACATTGTATAGTGCCTATAGTGGGGCTATAATGGGGGAGGAGGGAATTTCCCCTGTGCAGGGGCAGAGTAGGGCAAATCAATTGGCTCTACCATGTCCTCCTCATAGTCATTAGCATAGGGGACATGCTTGGCACAATGGCAGCAGAAGGCAAGTCCCCAAAGCAGTGCTCCCAATAGGGCTTCTGACCCGCAGAGCAGCTCCGTGCTAAGGATGCTATAAGAGAAGCAGTGCAGGACTGCTCTAAACTGACGTCAGGGGCTGCCTTCACCCCCAGAGCACACCGGAAGCCAAGAGGGGCGCAGGTGGCATGAAGCCTCCTTTGCACCAGCTGCTCCTGGGCTGCCCCTCCGAGGAGCGGCACAGAATCCAGTCCAGACTATTGAATTGCCGTTGCTTGAGGAACTGAAGAGCTGTGGGCAATGCGGGAATCTGAGAGCCATGCGCCGGAACCTCCAGCTGCCACACACCACTCTTACGCTGCTTCACCTGCAGGTCTGTGAAGGAACACTGCCACCCAGTGGCCAGGTGAGTGCATCCCTCATGTTCCCTTCCAAGCCCCAGGCCTTTCTTTCCAATTTCCAATCCAGAAATGTGAGCAGCCTTAATTCCAGCCAGGATGGGACAGGCAGTCAACATTGCAGCTCAAACACGCAGCGGCATGAGCGCATATGGACTAAGACGTTGACACGGCAAAATAACATTCACTCATTGCCCCAGGGTTGTTCTTGGGTTGTTTTCTTTCCAATGACACCATGCCCTGATCCCACTCTCTTCACTGGAAAAAAACCCCACCAAAAACCCTGTCTGGAAGGTAACTATCTCAGTGTAAAACCCTAATGGAGACAAAACATAGGCAGCTTTTGCCTTCATCTATCTAGACAAGCTCAACATTATCCCTCTCACCTGGGATTTACCCCCAACTAGCCACATAAAGATAAAAAGTACAGCACCCTCTCTCCGTTAGGATTTTACATTCAGCCAGCTAACAATGCAAAAACATGCGTCTTTCAGCAGTGAGGGCATCGCCCTAGAGTCTGAAGTAGCCTCTGAGCAGAAATTTGGTCCTACTCTTATTATGTAGCAGTAACCCAAGCAAGATTCAGCTGTTTTAGTGAAAAGGCAAAATTCTGCTGTAACCCTAGTGCCCTTTCAAAATATGCAACGGGACAGTGTGTGCCTGTATATTCAAAACTCCCCCCCCCCCCCCCCCAATGGCTGATTAGGATCTTTACCAAACTTTCCAAAAACATTGCAATTCCTCATGCTTCTCTCTATCAGACGCGGGACAGAAAATGCTTTGGAGATTATCTAGTCCACCCATCTACCATTAAATATGGAAAATGTTGACATTGTAATCTAAATAATAGACGCCCTTAAATACTTCAACATTGCTGAAAACGTGGGGGGAATTTAAAATTTGGGGTTGTTGCACAGTTAGATAAATACCCCATGTAATCCTCACAAGTCCCTAGCACAGAGTAAAGGGTGCTTATCCCTGGTATTTTTTATGTCTATGTCATTGATGAGATGATTTTAAAAAATTAAAAAAAAAAAAATCACACAAGGCTATGTAATAATCTCCCAAGAACTTACAGGTGCGGTGGAGAGGCAGGCAGCTAGGAACTGCCAGTTGCAAAATGGCCACCTTAGGGCTTCAGTTGCATGTCTCTGCTAAAATTATTAAACCTGCCCCAAAAAGGCTTGCTTGGGGGGGCGGTGTTTATAAAAGAGACCAAACTGCATTGCAGGGAGTCAGTACAGTACAGACCAGACAGTATCCTAAAAAAGCAATCCTGGGACTGCAATGCTTTGGGGTTGGGCCAGGTATGGTAATCATCTCTTATTTCCAGTGAGATGTACTGGATGGGACCAGATAGGGGCTGTTCCCTTTTCCTTCTATTCCCTCTATGAGTCCATGAAAATAAAAGCTATTGAAAAAGCTGTTGGCTTGTATGTTTCACCTTTTCACCTTGTATGTCCTCACATTTTCCTCCTTGAAATATAGGCATCAAAACAAGCATCCTCGTAACTGAAATAATCCTTGGGAGTGGATGACTCAGGAACGGATGATGCAGCTTTTAAAGGAAAGTGTGTGTGGCGGGTGGGAATGTTTCATGTTTCATACCCCTACAGAGCGCACCGTTGTCATAAACTAACTGGAGCTAATACAAGATATGTTTTGTATCACTGAAGGCTGTAAAATGTATTTAAATACTACTCCAGGCCCACTCTGATAATAAAAGCATTGCAGTTGAAACACGCTACTTTACAATGCTGGTCATATTTTTTTTTTGTAATTCCATTATTATTATTATTATTATTAATAATGATAAAACAATTCGTATCCAGCATTCAGAATAACTGGAATGAGGATTGCAAACCTGAAACCATTGGGATAAACAACATGCCTGGTATAGGTAATGAATTCAGTCGTTACATAAGGCAGCAAATGGAGAATTCATGCAGAAGCCAAACAGCAGCGAGAGTGAGCAATGCATTTCATATGGAGTTCAGCCCATAGTGAAATACCTGCTTAAAACTAAAGCCCACAGCTCAATCCCAGAAAAACTCTTGTATGGTGATGTTGTTGCCTGGTGAGTCAACAAACAACAATACTAAAAGAATTTGAAGGCAGATGAATTGTAGCCTTGCTGCAATTTTTGAATACGTTTAAGATCAACTGGAAGACATTCCCAGCAGTTCAGAGCAAAATGCAAGTTCCAAGGCCAGATATTTGGCTTTTCCTGAACTCCAAATTTGTGGGGGCAGAGCTGCAACCACTGAAAGAAAGAATGCTCTTGTGGTTAAGCGACTTGCCCAGGACTCAGGAGATGTGAGTTTAATTCCCAGCTCTGCCACAGAATTTCTCTGTGACCTTGGGCAAACATTTTCAAAGCCATCCTGGGGAACTGGACACCCAATTCTCATTCATTTTAATGGGCCTAAGTTTCAAAACTGCGTCCCTAAGCAATTAAAAGTGAAGACTGGACAGGGGAGATTTGTGTTTCCAGTTGCCAATACTATAAAGACCTCAATTAGGAAAATGTTTCTAATTTTAGTTAGAAACAGAAGTTAAAATTAAACTTGCATAATGTGAATATCATACACTCGTCCCACTGGATTTATCAGCAGAGGGGAGTGGATCCTTTCGTGGGGTTCCCCCCATACACACGTAAAATTAAAACAATTTATATGCAATGGGAACATTATGGTTATGAAAGGAAGTGTGACAATAATGGTATCTAGAGACAGACATTAGTGTGTGCTGCCCATACATAAATGTACCAATGCACCTCAATCTTGATCTGCTGCACAAGACACTATCCAGCGCTGGGCTCCTCACACACAGCTCTACTAATGGACATCAATCCTACCTACACCCACACTCCCTTTCCCACTCTAGTCCTATCTCTGGGCCTCACAGACCTCTCCTGATGCCCTTCAATCATAAAAATGGCCATACTGGGTCAGACTGCTGGTCCATCTAGCCCAGTATCCTGTCTTCCGATAGCGGCCAATGCCAGGTGCCCCAGAGGGAATGAACAGAACAGGTAATCATCAAGTGATCCATCCCATCATCCAGCCTCAGTTTCCAGCAGTCAGAGATTTAGGGACACTCAGAGCACAGGGTTGCATCCCTGACCATTTTGGCAACTAGCCACTGATGGGCCTATCTTCCATTAGTTCCTCTAATTCTTTTGGAACCCAGTTATACTTTTGGTCTTCAAACATCCCCTGACCACAAGTTCAGCAGGTTGACTGTGTGTTATGTGAGGAAATACTTCCTTTTGTTTCTTTTAAATCTGCTGCCTATTAATTTCATTGGGTGACCCCTGGTTCCTGTGTTGTGTGAAGGGATAAATAACACCTTCTTATTCATTTTCTCCACACCATTCATGATTTTATTCATCCTCAGCCTACTCTTCCAAGTCACGGTCCCTCAGCCTGCTCAGCCCCCTAAGGCAGGAAGCCTCAATCTCCCACGAGCAGAGATGGCCAGATGTATCAAACTGCATAGCAGTTTTGCAACGTGCACCAACACAGACTTAGATGGCAAGAAAAAATGAGTTGTAGGGTCTCACTCTGAGCCAAGATCTGAATCCAGGCCTCCAGAGGCAAAAAGCCCGGAGGGGTTTTCAATTGGCTCCAGTGTCCCTCCTGCCCCGTATCCTCCTGAAATTTCATATTTCTGATTAATTCAATGACTATGAAAACCAGTTTGGCTAAAAATAAAACCTTCTTGCCTCCAGTCAAACATCCCTCAAATAATTTAAAATATATGTAGGTGCAAACCAATCCTGGATCAAGCTTCTATACAAGCTTATCTACTATATCAAAGGAATATAAAACTAATGATCAGGAAGAAAGGTATCAGAAGACAAAAGACAAGGAGGGGATACCTGTATAAAAATGGAAATTATATAAATTTGATCCCACTTAAGTGGCCAGCTAAAGCTTAAAATAAAAACCTATTATTAGCTCTCCATCCCGAGTAATGTTCAAACATAAGGGGGGGCAGAAAGGTGATCCTCATTCTTCTGACATTCCCAGCATGTTGATTCTCCTGGAAAGACTCTGCAAGCAACTCAGGAGATAGGGCTGTGCACAAATGTTTGCAATAAAAGCCATAACCAAGTGTGACCCACCTCATTCTCGTCTTGCTACAAGTTTGGCGCTAGGGCCAGGTTCATGCGCCGTTTAGCCCAAGTACACCCACAGGGCTAGATTTGAGGGAATCTCAGCAGAGATAGTCTCTCGCATTAAAATTGAAATGTTGTGGTTTTGCACAATTTTGTCCTGCCTAAAAAAAAAATCCTTCCCAGATGAAACACTGCTGTCATCCCTGAGGTTTGCTTTAAGATTCTGAGCATGTGCAGAGCTGGTACATCAACCAAGAAGCCTGGGAGAGGAAGCATGAACCCCAGAGAGATCGACATGTTTGCACAAACCCCTACGAAGTGAAGCCACTGAGTTTTGCCCAGACCTACTTGTGAATAGAGCCTGTAGAAGAACGGTGAAATTTTCTCATTGAAAGTTTTTTTGAATATTTTGGGGAAAAAGTATCAAAATGTCTAATTCTCAAAGTTCTAAGCAGCTCTTCCCAGAGTTCCCCCAAAACCAACCGGGGACGAGACTAGATGATCTCTCAAGATACCTTCCAGCCCTACATTTCTATGATTCTATACTGTGTGTTTCTACAGTGCCTAGAACGGTGGCTCTCAACCTTTTTTACTGGTGCCCCATTTCACACAGCGAGCCTCTGAGTGCGACCCCCCCCCTTATAAATTAAAAACACTTTTTTATATATTTAACACCATTATAAATGCTGGAGGCAAAGCGGGGTTTGGGGTGGAGGCTGACAGCTCGCGACCCCCCTCCCAATGTAATAACCTTGCAAGCTCCTGAGGGGTCCTGACCCCCAGCTTGAGAACCCCTGGCCTAGCACAACAGGCCCTTGATCTCAGTTGGAGTCTCTGTGCATGACTGTAATACACACAATTATGAGTCTTGGAGGAGAATTCCCATATCTCCCAGGTCCTGGCAACAGCAACAAACAAGCAGCTGGGTTTTGGTTGGGGGGGGTGTGTGTGTGTGTGTGTGTGTGTGTGTGTGTGTGTGTGTGTGTGTGTGTTGGGGGGGGGATTCCTGCACTCCCTCTCTCATGATTCAGGTTCTCTCCCCAAGGGAGCTGCTGCAGCTCATTTCTGTTGGGAAACTTTCGTTTGAAGAGCAGGCACACGAAGTCGGCTGCTCAAACACTTCCTTTCGGCCCGCATGATGGGAGAGCCATGTGACATTTGGAGGCACATAAACTCCTGTAGCTTCCCTGTGTAAATACTTTGGATGGTCTATTTCCAAGGCACATTTTGATTCGTTCTACAGTTGAGTGTCACCTCTATGCTTTGGTACTTTGAGTCATTTGTGCACTGATGGAGGGAGAAAGGTCAACATTGCTTAAAAATGCTACTAAGGAAAAAAGCAGGAGACCAAGTCAGGTAGCATTTTGGGTTAACCCCTTTTCTGAAAAAGGAGGAGATGGGGCAATTGCTGAAGTAACCTTCTTTGGAGCTGCCTGAGTAAGAGGGAGGAAGCCGTAAGAGAAACAGCCAGTGACAATCTGAACACGTACATGAGTGGAAACTAAAAACAGAATCCAAAACCAGGAGCATGCAGAATTAGGCCTTGTCCTCAACACGAGTAAAACCACGCTACCTACCACCATCTCTATTAGATGCTGTTGTTGCTCGCCAGGTTCTAGCGTGACTTCTGCAGAAGGACGCGGAACGTCACCCTCCTCAAGAGGGATGTTAGGGACACATTCTAAAACGTGGCTAGAAGGCCCACCTACACTGCAAAATCAACTGTGTCAGAACTTATTTGCTACACGAGTGCAACACGGTAGGGTTTTGCGCTGAGCTGAACTGTTTTAACTCTGTCCCAAACTGGGCTATGGTCCTACCAATGCCCCAATGCTATAGCAGCGCTCAGAATCGCTGTTAAAAATGACTCAGTCCGATCTACACGTCAAGGCTCAGCCACATTTTAACCAGAGATTAGTGTCTAACTGAGATGCCCTAACTTGACTGATTTTTCAGTGCAGAAGGGACCATAAACTAGGGCTCTATATGCACTAAGCAATCTACTGGCTTGTACGGCACGATTAACCTGTGGAACTCAGTGTCACATGGTATCATTAAGTATAAGAGCTTAGCAGGATTCCAAGAAGAATTCAGCGTTTATATGGATCATGAGAACACTCTGAGCTAAATGTGCTTAAAAGCAATAATGTCCTGAACATTATAACATGACTTAGGGTACGTCTATACTACCCGCCGGATCGGCAGGTAGTATTCGATGTATCGGGGATCGATTTATCGCATCTCGTCTAGACGCGATAAATCGATCCCCGAATCGACACCTGTACTCCACCTCGGCAGGAGGAGTAAGCGGAGTCGACGGGGGAGCCGTGGCGGTCGACTCGCCGCTGTGAGGATGGCCAGGTGAGTTGAACTAAGATACTTCGACTTCAGCTACGCAAATAGCGTAGCTGAAGTTGTGTATCTTAGTTCAAACCCCCCTGTTGGTGTAGCCCAGGCCTTAGGCTTTCTTGTGCCTAGATACAGCGACTCACATTATGACCATGCTCTAGCCTTTGTAAAGACCTTTCATTAACACAGTTAATTATTCTCTGGTCCCATCAACAAAGAACCAGTTATAGAGATGCAAGCATTTTTGTAGCTGGACAGACTACCTCCACAATTTCGAATAATACAGAACATTTTGCCCCACCTAAAAGGAATGTACGGCAAAAGGTTTAAAACCTATTGTTCGGGTTTTTTAAGAAAATGCACACGGAACAATAAACAAAGCTCTGAGCTTTTGAGGGCCACCTTCTCCATGCAGCCGTGCATTCCCCATTAGCTCATCTTCCTAAGTCACATTGGCGGGAAAGAGAGCTGCATTCTCTGTGACCCTGAGGAGCCCAGAGCTAACGTTCGACATTCTCTTCCAATCCCAAAGCAGCGCTCTGCCTTTCTTTACACGGTAACTTTTTAAAACATTTTGAGTAGAGCTGGTGGGAAAAATTCAAATTTGCGCCGAAAAAAAAAATTTGTTTTGTATTCCCCCCCCCCCAAATTTTCACACATGTTTTTTCCACACTTTGCAACCCGCTCTTGTTTTTAGTCCTTGTATGGAGCAGTAAGACAAATGGAATGGGGTGGACCTACCTTCATAGTTTGCCTGGAAGCCTTGAGCGCTGACAGCATAATCGCTCACGAGCCATAAAGATAACACAACTCCAGTGCTCACGATAGGAGCAGGCAGCTGGAAACCTGTTAACCTGAAAGACACCAAGAGAAAGGTTATACTGGCAAATACAGGACCAGCCAGCAAGTCTAGGAAGACTTGTACTCACAGGGATAGCTGCCACCTTGGCCAACATACCAGGGACTGAACCAGGGACTTCCAAACCTAAAAGCATGAGCTTGAGCTCAAGAACCAAGTCTATAACTAGGGCTACAACAGACCTACATCCTCTGTGGATTGAGCACCAAGTGGGGCCTCTTACACACTTACCAGCAGCTGTTACCACTTACAGTGGCTGTTACCAATTCCTTCATTACCTACATTAACAGCCGTACTGCTTAATTCTGGTCAGATTTTATATTTGCCATTTTGTTCATGGCAAAACAGCTGCATGACATTAACAAAAGACCCTCACACTTTCTAGAAGGTACAGGGAGCATAACCATTGTCTATTTATCTGCCTGAAGCTTTTCAAAAGCGACCTGCACCACTGTACCTAAGCACTAATCACACTTGCTTAGATTTGTAATGGTCACATATTCTTCCCCCCACATACTCCAAAGAGTGTAGTCCAGACGCCAGAGAAAGGGACAGAGTCCAAATTCCCAAATTCTCATTCCTGGTTCTTTTTCTGACCCGCGCCGCGACCTGAGGCAAGTCGCTTAGCCTCCTTGTGTCTGTCCCCACCACCTGTGAAATGAGAATGATACTCAAACTTCTGAAAGTCCCAAGGCTTCATTCATTAATATTTATAAAGCACTTTAAGATCCGTGGAGTAAAGGCATGACATAAGTGCCTAGAGTGTTATACGAATAATATTAAGTTGGACTCTCAATCTAAAGGAGCAGAGGATGAGAAGCAATAAAATTGACATTGCCAATTAGCTGGCTGGATTTACATCAACTATTTATTCTGTATCTCTACCAGAGATGAGGCTTGCGCTAGGAGCCGAGTGTTCTTAAGGCAACAGAACTGCCAGCTAACCCCAAAAGGAACTCTCCTCTGGACTAAGCCAATAAAGACATAACTAGCTCTTGCTCGTCATCAGCAGATCTCAAAGTGCTTTACAAAGGAGTCAGTGTAATTATCCCCATTTTATAGGTGGGGGAAGCAGAGCACCGGAGCCGAGCTGGGACTGAATCCAGATCGCGTGAGTTTCAATCCAGTGCTCTATCAGCTGAACCAGTGGGTCGCCCTAAATGCCTTAGAACAGAGCTTTCAAGATCTTTAGATGACTGGCTTCTTGCAAAGCTCTCGTATGCAATATATGGAGGGAGGGAGGGAGGGAGGGATGGAGAGAAGAAAGGGAAGGAGGTTACAGTCTGTGATTATAAGGGAAAATAGGAGTGAGACAGAGTGCTCCTCCAAATAATGATAATACCTATCTTTCATACAGCACTTTTTGACAGTAGTTCTCAAAACGCTTTATCCCCATTTTACATATGGGGAAACTGAGGCACAGCATGGCAGTAACTTGCCCAGGGTCACCCAGCAGGTCATCAGTAGCAAAGCTGGAGACAGAGCCCAGGTCTCCTGAGCCCCAGTCCAGTGGGAAAGAGACATGGAGGGAAGTGACACTCCTCACAAGAGAGAGGTGACAACTGTATCAAAAACATGGGTACAATAAACAAAGCAAGAACAATCTTCCACAACATTGTGTCCTCAGCCTAATTACTTTGGGGTTTTCTGACAGACTGACTCTGAGTTACAAGGTAATTGTTAATTTTAATACAGAAGTTTGTTCATCAACATTTTTGAATTGGCATTATAGGATCCCAGGCACTAATTCCCTGATACTATATTGACACAGACAGAGAATAGCTAATGTGCATTTCTGACAAACAATTACAGTTTTATAACTTATAATCCATCCCCTTGCACTTGGCTAAGACGATTTACATAATAGATTTACAGAACGAAAAAAAAATGTTTTTCAACCACTCTCATGTTAAATTCTTGTTTGCCATTCCCAAAGAAAAATCCAAATATCAGACAGAAGAGATTGTAACACTCAGAAAAATCTGGCTGCTGTAAAAAAATGTAAGAAAGACCAATTTAGCCAATGGAACTCATTGCCACAAGATATCAAGGCCAAGAGATGAGCAGGTTTCAAAAAAGAATTCAATATCGATTCAGATCCTGAGAACATCCACAGTTACAGTACAGGTGGTATTTTAAGAGGTTTTGAAGAGATATTCAGAGTATGAGCCAACCTCTCATTAATGGGGATAGGAAGGAATTTTCCCTTATGGGCAATTTAAATGCCCGCTTCAGAGTTTCTTGCACCTTTCTTTGAAGCAGCTAGCCTTGGTCAGAGACTGGGTACTAGAACAGAGAGACCACCCCAGTCTGATTCAGTCTGACAATTCCTATAATCCTATAAAAACAACTAAAAGAATTTTATTCAGAATATTTCCCCTTCCTTGTATAGCCTTAGGTTTGAGATAGAAAGCTCTGTCAGGTGTTCTACCACAACCCCCTAAATACACTCATGACATACAACCATACCTACTTTAAGAGCTCTTTCATCAAGATAACACTAACGATGCAGAGTCATATATAGCATCTAATGTATTTAAATGACCCTCAACCCCATAGTACCTAGGCACGTCACAATCTGTTTAGTGTATTTATCTTCACAACACCCTGTGAGGAAGGGCAGCGATATTATCTCCATTTTACAGATGAATTGATGCACAGGGAGATTCGATGACTTGCCCGAGGTCACACAGAAAGTCTGTGCCAGAGCAGGGAAGTGGCCCCAATTTCCCATGGACCACACTAGCACCTTAGCCCCTGCCATCCTTCCTCTCTGAGGGCAAGAAGCAAACCATTAGGGCTGGGATTATTAAAGGAATCTATAAGAGTTTGGTGACCAACTCCTCCAGGCTACTTTGAAAATTCAAGTCTAAAAACCAAATACAGACTCCCCCCCCTCCACCCCTGCATTCTTGATATGTCTAAATATTGTGCCAAAAGGACTGAGTCCTGACTGAATAATGAAATTGGACATGCCCTGCCCGAGAACCTTATTAAAGAGAAACTCCTTAGTTATCACCGGCAAAACCCTTACAGTTGCTAAATATGATAGTCAAGTCTTAATGTAAGCTATGAAATATTGAAGGGCACAGATGCGAAGAATAAAATCCATTGTCCGCAGTATTTTAAGCCAATATTTCCGTTGAATAAAAAAATCAAGTTCTATTTTAAAGGGTTTGTATCCTTTCACCATGTATAGATGGGTAGAAAAGTGTGGTGGCTATTTTTAGATTTAATTAGAAGTGCTTATTGAAACCTCCAAGCACTTTATTTTTTACAATAAAGGCACATACAGAAATGTGGAACAATTTTAATGAAACCATGCATTGCAGATGACAGACAATTGCATAACCACCTCTCCTCCCCACCCCTCTATATAGAGGGATAGATATTATAGTACATTGGGAGCAGGGACTAGAACTTTGCAACTTTATCTCCAAGACAGATCTGTACCACCTGAGCTAAAGAAGATCACCCCTTACCTCACTGCAGTAGTAAGTCTTTTATCTTGTCCATGGGTCCACAACTAGAGGGCGCCATCGAGTAGAGTATTTTACACAGTCTCCACAAAAAGCCCCACAACAGAAAAACTCCCTCTTCCCTGACACCCCCCCCCACCCCTTCCCACACACAAACATTTGCCCCACTGTCTGAGGGAAAGCTTAGAACAACGGTGTCCCCTGAGGGTCAAAAACTCTGGTCACTATCAAAGCCGGGTGGCAGAGCTGAAGACTCTTTGCTGAGTATGCCAGCTCACCAGTCCCCTCCTGTTACACTCAGGTAGAATGGAGCCATTCAGAAAAGTGCTTCAGCTGACTGCAACTATCCTGGGATCAAAGAAGAATAAGGGAATACAGACATTACGAAAGAGACTGACCGCCACCAGCTCATTTCACACAGACCACTGGGCACACAGGGGTGACTTTGGGTCTCATGCCACCGGAGGCAGAATTGTTCTTACATCTGTTCAGCACTAAAATTAACTGATACAAATAAAGGCATGAGGTAAGCCTGCCACTGTGAATTGCAAATCTCCAATCAACCCCTGTAAATAGACCAAAAGACATCTGGACTTGCCCCAACCAGCTTCTCCTGTTATTACTTCTGATAATGACGGTGCAGAGTAACAGTAGCTCCCAGACAGCACCAAATCCCCTTTGCTCCCGTTTTGCAGTAAATGGGATTTTCAGATTGCAGATGCATAAATGCTGGCCTGAGACTGAATGGCCAATACGTGTCAAGGCCAAGAATGGAAAATCATAGCATATCCAGGGGTACGACGACACTAAGGGGCATTCTATATTCTTATAGGAACAGAACCTTTTTCGTTTCACAGCATCCTGATGCAGGAATATTGTGGCACTGATGCTTGGGTGGTGGTTTCTGTCGGATGGAGACGGCAAGAGAAAAGGCTGTTACAACACTTGAGCTTGGGCTCATGTACATAATCCGAGCGTGCTCAGATAACCACAGCTTGCAACTTTAGGCCCCATTTCATGGCAGCACTTCAGAACCTGCTTTTCTTTAAGGCATCATTTAAGTCCGCTGGGAGACAATGGGATTTAAGTGCTATCCTGAATAGGGATGACCTTAAGCATGTGCTTAAGTACTTTCCTGAAGCAGGGCCTTAGAAGGGAAGGATTGACTTGTGCATAAGGCACTGGACTAGGACTCGAGAGAACCTGGATTCTGTTCCCAGCTCTGCTACAGATTCGATGTGTGACCCTGGGCACATCACTTAATCCCTCACTAGGAGTTATGGGTTCTCAGTACCACTAAACAAATCATGCCACTTATTTAGGCGCCCACATATTTCCCTAGTATCTATATTTCACAAATGAGAAAACAAAGAGGTGAAGTGATGTGCCCAAGTTCACAAGGCAATTCAGTGGCAAAGCTGGGACAAATTGCTCAACGGCTGCTTTCCAGCCCCTAGCTCTGCCCACTAGACAACACATCCTCCCTGCAAAAACATGCCATAATTTATGTGATAATTCCTGGAACCAAAGGACAGAGAGGAAGGACCTATTAGGTCACCTAATCCACTCCCAAATGGTACAGGTTTGCTTTCTGCAATATATTTCTTTGAGCACACAAGTGGTGTACCTGTCTGCACATGCATTTGCCACTTTGCATCACCAATGGCTACTTCCTGCACCTTTCTCTGTCTGGGAGAATATTTCCTAGGTGACTTTTAAAAGTTCAGCCCATCACTGTTCTTTGTTGCACAATGCACATACATATCCCATTCCACCCCTGGAGAGATACTACAGTCACAGATCTATTATGCTAATAAAACACATTTGCTAGTAACTGCAACGCATTGCAGTAAGAGCCACTACAGAGAATACTTTTCAACACCTACACATCCTCATTAACGTTCCCATTCACACATTCTTACATAACAAAACCCACCTCAGAGGGAAGGTTGTTGGTTTTTTTTAAATCACTATCAGCAGCTTGTCACTATAGCAGAGGGTGCAGCTGGTAAGAGATCCTGCCACTTTTCATCCCATGAGCCTCCCCACTACCTGCAATGACAGGTGCAAGGACATCCTTCGGCAATTACTCCAGCGTACATTGCTAGATTAAATCAGACTGGCATTTCTCCAGCCCCCCCCCCGGCATCAGCTGTGGTCAAACCAGAAGTCCTGACTTTCCTTCAGTTGCAACTTCTTTTCTCCTCGGCTTAGCCAGAGCAGAGGCAGAGGTGACATTTGCTTTGGGAGGTGATAAACATTGCATTTGGAGTGGGTTATTAGACTAGGACTTTTTCAGGAATGGAGAGCAACTAGAGCCAGGTTAATGCTTCAGGATAAGCAGAGGGGAAAAAATTACTGTAACTGTAATGAAGCCGTTTGGGATTCCCATTCCACTTCTGTTCACTGTCTCTGACACCACTGCGGATCAAATACTGCGGTTCTCCTTCGGTTTTCATTCAGGCAAAGCGTGCAGGGGTTCCACTCGGATTCTGCCTGAATAAGGACCACATATAAAATGAGCAAGAGCCTCAGGACTTGGCCCTGTTGTTGTTGTTGTTGCGTGTGTCCCCCCCCTCCCCCGCCCCCATACAAGCGGCAGCCACGTGCTTTCAAACTGAAAGGCGTCTATTTTAAAATTAAGTGCAAACACCAGGAAAGAAACTAAGTCAAATCTCCAACTCTCAGACTGCAGTGTGCGCGTCTCCTCTGTGACATGTTACAATGCTGCACAACAGTTCCAGGCGCACACCGCTCTTTGTGCAACAGAAGGGCAGAATTTGCCCCAAAACACAACTACCCCAGCACCAATTTTTAACATGAACGAGTCATTACTGAACCCACTGCCCTTTCGTGGGGTCATGCGCACCAATTCCCAGTAGCGTGCCAGTCCTAAGCAAGCACCGCAAATCCTAGTTACTATGGGGTCCTAATACGCTCTCCACCAACTGCTTTCAACACCCCACTCCTCGGATACCTCTGGGACCTGCTCCCGTCCTCCCCTGCCAGAGACGAGTCACCTTCCCCAGGGACAGGAGAAGAGCACGGGCAGATTCACCTCCTTGCTCACCTACGGCTGCCCAGCAGGGCCAACACATTCTGTCATTTCTGAACATTTACAAGGCAGTGCTTCAACCAGGTTGGGGCCCCAGTGTGCTAAGCAAACCAAGGAAATACATAATGCCAAGGGGGAATTCTTCCCAGCCAACCCTGCTCAGCTTGTGAGATCTAAGAAGATCACAGCCAGAAGTGGTACAGCCACAGGCATGTAGGACGGTCTATTCTATGCTAGTTCTTATGTCATCCTCACCATTGTAGTATCTGAGCCTTCGATTAGGGCATTTCAACAAAATGACCAATTTCTGTCACACGTCGTTCCTTCTCTCATCCTTTCGCCGTGGGCAAAATTGCACATGCAGCGGAGTGTTTTCTTTTGCTCGGTTTTCATGCCCACTTCCTTTGTTTTGTTTATAATAGGACCTAGGTCGTATACAGCACAGCATCAAAGAGATTTACAAAAGTGGCATCGTTATCCCAATTTTACAAATGGGGAAACTGAGGCACGGGGAAGGAAAGTGACTTGCCCAAGGTCACCCAGCTAGCCAATGGTGGAGCTTGGAATAGAACCCAGACCTCTGGAGTCCAATCCCAGTGCACTATCCACAAGGACACACTTTTAGATCAGCTCTACCTTGCCCTATGTGTTCATGTTAGCAACAGCAAAGTCAAAAGTGCATTTGGGAGAGCAAAGAGATGCTGGGGAAGTGGGGAGGTGGGGGTCTTAGTTGCTGAGTGAGTTCATTCTCCAGTCCCCCTGAAGAATCTCTGCCATCTGCGCAAGGCAAGTTTTACCCTTGCAGTGGTCAACTCCATTGTGCCTGAGGAACAGAGGTGTCGACGACCGTCCTCATCTCAATCCTTTAAATGTCTCCATCTCCCCACTTTGCACGCGATGCTATTCCAGTGCAGCAAATCTGACTGTGTCATGGAACACGACATGGGCTCCATTTTGCAACACAGGTGCCATAATTAAAAGAACGCACATTCCTTTTTCTGGTAAAATGCCCAACGTCAGCTTGGGCTGCAATCAAAAATGTTATTGCAGCTGGCAATCCGACACCCTTTACAGCACAAATGCGAGAGAAATGCCTCAGAACCTCTGTGCACACCTCTAATGAAAACCTATTGGATTGCATCATTTAACCCAGCTTTAAATTACACCACATCATACTGCTGTGATTTTTTTCCTGCACACAATTTAAATGCACCTATTAAAGAGAATTTCTCATCAAATAAACCACTCTTACTTTTAACCATCTGCAGTTAATATGATTGGTGCCAGGAGGGCCAAACTGATTTTCCTGTCTGACACATTATCCTATGACAAAACACAAGCTAAGCCAGTTGGAAGGAGCTCTGTTAAAAACAGCACCGTGAAGCAAGCGAGGTGGCTTGGAACGTTTGGTAAAATCATGTCTGAATACTCATTAATATCTGAACTCTTTCTTTAGGTGCAAGGCGGTCTCACAACTGCTATGAACAGAAGTCAACCTAAAGCAAAGGTATTTGAAACTTGTATGGAACTGATCCAGAGCCAACTGACATAAGTGGAAAGACGTCAGTGGACACTAGTGCATGTCTTACCGGCCTGATTTCACAAGGTATTTAACTTCAAGTGCATGAGTAGTCTCACTGACTGCAATGGGATTACTCATGTGCTTAAACTCTGACGTACCTTTCAGTGCTGGTGCCTAAGAGAAGGCATTTTAGCCCATGAGATTTCTCATCTTCTCCAGCAGCAGCATGTTTTCAGTCCTTAGAGCAGAGGGACCGAGATTCAGGATTCCTGGGTTCTTTGCCACCTCTATCGTTGACCCAATGCGTGATCTCGGGGCAACTCACAATCTTCACGTGTTTCCGTTTCCCCATCGGTGAAACCGGGGTAAAATCTACTTCACACGAGTGTGGAGAGCACACCAGGAGTAAGTTTAAAACCCTTTCAAACATGCTGGGATAAAAGGTGTTTTAGATACATGCAGAATGTGATGAAGATACAGGGAAGGGATGAAGTGCTACTGACATGACAGCACGTTTTCAAACTGGAAAAAGCCAGGGGCAAGGTTAGTGTGTATGTAATTCCTTAATACTTTGCAGTTCTAGAATGCCTTACAACCAAGGCTATCGAACTGCTTTGCAAGCATACGCTAATTTAGCCTCACAAGCCATCTTTGAAGTCAGTAAGTGCAGTTACCCCAATTCACAAAAGTGGAAATTGAAACACAGAGAGGCAGACTGATATGCCTAAGATCATACAGGGAATCTGTGGCCGAGATGGGACAGCAGCCCCCTGACTTCTTATGAGCCACAAGCCCATCTTTCCACAGTAGGCAAAAACTAGAAGACGGGCTCCCCCAAGAATGCAGCACATTCATCCAGTGCTGTCACCAAATAGCAGGTCAGACAGAATCATGAGGGAGCATCTCCAATTCTGTTACGGCTGATAAACCTAAAGGCATCTTCTAAAGGGCCTTTGGAGAAGTTGCACTGCCTTGGCAGAGAAAGGAGTCATTAGATCGAAGCCTGGCTCCTCAACAAAACAGCTGGGGCTGATCCCCAGAACAGCTCTTCATATCGGCCCTGGTGCAAAGATCATGCAGAAAGGAATCCGAAGACCAATGACCAATGGACAAAGGAACACACAAGGATCTTGGCTAGCTACGGGACAGCTCTTGCCTCCAACACGTGCTCCTTTCAGTATCTATGCAATCCTCATACTTCGGCTGGTGTGCACATGACACCTTCAACAATATCGCAAAGCATGTTTGAAAAATAAAAGCAGCCTCAAGAGACTGTGAACCAGCCCCAGATATGAAAGGCAATGACTGCTCACAGATGTCATGCTCCAGGCTGCTTCGGGGAGTACGCCATGAAGAAAAAGGAGGAGCAGATACAACAGGGAGAAGGAAATGTATCTGTCAATCCATTTCACCGTAGATTTCATAACTAGGGGTTGGTTTTCCTTACAGACACTATTACTGGTGTGTTCTGAAGGGTGAAGGACTTTATGGAGATGACAACATCTTAGCATTCAAAGTAATATCTTATCTTTACACAGTGCCTGTCATTCTGAAGGAGCGGAATGCTCTTTTCAAATTATGGGCCAAATCCCAGATCCTCTTGGGATCTGGACCTATATTATAAGTGAAGAAGGAAGGATTAGCTTTCTCTCAGTAAATGTCATTTTCACCATATGCACAGAATCTGACAAAAATATTTCCATTGATAATAATCAAAATTTACAGATAGGCAAAGTAAGAGAAATTCTACTTGAGAACCTATTAGAGATCCACTTAAGGATATTTACTTTGTATCTTTTAGCATGTAAGGCTGATGTGTTTTAATAGTTATAAAACAAATTAATTTTCTGAATCTCAACACCTACTGTAATTAAATAATAATCTGACCCCCTCAATTTCCTGCCCCATGAAAATTTAAATCAATACAATTGAAAAAAAAATGCTTAAAACCCATAAATTCTGTGCAACTATGAAAATGTAAATAGATACAAATAAAAAAAAAGCTTACAAATACTCTATCATCTGTCAAAATTATAAAAAAATACAAATTGAATTCTACCAAGCCTCATACACAATCATCTCCTGGGCGAAACACAGCAGTTTATTTAGCTTCATAGAGCGCTATGCAAAAGGAAGTGAAGAATATTCTATCTGCTTCAATTCCACAGTGAATCTGAAATAGGGAGAACACAGTCCTGTGAACTGGAATTTGGCTAGGCTGACAGGCCCTACTCTTGCATACATAACATGTTATGACCTCAATCAGCAGAGGCCTTGGGTGGTATCGACACACCTGAAAGACGGCACCTCCAGCAAAACAGTGCCTACGAGCTCCAGGTGTGGGCATCAGTTAGCCTTAGGGAGATGACTTTTAGCAGTGCATACATCACACCCGGCACCCAAACCTACTGCTGGGTGGTGGCAGCCGGTGCTCTGGAATGGATGCCCCCTTGTAGATGGTTAGTAGCACGCTTTGTGTACCTCTCTAAGCCCACAGACATTCCCACATTTCAAATAGCCCTTAACTAGAGCTGGCAATATAAAGGGCACAAATGCCCCAGGCACAAGGATTCCCCCAGTTACAATAAGGCTCAAGCCAACAGTTCCTAGCCAGCGCCTAAGGGCAGCCCGCTACGGGGGTATAGAGACCCACTGTGTCTCATTGGGTTCCTCTCCATACAGGGCCGGCACTCCCATTAGGCGACCTAGGCGGTCGCCTAGGGCGCTGCTATTTTGGGGGCGCCTGCGCCCCTGCCGCCCGTAGAAATTTGGGGGCGGGACCTTCCGCCGCCGCTGTTGGGGGCGGGATTTCGGGGGCGGGAACTTCTGCTGCCTAGGGCGCCGGCAAAGCTGGCGCCGCTACTGTCTCCATACCACCATCTGCCGGCAGGCCCTGACCTCTATCCTCCCGCAGAAGCTAATGCCAGCAAATGCTTTTTGCTTTCCAGTCCCAATTTCCTGGCCTTCCTTTTGCAGCCAGCTCCAAGACTGCTTGCTTTGATTCTCTCCCACATAGGATACAGCTTCCTTTTCTAGCTATTTGGAAATGAAGAAGCCCTCTATTGGTTGCATGATAACTAGGTAACAGCCCCCTCCAATGGCTCGGTCCTTTACCTTCTGTTCAGCCGGGGTTGAGGGAAGGTACCTATCTAAGGAGCCCGCAGCTCCACTGCGTGTATTTCACACATACTCCTACGGCTTTCTCGCTTCAGGGGGGTTTTCAGCAGCTCTGCCATCAAATTTATTTTTTTCCTCCTCCTGTTTCCTTGTTTTATTAAAAATTAAAGTATTACAATGAGAAATGTTAGTTTGACTTTTTTTTTAATATTGGCAGAAACATAATTGATATTTTAAATGCCCTCATTAATCAGCCAAGAAAATGAGCTGTGTATAAACTGAGGACGAAGCTGCAGCGTGCTGGATCTTGGAACATTTAAAGGCCAGCGCTGACTGTAAGGCAAGACTCACCAGCACTTACTTAGATGGCTGTCCTTTAATCTGGAGTCCCTGCAGGGCAGGAATGGTGCTCCAGGCCAAGAAAACTCAACCAACTTAAAATGATATTGTAATGACATACAAAGGCACCGTTTCAGTTCAAGTCTTGGAGGCCATTTGTCTTCGTGCAATGGCTTCGGTTCCATGTTCTCATGATTAAATGAATCCCCCTCCCCCTCATTGCTAAGATCAATTAAATCCATGGGAAGAACCTGAAGTTTAACAAGTGAAACGGCTAGCACATTGTTTTCAGTGGGGTTTTAGGAGAACTTAGTGCTGGAGAAGGTGTTTTTAGGGCTCAATCTTGCAAGATGCAGAGCCCGAATCATGCAATGCACTTATGCTCATGCTTTGTTTTAAGCACACGAACAGTCCAAGACACTTCAGTGAGGCTGCTCATGTGCTTACGTGCTTAAGTGCTGTGGAAGATCAGGGCCAAAGTGCTCAGCACCTTGACAGATCAAGCCCCGAGACTTTTCAAGACACTGTTTTGTTTGGGGGGGGGGGGGTGTTTGGGAGTGGCAGGGCTGAAACACAACACAGAGCATACTGTTGACAAGCACTTAAGAACAACATCTCTGAAGACTGGAGTTCTCCATCCAAACAACATGAATCTACCTTAACAGAATCAGTGCAAGTCTGCCCAGCCATTGTGTGGCTCCTCAAGCACACAGGGACCTACTTTTAAGGCATAAGATAAGATCAGCCCACTCTCCATGCCCATTAATTATACTAGAGTACCACCTGCAGGCTCCAACCAAGGTCAGAGGCCCATTGGGCTGGGCACTGTAAATACACATCCTAAGAAACAGTCCTTGGCCCCAAAAAGTTACAATCTAAAGCAGGGGTCGGCAACCTTTCAGAAGTGGTGTGCCGAGTCTTCATTTATTCACTCTAATTTAAGGTTTCGCGTGCCAGTAATACATTTAAACGATTTTAGAAGGTCTCTTTCTATAAGTCCATAATATATAACAAAACTATTGTTGTATGCAAAGTAAATAAGGTTTTTAAAATTTTTAAGAAGCTTCATTTAAAATTAAATTAAAATGCAGAGCCCCCCGGACCAGTGGCCAGGACCCTGGCAGTGTGAGTGCCACTGAAAATCAGCTTGTGTGCCGCCTTCGGCACGCGTGCCATAGGTTGCCTACCCCTGATCTAAAGAGACAAAGTAAAAGGAAAAATTAATATCCTCATTTTACAGGATNCTAGAGTACCACCTGCAGGCTCCAACCAAGGTCAGAGGCCCATTGGGCTGGGCACTGTAAATACACATCCTAAGAAACAGTCCTTGTCCCCAAAAAGTTACAATCTAAAGAGACAAAGTAAAAGGAAAAATTAATATCCTCATTTTACAGGAAGGGAACTGACATGCAGAGGAATTCAGTTACTGGCACACGATTACACAGGGAGTCCATGAGGTCCACTAGGGAGTTTGCTATTGATTTGACATGGAAGGTGCTCAGATACTGCAGTTACGATAGACAGTCTGTGGCACCCCCCTCCTTAGGCTTCAGAGGTCGAGCTCCAGCCTGAGCCACTATTTCAAAGCGCTGTCTACACAGCTATTTTTACAGGGCTAGATAAGCCCCAGTCTGTTGACCCAGGCTGGGGGACTCGCTTCTGCAGGCTGTGAAGACATACCTTTAGTCCCTAGTTTTATTTATTTTTTTAATTCTGTGCACAAGACACACATTCGGCTCAAAAGAGAATGCATCACCGGGATGGGTGGAGATGAATGCTGATTAACTTGGCTCATTGGAATGATTTATGATCAAAATCAAGCTGCTTTTATTTTCCAGTCAAGCTACAAATAGATCCCTGGGCAAACACCTTCAATCATGTGCATGTTGCAAGCAAGCACTACCCAGCAGTTCCTTGTACATTCACTATTCATACTTCAGAGCACAACTCAAGTCTCCTCTGCTGCCAACCAAAGCCAAGGATCCTATTTTATTCCATGACACTTTACAATCATTCTGTCTGCCCAGCTGGTTGATAATTAAGTTGTTTTTAAATAAAATCATCAATTCACTTGCTGCTGGCTCTGAATTTGATGATTATATCTTTTTCTTAAGAGGACAGCAATGGGCATTAAGAAACCCATCATCTTTCTCTGTCCCTTACACTCACTCCCTTCATAGTCAGTAGAATGTGTCCACTCTGTTTTTACAGCAATACAAGAGAAACCTGCTAGGTCTACAAAAGTCCATACCCTGAATCAGCACAAACGTTTGGTCAATTTGAACAGATGAAAGGGGATTTGATCCACTGTAAATTCAACAGATAGAAAACCAGTGCTGTCTAGTGGGTAACTGCTAGTATGGACACTGGGTTCTATTCCCAATTCTGTTGCTTACTGACCTTAGGTAAACTGAGGCAGAGAGAGGTTTGCCTAGCTGTAAATCGATCTAAATACTTTCCTACCTCAAGAGATTGCAGAGAGGTGGTCATGGTAATGAATGAGTTCCTGGCCATAATTTCCAAACGTGATGGCTAAAGTGCTCTTGAAAATCAGAAGTACCCTGCCTATGACTGTGTCTGTTTTGAGTGTTGCAATTACATCAGCTTTCACATCTTGTTGTTATATTCTGGATGGGCTTGTAAGGTAATCACTTCTCTCCAGCAAGCTCTGCACTGAACTGTTACATAACAAAGCAATAGTATATTTGCAGCACCACAACCAATTATCTCCTCCACCAGAGAAATAGCATCCAAGCTTCCCAATGCTGGAAACTGCTCTTATTCTTGCTAATCATGTGGAGGAAGGGGGGGGGGGGGGGG
>QXTE01000016.1:4732338-4793644 GCA_003942145.1 Platysternon megacephalum | reverse complement strand
CAGGGGTAGGCAACCTATGGCACGTGTGCCGAAGGCGGCACGCGAGCTGATTTTCAGTGGCACTCACACTGCCCGGGTCCTGGCCACCGGTCCGGGGGGCTCTGCATTTTAATTTAATTTTAAATGAAGCTTCTTAAACATTTTAAAAACCTTATTTACTTTACATACAACAATAGTTTAGTTATATATTATAGACTTATAGAAAGAGACCTTCTAAAAATGTTAAAATGTATGACTGGCACGCAAAACCTTAAATTAGAGTGAATAAATGAAGACTCGGCACACCACTTCTGAAAGGTTGCTGACCCCTGCCCTAAGTGACTTGCCCAGGGTCACAGAGCAAGTCTGACAAAGCCAGGAATTGAACCCAGAGTGCCTTAGCTACAAAACCAACCTTCCTGTCAAATGGCATCGTATGAGTGCAAAGGATCACTAAGGTTATTATCCAGTATCACAGAACCACAGAAAAAGGAGACGGACTAGAAATCATTTTATCTGACACCCCTGACTTTTTAAAAATTATTATTAATCGTATTTATCACGATAGTGCCTAAGCGTCAAACAAGAACTGGGCTCCACAATGCTAGGTGCAGCACAAACACAGAATGGTAGACGGTTCCTGGCCCAAAGACATAATAGTCGAAATAGACAAGACAGACAGAGTGGGGGAAGTGATCGTAGCATTTAGACAGAATTCAACTCAGAGCCTTAAAGACCTTAAAGAGTGAAAATCAAAACATTATCCCCTGACCAATCCTTAATTTGTATAATTCTACACAGTTCCCCACTTACTGCAGAAATTGTCTAACTAACTGTTCTATGCAGTAACCAGCTTGCCTAAAGTATGATAATGCCTTAAAATAAGTTATGTTGCCACCTTTCTGGCTGGGAAACACCAAAACTATGAATCAGAATGATTAACAGCAGAGAAATTGGAGGGACTCAATTAGCATATAAAAATGTTCTTTTTCAAATCACAGGTAGCGATGTAAAATGTACAGTGAAATACACAAATTGAAACAAATTCTGTGTTGACAATGTTTGTGGGGGAGAAATTTACTTCTGGTTATACAAGTCACTTAATATCTGCAAATGAAAGAAAGAAAATGAAATGGAATGAAAATAAATGACGTTGTTAGTGGTAGAGCAAACCAAAGTATTAGGAAAAATTGAGTGAATAAAAAAATCCAACATTTAATCCAGATTGTGCCGAGACCAAGGATTTACAGGATGATTGGATTGATATGGATACCTTGTAAGTAATGCAGGCCAATATTTTCAAAGGTGACCAATGATTTTAGGTACTTAACAGTGTTCGGGTGTCCAACCAGATACTCCGTAAAGAGGGCTTGGATTTTCAGAAAACATCCCCTGTCTAAAAAAATCAAGTCTCTTTAAGGTTGCCACAAATTATGCTCCTAAAAGTTGAGATGCCCAATATCACTAGAGCTGGTTGAAAACTTTTCATCGACTCTTCCACTCTCCCCCATGACAAAAATTACTTTTGAATTAAATGGAAAGTTTGGCAATGGCAATTTTTGTGCTTTGAAATTTTTTGAGTTTCCATCAAAACAACAAAAATTTGAAAACCAAAAACCCAAACCTTGCAAACAGAAACTTCATGTCCCCAACCCTATTTAAGATTGCCCATCTGTAGGTCACATGGGTTTGGCTTAACGCACAGGCCTGGCAGTCAGGAATCCATAGTTACATTCCCAGATTTGCTAAGTGGCTTTAGGCAAGCCACTCAGCCCATCTGTACCTCAGTTTCCTCTGTCTGTAAAATGGGGATAGCAATACTAATCACACTACCTCCCAGGGCTTTGAGGAGGCTTAATTAATGTTTGGGAAGCACTTTGAAATCCCTAGATGGAAGCATTATCTTTATGACCACCATGTGAACTGTTGAGAGGGCTCCTTTGAGCCATCACCAGTTCCATATGCTGCAGGGTAGGTGCGTACCCAACAAGCTACGTGACTCCGCTTTCAATAGCTAGGCATTTATGAAAAGAATAGTGAATTAAGAGGCATTACTAGAAACATACAAGCTATTCCCAGGGATACTAAATCAAGGAAACGGCCCAGTGATGCAAAGGCAGCATAAGTCAAACAGGTGCCTTTCCACAATGCGGTATCTAGAGAAGAGAGAGCGCTGAGGGATTTCTGAGCCTTCATGTGTCAGGAAAGGTTAAGTGGTCTGAGGTGGAAGATTGAGTGAGGAGATCTGGGGTCACACTGCAATAACTGTACACACTAATCAGAAGAACCAGGCAACTCCATGTCGTAACTAGCATGGATTCAATTACGTGTATACAGTGTGCAAAGCAAAAGGTCTTTTTTATTCGGTGTGGGGCTATTTTCTTTTCTGCAGCAACAAAATGTCAGTTTGAAAAGATTCTGACAGCCTGTTCCATCTAGTGGGCATGACAGAATGGTTAATTATGTTTCTTGCCAGGAGAATATGCACCGTGCAATCAATAATGTCAAAAGAGAATATTATTCCCTTCCGGGCATTGCTGCAAATGTTGGGGTTGGTATTTTTTTTTTCCTTTCTCTCTCTTTTTTTAAACACTGGTTTGGTTACATCCAGTATATATTTTTTAAATCATTCTGATCAACAATTTAAAGCCGTTTGGGGCAAGTGTCAATTTAACATTCTTCTTTGTGCCTGCCTTTTTTTCCTTTCCATTTCTACTTAATGATTATATAATGGATTCATTTAGAACCATTTTCTGTCCTAAAAGTGCCTTTATTTTTGATTTGCCCAAATTACCATGCGTTTCCCTCTGTGACACCTGGCATGTCGCTGAAATGGAGGCTGCCTGTTTAATAAAGACGGGCTGCCTGGCTGCCCAAATAGAATAAGTGTCACTTAACCGACAAAGACCTTTGTTGTAAAACAGGTGTGGTTGTCACGCACACACACACAAACACAACACAAGCCTAGTACCTAGCAATACATACCCTTCGGTCCTCCAGCTACCACCATCTTACACCACACACAGGCCATGGGATTAGTTGTGCTCTCCTAGGATGTGGGCATTCCAGCATGCCCCATTGCCCCCTCCTACACCAATCATCCTCAACTAGCATTGGAAGATGGTTGTTTGGTTAAAAAAACAGCATGCAGAAAGGAGGGTGGGGGCCTAGAACAGCATGGCTGTCACAGTGGGGGCCACTTGTAAATTCACAGTGATGGCATGTTCCTGCTCCAAAATCCCAGCCTCTGCTACCAGAGCTAAAGGAGAATCTTCATCAGCCATAAGGAGTCTATGACACACACACAGGTACACAGCTCTGATTCCATCCAGTAGAGGCAGTGGCGTACATATACACAAGCAGTTATGATACTGTACAAACAATGTGAAAATCTGTTCTCCAGGCATTTCAGGGACTCTGTTTCTGTTTCCATGCAAAAAGTCAGTCCAGCTACTACTCATACAGCTTTCTACTAATCATTTCCTGCTCCTTATGCCCATAATTCTGGTGCCTAATGTCTCTTCTGCTGGCAGTGCATTTAAAGTTTTGGCTTAGGAGCCTACTACTGCATTTGATTTTGCTTAGATCCATACTGTTCGGAAAACAGCAGGACAATACATACTGTTAAGGGCATGGCTCTTGCCCATAAGCCAATGCCAACATCAAAACGGCCAGGGACTGGATATTTGCCAAAGCAGCACTTAATTATTTGCCAGACCTGTCCATCTCTGAGGCATGAGCCCATAGCTGACCTGTGGGTCATGACAGATCATCCGGTGACTGCTAACTTCCCAGCAGGGCAAAAAGAGCAGACTGGAGAGAAGACTAGCACACCAGACTTGCTATCCTAAGGAGATAAGGTCCTTTCACCAACACCTAACACTGGAGACCCAGATGCACGTTCTAGCTTAAATCCTTATCCCCCCACGCAAAGGAAAAAACCCAACCACCACACAACAGGTTGGGAAGCAGTATTTTTACTCGCTTTTTTGCACTACACAGAACGGGTGAATTGTCCAGAGGGTGGGCAGTTCCAATTCCACTGGAAGAAGGAATGAAAATGACAGTGAAAACCAGAGATTCAGGCCCCCGATCAGCCACACTCTTACACACACGCCCCTCTGAAACCATTCGTCACTTGGTCAAAGTCAATCAAACTGCCCGTGCCTTTAAAGTGCGGCATGTGCTCAAGCAATTTGCCGGATTGGGGATGGAGGAAGGGAGGGAGACAGACAGCTTTCTGGGTGAACTAGTACCTGGAAGGAAGCCCAAAGGGCATGCTGAGTGATTTAAACTGCAGCGCAGACAGCGCTGTAAGAGCAGGCAAAGGACAATTAAGAAAAGATGTTCAAATACCTTCCCCCCTCCGCCCCCCACACCCCAAGGATCTCGGTGCATCTCAAGAACAGAATGGGGAGAAACCATGTGGAGCCCAAAGTCAGAGCTCTGAATAGACACAGGATTATTTTTTCCCTCAGGGATGAAGCAGAAGCAAAGCAGGGGGAGCACGTGCCAGCCACATCCCCCCACCTCTTCTGACAAAAGGACAGTGAGAGTGCACGGGAAGGCCTTCCTTGGGAGACACCTGGGAAGGGACATTTTAATGCATCCTTCAAGCATGCTCTCCATGGGCAGAATCAGGGCAGGACCCAAGTGGTTTTTAATTGACAGCTCAATGTCATCAACGAGAAACAACAGTGCCTTGGACCTTGGCTCACAGGGATTGATACTGCACCAATGAAGCCAGCGGGCAGCTTAGCGATCAACTCCACCAGTGTCAGGATCATGCCCACAACACTTCCTCCGCTCGACCAGGGAAGCCAGTCTTGATGCTTCAGTCTGCTTCCTTCTCCCACGGCTGCCTCGGTGCGTTTCTCCATGCCGTCACCTTTGTGCTGAAAGCTATCCCAATCACGACTCACCAAGCTACCATCGTCTCCCAAGAGACACTCGTTAATTAGCATTACGGTAACACTGAAAAACTCCAGCGAGACTCAAGGCGCTCCCATGAGCAGGTGCTGTACGAACACTTATTAAAAAGACAGTCCCTGGTGCAAGGACTTTACAATCTCGGATACAACAGGTAGACTAAGCAAACGTGGGGACAAGGCAAAAGGAAGTGGATGACTAGGTAACAAGTAAGACAGGATTCCCTCGCACAAAGTGCCTCGGTGATGGCTTGCCATCTGCACGGACATTTTTCCACGATGCCCACTGTACAAACACTGTGAAAGCCAGCCCTTGCTCCAGACAGCTTCCCGATCTAGGACTGTGCTGAGACACAATAGGTGGATGAGCAGACAAATGGGGTTATGTTGGGAGGGACAAATGACAGTCAAGATGGGTGTGTGTGTATAAATTAGCAGACCCAAAGGTCAGACGAGATTGCCAGCCTAGCCAGTGTCAGATGGGAATGATCTGCAGCCATTGCAGAAGAAGGAAGTTTTAAAGAGGGATTTAGTACAGAATAAGGTGGTGGGGTAGACGAATTTTGATGGGCAATTTGGCCCATTGACAGGCAAGGAGATGCTTGGAGAAAAAGGTTCTTGCAGACAGAGCGAAGCCAGCCAGAGATGCAGATGGTCAAGGCTAATCTCTTTTATTACCTCCATTTGTGTCACAGCGGTGTGCAGCCGGCAAAATTTACCCCTTCATCAGAGTGCCACAAATGTGTTACGGAAGGTGGGAGAAGAGAAATGAGACCCACTCAGGCAATCGTAATCAGCAGCCAGAAGACGATGGCTCAACACGACAGGTTTTATTTCAAAATATCATTCCGTTCCTCATGTACATGGCAAGTTTCCATGATATACAGGCATTTGGGCGATTAGAAACACAACTGAAAAATATGTGTTTACTCTGTGTCTGAGCTTGATAGAAAGCAAACGCACAGGCCATTAACTGCAGAACTGGGATTAAGACAAAAGAATGCTATCTAGCAGCGATAAACAGTGGCTGATAACCGATATAAATATGTATAGACAGTACAAATCTGCACAACAAATGAGGATTTTGCCTGCTATTACAGGCTTGCTCCATAAATATTTGACTGGCGTGGGAATATCTCCACTTTCAAACAATTCCCCTCTGTCTGTTGTGTCGGCCACAGTAAATATGTTTGTGTGCAAGAAAAAGATAGGAGTAAAACGAGGTGGTTGTGTCTGCTTGATAAAGAGGCATCTCTTTGTCTGATGCTATAGGGATAAATCGGCTCCCGAGATTCCTCCCACTGACTTCAATGAGGTCAGGAGTTCACCTCTAGATTTTAAAGCCAGAAGGGACCACTGGTATGCAGAATTCTAATCTGAATTCTGCATACCAGAGACCCTAGAATTTCACCTCAGAGTTCCTGCGGTGGAAGGAAGGACAGTTACCTGTTCTATAAGTGAACAGGAATGTGCCCAAGAACTTGTGCTTGAAAAAGAAAAGCTGACACAAGTGGGATTCGAACCTGCATGCTTACTGGACCTTAAATCCAAAGGCTATTCTGGTGATATCCAATTTCTGAGATACCTGGAAAGATATTGGAACAAAATAATGAAAAAAAAGCCCCAAACAATGTGTAAGCACCTAGAGGATAATAGGGTTATAAGTACTAGCCAGAATGGATTTATCAAGAACAAATCAAATCAAACCAATCTAATTTCCTTCCTTGACAGGGTTACTGAAGAGGGGAAGCTGCAGACATCATGTATCTTGATTTTAGTGAGGCTTTTGACACAGTCCGACATGTTGTTCTCGTAAGTAAACTAGAGAAATGTGGTCTAGATTAAATTACTATAAAATGGGTGCAAAACTGGTAGAAAGACTGTACTCAAAAGTAGATTTTAATGATTCACTTTCAAAATGCAGGGGGGCGGGAGAGAAGGAAGGTGTGAGGTCTCGCAAGTGTCTGTCCTAGGTCTGGCGCTATTCAACATTTTAATGAGTGCCTTAGATAATGGAGTGGAGAGTACGCTTATAAAACCTGTGGATGACACTAAGATGGCAGGGGCGGCTAGTACTTTGGAGGACAGAATTAGAATTCAAAATTACCTTGACAAATTGGTCTGAAATCAACAAGATGAAATTCAATAAAAGGACTAGACTGGTGCAAAGTAGGGGAGGAGATGAAGGAGCACACCAAGTGACTAAATTTTGAAGCTTTATTTAAGTAAATAACAGCGGTGAGTGCTGGGAACGCTCCCATGTCACTCGGAGGAAGAAAGAAAGCGTTAGTGCCCCAGCCCTAACCCACTTTCATACTCACACACGCACGACCCGAGGCTGGCCAAGCCTGGGTGTAACATAAGAAGAAGAGGTGGAAGGGTGGACAAGAGTTCTGTCCTGTGCACAGGCCATTCAGGGTCCGATGTTGATCTCCGATTTGCTTCAGCTCTTAGGAGGGTTTTAAGTCCTGGGGTCTTTTGGGGGCATTTCGTTCAGGGACCTCTGTCCCCCATGCTCTTTGTCCCAGTCCAAACCGGCTTTCTGCAGCTTCCTCAGCTTTCCCAAAACACACCGGCTTCAGGGACGCGAGACTTTGTTTTTCCGCTCGCTTGCCTTCACCGTTTTACTAGTTTTTGCAGCCTCTGCAGTCCTGCTTAGCTTAGTTTTCCTTTTTTACGGCTGATCGGGGTTGGAATCTGGGCTCCCGTCTTTCTTGGCAGGTAGCCGAGAGTCGGTTGTGTGCAATGGCCTTGGGCTGAAATCAGCCTCTTATTTTCGGACCTAGCTGGAGCGTCGAGTTAACCCATTCCCTTCTCTTTCCCTCCCTCTTCGGCCTTTTGCAACCTGCAAAGGAACCTTTTACTCCACACTCACACCTTTAACCCTTCCCAAAATACCTTGCAATGCCTACAACAGCATTAGCAATGTACAATGCTGATCTGCCTCCCCAGGGGACCCCCTGAGGGAGGGGGCCATTGGGTTGTGACACTTGCTGTTTGACCTTAGGCAAGTCATTTCCTCTCTCTTTCCTGTTTCACCCTTTATTTGCCTGGTCTGTGCAGACTACGGGCTTTTGGGGACAGGAGTGTCTGTACACTGCTTAGCACAATGGAGCCCTGATCTCAGTTGGAGCCTCTAAGTACTGGTGTAATAGTACCAACAAACATCACTAATAAATAGAATGGCAGTATTTTACACTTACCATTGCACAGGAACACATGACTATAATGAGGTGCTAAACGAAGCAGGGGGGAAAAAAAAACTGATCAGCCATATGCNCGTTTCACCCTTTATTTGCCTGGTCTGTGCAGACTACGGGCTTTTGGGGACAGGAGTGTCTGTACACTGCTTAGCACAATGGAGCCCTGATCTCAGTTGGAGCCTCTAAGTACTGGTGTAATAGTACCAACAAACATCACTAATAAATAGAATGGCAGTATTTTACACTTACCATTGCACAGGAACACATGACTATAATGAGGTGCTAAACGAAGCAGGGGGGAAAAAACAGATCAGCCATATGTGATGTGATAGATAGTCCTATTCTTTGATTTCAAAGTTACGTCAACGACATGCAGGCATAGCAGAGAACTAGCCACCAAAGGGGTGAGAATTTAAGTGAAACTTCCTCCCACCCCCCCGCTCTCCTTTTAGCTAGCAGAACTTTTTTTATTTTCCAAATACTTATAAAACCGAAACCAGACAATGGCATTCTTTACTTATGAAAAGAATCAAATGTTTGCAGTTGCTCTCCCTCATACGATGAATACCAATTCTGCGTATTCTATTGAGAAGACTCACCACCCTCTGCAACGCAGCAGGAGTAATGAAATAAAGTCAATGGGCACAGAAGAGTTGTCAATTTTCTATTTGATATCTCTAGTAATAGCACTCCACAATGTCATTGTATCTTCCCTGATCTACTAAGATTGTCTGCAAGAAGCGATACAGTCATTAATTCTGATAAAAGGGAAATACACCGACTGAAGAAGTGCCCGGCTTCAGAAACTTTGAAGGTCATGCCTTAGAATCAGATACACAAACTGCACTGTCCTAAAGATTGAGTTCAGAAGGTTCCCTCCCCCCGCCCTTCCTGCCTTCAGGAAAAGAAATTAAGACTCCTGGTTGCAAATTCTCTCTATCTTGCACCTTTGTTACCTATTTTCACACCCCGGCAAATAATCCTCCTTTATACTTTCTCTTCAAGCACTTTGCAAACCACAGTTAAGTCCCGCCAAACCTCTAAGTATTACCAGAGACATTTTACAGATTGGAAAACTGAGGTTAAGTGACTTGCCCAAGTTCAAAGAGCAAATCTGTTCTGGAGCTAGGAACAGAACTCAGGACTCCTGTCTGAGGCTCTAATCCAGGAGTTGCCAACCTGTGGCTCCGGAGCCACATGCAGCTCTTCAGAAGTTAATATGCGGCTCCTTGTCTAGGCACCGACTCCGGGGCTGGAGCTACAGGGGCCAACTTTCCAATGTGCCAGGGGGTGCTCACTGCTCAACCCCCACTCCACCCCTTCCTGCCCCCTCCCCTGAGCCTGTCATGCCCTCGCTCCTCCCCCCCAAAAAAACCTCCTGCACACCACAAAACAGTTGATCGGAGGTGTGGGGAGAGAGGGGGAGGTGCTGATCAGCAGGGCTGCTGGTGGGTGCAAGGGCTCGGAGCGGGGCAGGGGAGCTGATGGGAGGCTGCTGACGTATTACTGTGGCTCTTTGGCAATGTACATTGGTAAATTCTGTCTCCTTCTCAGGCTCAGGTTGGTCACCCCTGCTCTAATTCTTACTAGGCAGCGCAGTCTCACCTACACGTTCTGCCTATACTTCTGTTATGGGACAGGTGTTTTCCATGGCTTGTTGCACTGCTCAGAATCTATTCTTTGTGGAGAATAGCCACTAATTTTTGGTGAGAAAAGTGTCAATATTGGTGCAGACTGTGGCCAATACCCACAAACTACTGGGCGGAAGAATTTAAGGGTTTTCCTTTATGGCCAGAGGGACTTCTGCCATGGACTCCAGGATCAAACTCTGACCCACCACCTCTTTATCTGGCAGCCAGAACACAGGGGTGGGAATTGGAAGACTTGGGTTCTATTCTCAGCTGCCAATGACTCACTGTGCCACCTTTGGCAAGTCAGCTTCTCTGTGCTGCATTTCCCCATCTGTAAACAGAGACAATGTAGTAAAGTAGAACCTCAGAATTATTAACACCTCAGGGATGGAGGTTGTTTGTAAGTCTGTACAAAACGTTCTGGTTGGTCTTTCAAAAGTTTACAACTGAACATTGACTTAATACAGCTTTGAAACTTCACCATGCAGAAGAAAAAGGCTGCATTTAACCATCTTAATTTAAATGAAACAAGCACAGAAACAGTTTCCTGATCTTGTCAAAACTTTATTTAAAACTTCCCCTTTATTTATTTTTTAGTAGTTTATGTTTAACACAGTACTCTACTGGATTAGCTTTTTTTTTTTTTTTGGTCATCTCTGCTGCTGCCTGATTGTGTATTTCCGGTTCCAAATGAGGTGTGTGGTTGACCGATCAGCTGGTAATGCTGAGGTTCTACTGTACTCTATACTTCTGCTCTTGCATAAAACCTTCCAAATCCTCCTGATGAAAAGCACCATATAAGTGCTAAGTATTAGTAGTACCATCTCTCTCCCTCTAGTGTTGGAGATTGAATCTCACTTGCTATGACCCCAGGCACTCACCAACTGGCTTTTGTAAATTGCCATTTCTGCTAAAGGAATAAAAGAAACTGTGACTCAATTGTTAAAAATGTGTGGCTGCTTTTTTAAAGAAACATTTTTAAAAATTAAAAAAAAAAAAAAAATCGAACAAGGGGATAATGTTCATCTTGGGAGACCACAACCAGGTAGCATTTTTTAATCTGGAAAATGAGCAGAGCACAAGTCTCATGAGGCTGCTCGTGACCTCACCACATATCAAAGGCTTCGATACAGTGGTGTTGGGCACTACAGGAAATGCTAAGGCAGATAATGATAATTGGAATTTCATTAGGATCTAGAATCTTTTTTAAAAGCTAGTAATTACTATATTTAAAAAAAAAGGAACCTGACACTCGAATGAGCCACCACTTTCACCATCTGTAGGGATGAACTTGGTCTTGTGACTCTAAATTATTATTTTGAATAATCTCAACAAGAGATCAGGGTCCCACTGTGCGCAGTGCTGTACATACACGTAGTAAGAGGCAGTCCCTGCGCCAGAGCTTGCTACCCAAATAGACAAGAGGGAGAAACTGTAGGATGTGAAAAGGGAAGCCCAGAAACGTGGCGTGACTTGCCCAGCCAGGTCAGCACTAGTACTGGGGGGTCTCCTGACTGCCACTAGACCTCATCACCTCCTTAAACAGAGCAGCCTGACATCATCTTAGTTGGAAATGTGAAACTGAAAACGGGTCCTACTGCACAAGGAATAACGATGCAAATACAATTTATGGGCATCCCCCGCAACTCCCACCTTGAGCTGGTGCTAAACATCCAGGTGATCAGTCTCTCTCAGCTCACATCAATAGCTTGAACACAGGAAATCAAAACACACTCTTAATTTCCCCACACCTTTAAAATCTACCTCCTCAATTACTAATGGCATCCAGAGCCAGGAGACCAATCAAAGAAAATTCCATCTTATAGCCTTAACTAAATCTTTCAGGTACTATCTAATTAAAGAAAATCTTTCCTTATTCAGCACACCTTAAGACTGGGCAAGCACCATTGCTGGCATTTTTCTTGGAGTCTTATCTCCCCCTCACCCCCGTGTTCGTTAATAGTTACTCAGAGTGTGGAGGGAAAAGATGAACAAGAAACCAATTCCAAGCAAGAGCCTTACTGTTGTTATTATGGTAACACCTACAGGCTCCAACAGAGACCGATGCCCCATTGTGCTAGACACAATGCAAAAGAGAGTCTCTGTCTGAAGGAGATTACAATCTAAATAGACAAAAGGCAGGAGACAGAGGGGAAGTGACTTTCCCAGTTATTATTATTATTAGTGCTGTGACAGTGCCTAAGGACGATGGCCCCTTTGTGCTAGATGCTGTACAAACAGCTCCCTGCTCCAAAGAGCTTACAATATAAGTAATGTTACAAAGCAGATAAGTGGGAGAGCCAGGAAGAGAATCCAGCTCCTCTTGACACTCAGTCCTCTGTACTACACCACCTCTCTGTTTTCCCAGGCGTGTCAACATCTAAAGTGCAGAAGGTCAGAGAAACACCCAAGATTAGCCTTACCTAGGGACTCATTCAAAGCCTACAGAAGTCATTGTTACATCAACGTGAGAATCTGCTGTTAGCTCATGCCCCTTCTTCTGATCTTTGCATCTGCTAAATGTGAGCCCAACACAGAACAGCAGCACTGAACGCCTCTCAAACTTTAAGGACATTTTGCCCAAGGCAGAATTTCTTCAGAGAGGGTCATTTTTTTTTTTTAGTTCCTGACTAATTTCACTGGGGCAACCTTGACCTTCACATCTGACACCTGCCTTGTGGTAGAGATGAGGCTTGTATACTCGGCATTTCCTGGGAGTGATAGGACAGAGTCTCTAACAATCTTCTCATCGCTGGAGCAGCTAGGGTGAATATCATCTTAGAGAAATAAAACGGTTTATTTTATTTTATTTCATTTAGAGGGCATGGATTTAAGTGCTTTTTATTCCTGCAGGGTTAAACGCAACATGACAAACTGCACTGGAGGAAAAACAGAGGTAGGATTCCGAAGTAAAAGTTCCCCAGCATTGACAGGATGGTTTAGTTGACGCTGATTTTTTTCCTATTTTAACAGAATGAACTAAGGTCACTTTGAAGACCCGAGGTGACTGCAGAGGGCTGTGTCATGTGACCAAGAGTGATCCCACAGAGAACCAGGATAAACAAAGGGTCCTGTATCCTGTCTGTCAATGACCAATGCTATCCATCCAGGCATTTATGCAGATCTCAGCAACGTGGGATCTGAGCAGCTTCAGAAAAAGACAGTACACTTAGTTCTGTGAGCGCGTGGTCCAGGTGAAAGGATGAGGAGTCAGAAAACTTGGAATTTATCCCCCAGCACTGTCACTGATTTGCGGCAAAACCTTGAGTGATCCATGTAATCGCCCTGTACCTCACTTTCCCATCTGTAAAATGGGGATCATATGTATTCTGCATGTAAAGTACTAGATGCTAACAAAGGAGAACAACTTCACCTATGAGAAAAGACCAATTTTTGCCAACACTTTGGAAGTGAATTTGTCATGGGTGAATTTTTCAGTGCAGGAAGCCTGAATTAATTTGACAGCGAGTTATTTTAAGCAAGGGTTTTTTGTTTTTTTCTGGGGGGAGGGGGGGGGAGAGGAGAGAGTGTCTTATTTTTCCCTTACTTACAGGTTTGGAAGTTTTGCTTTCCTCACTGGCTCTCAAGTACAGATTGCCCAATCCAATTTTTCAGAAAGGTAATTAGATTATCAGCACAAAACAGGTATTTTTGAATCATCTGTAAATGGATCATCCCAATAAGTAACTCACCTCCCTTAAGCAGTGCCATGCAAGCTTAAGATAAAGTATTTTGTTAAGTCTTTCAGTCAATTAAATATGGCCAAAGAGATTGGGCATTTTGCAACTGCATATGCACAGTACATTGACACCAATCATTCCCCTCAACGCTCCTTGACAGTTCTTCAGGGGGGGAAAACAGATGTCTCCCTACAATAAGCCTTGACAATATTTTGCATTATAAACAATGGTTGCCATTAAAACTGATTCTAGTGCCAGACAGTTACTCAGTGACACTGTATCTGATATTCTACAGATTGCCCCTGTACTTTGAGTAGGAGGCTACAGTGGTAACTCTTAGCCATTGTCTCTAACACTACAGATTCCTGAGCTAGATTAGAAACCGTAAAATATTGTGAAAATATCAGATCAGTTTCTCAAGGTTGTGTAAATTCACATATCTTGTTGACTTCCATGGAGCTACACCCATTTATAGCTGTTTCAATCAGCACCATAATCTAGATTCGTTCACTTTTCTTGAAACATCCACCCAAACATTTTCTCAAACAACTGAATTCAATACCATCAAAAGACCTACCTATACTGGGAGAAGACTGAGAAAAGTGCAGGGAACCAATTACTTATAACACAGACATAGCTAATTATATTAGTATAGAATAGATCTTTTCTAACAGTAATTGTAACGCATCCAGAATCTCTGTGACCATGAATGGTGATAGAGTGTCCCTGGGAGAGTTACAATTTTATGGATACTTTTTAACAGAGGACACGGCTATGCTTATCAAATATGGGCATCTTAACATGATGTCCAAACACTATATTTGAAGGCCCTCATCAGCACTGAGTAAGCATCTGTTCTGATTTAAAGGCCCAACTGTACAGCATATTAAGGCAATTTATATTTTAAAATTGGGTTCTTCATCTGATACTGGTGCTTGGAAGCCGTCTAGAGTTAGGGTTACTTTGTTGCTTCAGAATAAGGTTGGGTTTGGGCCATTGATGTCCTAGAGTTAGAATTAGAAATGGAACTGGTTGTAGAACCCAGGTGAGGGTTATAGTCACAGGGACTGGAACTCTCCATGGTCCTGATCTTTCTCCATTGAAAGCAATGGGAGTTTTGCCATAGGTTTCAATGATCAGACTTCATTTGGGAGGAAATATAAAGCACCTTTATACCAGTTTAACTGCATCCACAGTGGGGCGGGGGGATTACCATTTTAAGTATTTCAGTTCTTAATCCAATATAGTTACAGCAGGACAAGAACTGTATATATACCACCCCTTGGATGCATGAGCAAAGCACGAGAAATCCAGTGTTAAAATGACTCCATTAAAGACAGAACTTACCTGGTAACAACGACAATGACTATCTATTTGGAGTTCTACATTTCTATTATTCTATGATCAGTCCCCACCCTTTGCCAAGCATCTAAATACTGAACTGCAGGCCGGATGTCTATGATCAGATAAAATGTCAAATAGCTCCAGCTGTACTGCCAGTTATTGAGGGGGGGAGGGGGGGGGCGAGAATCAATACAATTCTTTGAGGACTGACATGAATTTTGTATACAGGACAGTAAATCTTGACCAGGCAAGGTGGGAAGATATCTCGAAAAGCACACAAGAATGAGATGGTAGTCGAACAAACCTTTTAAAAACTGCTGCATAATGTATCCACTGCAAAGTATTCATTAACCTAAGAGAAGCCTTTAAGTGATCAAAAAGGCAAGAGATAAAAGGGAAAGGGTGTTTGCCATTCATTTATATATGGAATTATTTAAATATTTATCCTTAAATGACTCCTCTCCACGTAAGTGCTACTTTATCCATTTGTTCAGTGTACTGGTGAGAGAAAATATCAGGCTTTGTATTTGTACTGAAGTTATACATTTGTTCCCCCTTTTTTATGACAACAATATTTAAAATGGCTAAAAAGAAAACAAGGAAATAGCATGGAGTGTAATTTTGAAAGGGATTCACCATTGAGGACAATGGAAAATTCCCCCCACATCTAGAACAGTGGAAGTGCTGTGTACTAAGTAAAGCTGGTGAGAAAAACTTTGATGGAGCCATTTTCCATGGTCAAAATTGAAACACTCTGCGAAATCACGTCAATTTTGTCAAAATGTCATTTAGGAGAAAAACTGGAAAAAAACACTCCAACCTCCCATTTCAGCATTGTCAGAACAAAATCTTACGACTTTTCATTGTGAAATGATCCTTTATTTAGCTTTTTGTTTTATGCTATAAAAACAGAAAACTCAAAAGCTAAACAAAACATTTCGATTTTGTCAAAACAACTTTTCAATCAATCCAAAACTTCATTGTTTTTTCAAAAAATTTTCTTCTGCAGCGGATTTCCCAATGTTTGGAAATCTTGAAATCCTTTATGAAACAAGACTTCCATCCTCCACACAACTCCCATGCTATGTCCCTTTGAAAATCTGGCCCACCAATGAACTAAATACCATTATTATGCATGAGAGAGACAAGGTGATCTGGTGGGTAAGGCACTCTCAGGGCTTATCCTTAACACAGAGTTAGCTTCAGGTAGAACATGAGTGCTGCCCTTAACCAGACTCCTGTCCGTACTCAAAAATCTCTAGCTTGAGTTAAGTGGTGCTTTAAACTCAAGCTAGCTGCTTCCTCAGGGACGTGGGTTGATGCCCGAGTGCAGCAGATAATGCAGTGGGGACTCAGGTACTCTGTGCTGCTAATGCAAGAATTCCCTGCTGCTCCAGTGTTTTGCAGCGTGAACACTCTCTCTGAGCTAGGTTAACTTGAGAGGAGTTAACTCAAGAGAACCATGCAGTGAAGACTCAGTGGGTCCTAAATTTAACAGAATACTCACGTCAGATGTCAGAGTCTCAAATCATTAATATCTGCATTGCCCTTAATGATCTTCGGGGCAGTTACTATAAAGGCACAAAGTACTGTCCTTCTCTTTTACCACCTAAGGATATATCCACATGGTACTGTGCCTTGGAACTCTGCTCAGTACAGCTAACTTGCTCTAAGAGGAAGCACAATGTAGCAGATAGTTTGCTGGATTGGGAGTCCAGTGACGTGGGTTCTATTCCTGGATCAGTCCCTGGCCTGTGCGACCGTAGGCATGTCACTTCCCTTCTCGGTAACTCAGTTTCCCCTCTCATCCTTGATCTAGATGGTAAATTATTCAAGCCAAGCACTGTTTCATACAATGTATTTATACAGCACCTACCACAATGAGGTCTCTGTCTTGGGATCTCCAGACACAGAACCATGAAAATCTGGCAGCAGAATTTTCCCTTCTCTGTGCCTGTCTTTCCCTCATGCTCTTTGCCTCTTGTCTATTTAGAGTGTAAAATCTTGTACTATTTAGAATAATGAGATTGTGTCTTACAAAGAATTAATACAGCACCTAGCACTACGGGGCCCTGATCTAAATTGCAGCCTCCATACACTACTGTAGTCTAGATAAAAGACAACAGCAACATATGGTTTAAATCCTCGAATATGCATAAATGTATCCAAAGGGCACTTATCACAACAGCCTATTAAAAATAAAGTATACTAACATGAGCACTGCAGCTTGCCTTAAAAGACCTCTTGGCAAGTTACTTTTACTGGTTGAACAATCAGAAGAAAATGTTTCTGTTTAAATATTTAAAGAAAATGTTTAATGTTTAAACAGAAACAATGTTTTCTTGATTGCTTGAACCGATATTAAAGGAAGTATTGAAAACAGTCCATGTTCTCTAACGACAGGGTTTTCACTTACTGTCATCATCATTGTCTAGGTTCCAGTTGCACCCACATTATGTTAGGCACTTTCCGAAAACTAAAGGCACCACATTCCTCACTCCAGAGTTATACGATGCCACTTCGCCAACATCAAGATGGCCAGTACATAGGGCACAAGAATGGGAGCTAGGAGACATGGGATCTATTCTACTCTTAGTCCTCCTTATTCTGAAGTCTGGCATTTATTCCCAGCTCTGTCACTGGGTCACTACTATGTGACCTTGGGCAAGTCCCTTCTCTTCTCCATGCCAGTTTCCCATTCTCCTTACTATGTGTTTCTGCCAGGCACTGCACAAAGGGACCTGGATCTAAGCTGGGCAAAGCTGGATCAAAACTGGACCAAGCTGGATCTAAGTTGGGCCATCTAGATGCTACTGTAGGACAAATAATGTGGCAACTTTTAATTAAAAACTGTCCTCTTAAGAAGCAGCTCTCGATATGACCAAGTGTGGACCGTCATTCTCCAGTCTTGAGGAAAATGGGATCAGCTTATATTTTAATGGCAAGTATTACAACTAATGAACCAAGCAAAATTTATCATGGTAACATCGAACCAAAGTACCTTTGATCTATCTAATAGTAAGGTCCTAGAACCTGGAACACTAGAAAGAAGGACCTGAAACAAACCCAAGAATCAAGCTCCTCTAGGGACTTTGGGAAGTTTAGACATCATGTGTGGTATCAACTGTACAATTAGAATGCATCTCTGCTAATGCTACACCAGGGGTTGGCACGTGGCTCGCCAGCGAAAGCCTCGGTGGGCCGGGCCAGTTTGTTTACCTGCTGCATCTGCAGGTTCGGCCAATCGTGGCTCCCATTGGCCGTGGTTCGCTGCTCCAGGCCAATGGGGGCGGTGGGAAGCGGCGTGGGCCGAGGGATGTGCTGGCCGCCGCTTCCCGCCACCCCTATTGGCCTGGGACGGCGAACCGCGGCCAGTGGGAGCCGCGATCGGCCGAACCTGCAGACGCAGCAGGTAAACAAACCGGCCTGGCCCGCTAGGGTGCTTACCCTGGTGAGCCACGTGCCAAAGGTTGCCGACCCCTGTGCTACACCCATAGCACCAGATCTGCAGCTAGTATAAATCAATGTATTTCCACTGAAGTCAGTCAACTAAGTTATGCTAATTCACACCAGCAGAGGATCTGGGCCATAAACTCTTAATTGTAGTTTAGTACAAGCTGTGTTATCTGCTACCCAATTCTCTCTCAAAGGGCACTGGGCATTTCACTGGTCCAGAACTACTTGGTCAGGTGACCAGCCAAATATTGTCAAAATTGGTCAAATATTTTAAAACATTAGTTTATCAGAACAGTAAAAACAGTAACAAACAAAAGACAAAAAAAAGACAAAGATTTTATGGTCTCCAGTAGGCTTAGCCTTAGATAGATTACTTATGCCTAATTTAAAAAAAAAAAGTTACTTAATGACTTATTTTAACTCAGGAAAATGTGAAACACAATTAAATGAATTTCTTAAAAATGAAAGAATGGCATCTACATCGGGACATGTTGTAATAATCAGGCCTACAAATATACCCTAATTGTATATTCAACTATAGGTAGTGAGTATAAGTTCATAAAATGTGGCAATAACCTAGAACAACAAATGTTAGTGGGAAACGGTACAAAATGGAGACACACTGAATTAGTCCAAACAAAATGGCCTCCTGCTATAACTCATGTTAAAATCATGCTTGGTAAACAAGAAAAGTGTAGAACCAAAAAAAAAAAAATCTGTAAACCAAAATTGGTGTGTCGAAAACTAGGCCCTGGACAAAATAATAAGGGCATGAACTATTCTGCCCATCGTTCCCTTTTGAGGTCCCTAAAGAAAGAGACCTTGGAAGAAAAACTGGCTACTAAAATGAGCTTCTCCATCAATGACTGCCCAGCCCCAAAGAGAGAGACTCAGATAACATCGTCACCTCTACCGGCTCCAGCTCATTTCCAAATACCATCTGGAAAATGGGGCCAGACTTTAACAACAGTAGCACTACCAGCCCATCTCAACTAACTTCTTCTCTTTTGCCAAAATGGATAGTTATCGCCATCTTTAATACGATTTAAGAGACTGTCAGACGAGGGGTTTTTAGTTCTAAAATCTCTCTCCAAATAAAGGGAAAGGGAGCAAGGGATGCTGGTAAAATAAAAGCCGCACTTAATATTTTACATTTCAAATGCTTTAACTGTTGTTCTCTCTTTTCTTTATCTTTAATAAAAGGTTAAAATAATTTTAATAATATTTTTGCCATGAGACGAAGCAGGCTAAAGTCTCTGTACGCCAAACCCCTGACCCTGTTTAGCATTGTTCAATATTAGATAGTAATTGGGTTATACTAACACCTTTGGCTCATATATTCTATCTAAATTAATACAACATTTCAGCGTCCCATCATGGGGCCTAACAGGTTAAATACATAGTCAAAAGGTAGCACGTTGGCAGACACGCAATTGGGCTAAATGGCCACAACAGCCACATTGTCCTAACAAGTGTTAGTGTAAAACAGGTGGGCAAGGTCTGTCAGACTAAAAATGCCTTTGCATTTTTACCGCATTAAGTGTTGCAAATGGCTCATCGGTGCAAGAGTAATTTCAAAAAGACGTAATTTTGTTGCTTCCTTTAAAAAGAAGCAACACATTTAGGTAAAATGCGATCAAAGCTAGTTTTTTCTCCAAGTAAGTAATCTTAATCACGGTTGCATCAAATTTTAATAGTTGATGTAGAAATATGGCTTTAACTGCGTAAGCAGAAAAAAATCCATCCTAAGAATACAACCAAGAGTAATAAAGGCCAATTTGTTCTTCAACATTTTACAAACATGCAACCAAAGCAGTTTTAAATTTTGTTTTAGCATCAAATAAGTTGCAAGTTCTTAGCTTTATTAAGATCTAAAAATGTAAGTATTTTTATAACATCTAGTCAAATAAAATTTATAAATTCCCCCTTTAAAATAAAAAAATTACAAGTCTTAATATAACCAAATATTTTTTCTCCTTTCCTCTAAATGCTTAAACTAAAATAAGTGGGTTTTTTTCAATTTTATGAACAAATATCTAATCCTAGTTAGAATTTGTCCATTAAAAGTTATTATAATAATTAAGCATACAAATGTATCCTAATTATAAATAATGAATTTAAATTAATAAAATATCACAATAACCTCTAATAAAAAATACAAAATCACAAACTACATTTTTCCAAACAAAAAAACCCTAATAGAGCTCAAAAACTATATCAAAATCATGTTTAAGAAAATGTAAAACCAAAACTCAATAAACCTAAATGAATATAGCAAAAAGTAAGCCTAATTAGTACACAAAATACAATTAAGCGATTCCACCCATCACTCCCCATTTAAAAACCTTAAATTATTTTTTTTACTAACCCCCAATTCCTAAAGCAAGTTTTGCCATCACAACTGCCATGCACACTATCTCCTAAAACACTGGACCTTCTTTGTCTAATCCTAAAAGGTGTCCTAACCATCCCAGGCAAAAAAAAAAAAAGAAAAGAAAAGGGAACCCAACGGACACCGCCACCTTGATTGGCTCCTGCTAAATCCCAGACACCACCTAAAATAAAACCAAACCAAACAGCAACTCCGGCCTATCTCAGGTAACTTCTCTTCCTCCTCCCCCCCAAAAAAACAATTATTACCATCTTTAACACTGTCCAAAAAATGGTCAAACAAGGGAGTTTTTCTTTCTAAAAACTCTCTAAAGAACTGTTAAAATAAAAGCCTCCCTTAATATTTTAACTGTTTTTCCTTCTCTTCTTTATCTTTAATGAAAGGTTAAATAATTTTAATAGTATGTTCAGCATAAGATTAAACAAGCTAAAGTCTCTATATACTAAACTCCAAACCTTGTTTAATGACTGAGTTATGCTAACACCTTTAGCCCATATAGTCCATCTAAATTAATACAACAGGCATTCTTACTGGTATATTTGAGAATTCTTGACTGTTGTCAACAGGCGGTCAACCAACCAGCTTGCCAAGCCTACTGACACCTGCAGATTGTTCCCTGTTGGCTCAGCTTTCAAGTGTAGTTTGTAAAATGGCCATCTAATGGGACACTTACATGTGCAAATACATGTCCTAGGTAGTGGAGTGCCATCTGAGACTTAAAATAAAGAATTCTGCTGCCAAATTTTAGACTCTTAAATTTGGAAAGTCATTGGAAATTATTAGCATCAGTGAAAATTCTTTAGAAAACGTTACACGGTTGGATGCACCAGAAAACACTGCGGCAAAAGAGGAAGCCTCAGCCTGGGGATGCCATGCGCAGACAGCCAGTTCCTAGAAAGTGCTAAGTTCCCTCAACTCCCTCTGATTACTTCAGCCCCATAAATAGCTCCAAGTTATTACTCAGAATTAGTTGCGTTCCTGCATAGCCCCACAGCACAGAGCTGTGAGAAATCAATCGTTTCAAACTAAGCTGACTGGAGCATCCCTTTAACAATGATACATTCACCAAAGCATGACCGTGAACTGGGGCAATAGCAGCTTTAAATGAGAAAACCCCAGATGTACTCCTCTTGCCCATCCCGACGATTTCAGAGGGAGTTAGAGCACTTAGCGCCCTGTAGGACTGGGGCCTAGGCAGACCAGCATAATATATTTGGCTCTTGGAGAATGGAGGAGAGTTTTGTTTGGCCTGATGATACACAGACAAGTCTCACTGAAGCCAATGGGAGCTACCCGCATACATCTGAGGGAAGATCTGGAGCATTTAATCTGAATTATTGAAAACAGGCCGCCCTCTCACTCTGGTAAGGGAAGAAAGTGATCTCTTGCTATCACCATCCCCTAGACCCAAAGAAGAAGGAGATTCTATTTCCACATTCCCTCTGAAGATGAGCCCTGGAGATATCTAAGGTGTTGGGAGAGAAAGGAATCTGAGAAGGTCACATTCATGAGATGCTACAGGAGTAAATAAGGACTCAACCCCTCCCCAAGAGTCAGCTCTGCTGATATCATTATTCTTCCTTGATTGCTATCTAAGGAGAACAGCCGCTCTAGATGGTCTAAATTAAGAAAACACTGAGATGCATTTATACTCATGTCCTCATCACACGATGCAAATTTCCCAATGTACAGTAAAGCAGTTTATTAGCAAGTGTATCATTGAATTAAGTTTACTCTTATTGTATTAGGGAACTTTCATACCACATTAAACCGCAACACAATCGGGTGTTTGCTAACACAAAGAATAGAATTACTGACTCCCTCTCAGAAATTCACTTAGACGTGATGCACGAAGCCCCACAGCAGAAAAAGCAGGGGAAATTCTTGGTAATACAGAGATTAAATGCAACAGTAGGGCCTTGTAAAGTTCCTCCTGCACAAGGGTGAATTTCACCAATAGGGAATACATTAATTTCCACCAAGCTCATTCTTCCGCACCAAGAAGTTGAGCGAAGAATGACACACTAAACAAGCCAGTGTCACTACATGGATACAATACAAACACATTCATCCAATACCCCATTGAACCACTATTCTCACGTATCCAATTTGTGTTGAATTTGAAAGAATCTATGCACAGCTAACCAAGCGCAGAATTTGGCCTACTGAGAGGAAGACTATAACTCCTTCCATTTAAAAGGGATTCTTGTTTATTAAGGTGAAAATCAAATGAAGACCCGGAGGGCCAAAAGAGAAGATTATTGTCCGTCTGTTAACTATTTTACTGATGGCCACCATCATGGCGAATGGCACAGCTACATTCTTTTCATAGAGGCAGGGTTTTTTTCCCTCCCATTGCACTTGCCTATCGCTTATTTTGGTCAGCTTACTGATGAACTTTGATAAATGATGTACAGTTCATCCATCTCCTAGCGTAGCACTTAGATGATGAATGGAGTACATTTGGAAAGCAGACTGAGGAAAAACATAAAATTGATATCCTAGAAAAAGAAGAAAACTGAGTGCTGGCAACAGCTGCAAAGTTTAATAAGGAAAGATTGATGCACAAAATATTAGCTGAACAAAGATTGAGATGTTGAACAGCCACAAAACAGCGAATTCTGATTTCAAGAGCCATTCTGTAACTATGGGGCAATTTTGAGAAGAACCAAAAGTCATTTAGGACTTTCAGCGCGACTTTTGCTCCTAAACCCTTTTGATGCTTTTGAAAATCTCACACTAAATGCCCATCACGCTGACTTCAGAAGTTGTATTATGGATGGCTCCACAATTGTACACACGGAAACAAATGACAGCTAAATATTAGAGGGTGAAATTCACACTCACTTTTTGTTTTGCAGGTGGTGTGACAAAGTTCCTCCTCTCCTCTAGTAGGTCCTGCGCTTATTGGCGGATGTCCTCCCCTCAGTGGTCTTCTTGAATGAAACCCACAGTCTGGATCAACTCCTTCTCTGTCTGATTAGGAGTAGCAGGGCTTGGGGGGAACCCGGGCCCGCCCTCTACTCCGGGTTCCAGCCCAGGGCCCTGTGAATTGCAGCAGTCTCTATAGTGCTACTTGTAACCGCTGCTTGACTGCTACAGCTCCCTGGGCTACTTCCCCATAGCCTCCTTCAAACACCTTCTTTATCCTCACCATAGGATCCTCCTGGTGTCTGATACTGCTTGATTGTATGGTGTTACCTCAATCCTCCAGTAGTACACCCTCTCAGTTCTTAATTCCTTGTGTTTCTGGCTCCCAGCTCCTCATACACACTTCCTTCCTCTGGCTCCTCCCCCCTGACTGGCGTGAGCTCCCCTTTTTATACCAGGTGTCCTGATTAGCCTGGCCTGATTGGCTGCAGGTGCTCCAATCAATGTAGCTCTCTCTGGTGCCTTCTAGAAAGTACTTAATTGGCCCCAGGTGCCTTGATTACCCTGGAGCAACTGCCATTTTGGTTCCCATGGTACTAGGGATTTGCTTAGCCTGGGGCTAATATACCTGTTCCTCAGTACTTTCCTGTAGCCATCCGGCCTTGCTCCATCACAGTGGCTATACACCCTAGCTATCCTGCGACACAGTTGGTGACTGAGCGATCAGCGATGATGCATAAGGAGGGAAGACCCCATCAGTTTCTCAGATCCCAAAATGAGCTTGCAGGGCTGGTAAACTAGAAATTTATAAACTGAGCAAATTTAATCTGGGTCACTGAGACAATCTACCTAGAACACTCTCCTATGCTATTTTTGCAGTCACATTTCAGAATGATGATGATGATTTGAACTGCGGTAATACCTAGAAGAGTCAATCATGGACCAACACCTCATTGTGTCAGGTGCTGTACAAAACAGAACGAAAAGAGACTCTCCCCATCCCAAAGAATTTACAGTCTAAGAAAGAATGCAAACATGCTTTTATGTGAGTGCTCTAACATTTGTAATACCCAGATTTCCAAAGGCAACCAACTGCCATTGAAAGCCACTGGGAGTTGGGAACCACGCTGTGCTTTGTGCCATTGAAAATCTCCCCCATTTGTATTTTTGATGCAAAATTTGCTGATTATTTTCCATACAATGTTACTGTTTGTTTAAACACACAACTGCCCTCCAGGCCATTTCAAAGCCAGATATTTTGCTTCTCATGAAGTAGTCAGTTCACAATGAAGCACAGGAAAGTCAGACTATTCACTAGTTTCCCTAATAAGAAAATTATTTTTTCACCCATTGAATTAAATTGTGATTATTATTTTTTACAATAAAGAGATTTTTCCCTCAAAACAGGACTATTAAGTAAAAATGTGCCAGTCACTCAAAATATTCCTAGCACTCAGCAAAACCACAGAAAGTTTGCTAATTTTTTTTAAAAAGGCTTCTGTACATTTAAACTACAATTCAAAAAAACTTAAAATGTGAATGCACCACATTTTTACTAGGGATTTTTGTTCACCCTCTAATGATATCCATCAGTCCAGGTACCCTTTACAACTCTAACCACCATAGGATCCAATCCCAGAGGTTTGTTAGCACTGACGGCTTACACTCAGATTTCCTCGACATTCTCTCGGTCTGGAGTCATATTTGCTTGGTAGTAATTAGCAGTGAACAGGAATCCCTGGTTGTGATCTATCTACAGTAACCTTACTGATTCACTCCACCATGACTCCTTCCTCCAATCTATGCTCATTTATGGATTCTGCACCCTCAGCAGAACCTCCCACCGACTTCCAGAGAGCAAAGGTAGTTTATGCCAATGCTGATGAATGCAGTAATTTGCATGGGGGCCACTTGGGATGAGGCAAATCACAGCATTGACTCTCCACCACTGCAAAGCTTGCCTCACAAGAAGTTGAGCCTAGAGAAGACTGAGCATATGTGGGTCTCCTTTATACATTACCAAGAGCAAAGTAATATCCTGCCTCTTGATTAAATAAGAGCATAAGAATGGCCATACTGGGTCAGACCGAAGGTCCATCTAGCCCAGTATCCTGTCTGCCGACAGTGGCAAATGCCAGGTGCCCCAGAGGTAATGAACAGAACAGGTAATCATCAAGTGATCCATCCCCTGTCGCCCATTCCCAGCTTCTGGCACACAGAGGCTAGGGACACCATCCCTGCCCATCCTGGCTAATAGCCATTGATGGACCTATCCTCCATTAATTTATTTAGTTCTTTTTTTAACCCTGTTATAGTCTTGGCCTTCACAACATCCTCTGGCAAGGAGTTCCACAAGTTGCCGTTTTCTGAACCTTTTCCAAGTCCAATATATCTTTTTTGCGATGGGGTGACCACATCTACACGCAGTATTCAAGATGTGGGTGTACCATGGATTTATATAGAGGCAATATGATATTTTCGGTCTTCTTATCTATCCCTTTCTTAATGATTCCCCACATTCTGTTTGCTTTTTTGACTGCCGCTGCACATTGAGTGGATGTTTTCAGAGAACTATCCACAATGACTCCAAGATCTCTTTCTTGCGTAGTATCAGCTAATTTAGACCCCATCATTTTATATGTATAGTTGGGATTATGTTTTCCAATGTGCATTACTATGTATTTATCAACATTGATAAAATGATGAAATCCCATAATCAAGACAATTCTCTAGCATAGCTGCAAGATGAAGACATAATTTATCCACCCACCTGAACTCCACTATATACAACAGAGTGTTTTCTTTAATGTTTCTGCTTCTCTAACCCAGATTTTCCAGATGAGTTAGCCGAGACACCAAGAGGACTTGTCCTAAGTCACAGTGAACAAGTGGCTTAAAATGAAATAAAACAAAATCTTTGAGCACCCTCCCCACCCAAGATCACAGCCTTTAATCCAAGTTCTACACAAAGCAGCCACTTCATGTCACTGAATTCACTGTGCAATGCCAACACCAAAATCCAGTTTTATTGGTTAAAACCTGAAATAAGAAGCCTTTGAACCTATCATCAGAATCAACAACCTGGGAGTAAATCTAGGGTCTTGTCTCTGAATCATAAAGTCCAGTCAACATGTCTGTCTCTGTCTCTCTCACACATGCATTTTTAATTATCAGCATCTCTATTTAACATATTATTCATAATATTATGCCAGCACGTCGCCATCTCAACTGAGACAAAAGCGCCATTGCACTAGGCATCGTACAACCACATTATCTGTGACAGTTCTCACCCCCAAAATGTTTACAAGTTCAATAGACATTACAGAATCAATGGACTGTTATCCCCAGTGTACAGAGGGGGGGAAACTGAGGCAGAGAGCTTAAGTGATTTACCCAAAGTCACACTGGGAATCTGTGGCACAGCCAGGAATTAACCCCAGCTCTCCTGAGTCCTGGTCCAATGCCTTAACCACAAGGCCACCCTGTGTCTCTCTAGGATAGTAAAGCTTTGGGTTTAAGGGAAAATCTTCCTCATGTCAGACCTCCTCTCTTCTAGCTCCATTTTCTAAATTAAATTCTCCCAGACGTCTAGGATCTATTGATAAGCCATGTTTGTCAGGCACTCTCAGCAGTATTTAGGATCTTATCAAACATAAGAAATCAAAACAGCTAAGAGAATCTCTCTCACAAATAAGCTGCTGATTCAGTGCAAGCCTCCAACTTAAGTATTTTAATCCCAGTGGCAGAAATCTTGAACACGCTTATAAACGCCACCAATATTATAGCGCACACTGTACCTTGTTCTCAGATTCCCCTGCTGAGGCAGTCCATCATAGACTGATAATACATCAAAATCTTCCTCTAAGGCGAAGGACTGGAACACGAGCTGTATTCTGTTCTGCTCCTCAGCAGTGATTGTCCACGTGCAGTTTGCATAATTTGGATATCCGTACGGAAATCCTGGACTTTGTATCGTCCCGTTTGGGCCTTGAAAGACGTAGCTGCAGTTCTGGGCTGGCGAGAGAAAAGGCAAACATGTTATTGTAGCAGACTTTATCCACCGTTAATACAGATTTCCTCTTAACAGAGCCAACATGTAGGTTGCTCATTTTCAAAAACTTGCTGGAGAATGATTTTCGTTCAGGTTGGAAATACACTTGCACCGTTAGAGCTGCACTCATCACCTAGAGATCATAAAACAAGGCAGAGTCAACACGAGGGCACTTATTGAGGCCTGGGCTACACTGAAATTTAGCTCGAGCTAGCTACATCATTCAGGGGGAGAAAAATTCACATTCTTGAGTGCCATAGTTAAGTCAACGTAACCCCTCCGGACAGACGGGGGTAGGTCAACAGAAGAATCTTTCTTTCAACCTAGCTCCTGTCACTGGGGCACCACAGGGTGTGAGCAGGTGAAGGGGTGGGGGTGATTGCCGATATCAATGGAAAAAATCCTTCAGTTGACGTCTGAAGTGTCTACACTACAGTGCTACAGCGGCACAGCCGCAGCGACTGTAGTGTAGACATGCCCTAGAGTAGCTCAGGTATAAAGGGGATAGCCTGCTTTGGCTATTTGATTATTAGTATTATAACATTAATGCCTAGAAGCCTCGGCCAATCTATCTGCTGAGCTCTACAAAGCAGGTCTGGCTTCTTCCATTGATGCTAGTTTGTTTGCCCTTATTTATGCTGTTTATTGAGGATTTCAAACTCAAATAGTTCAGACTGGAAATTATGGCTTTGATTTCTCATTGCTGTTTTCCAAATCAGTAAAGTTATTCGCCCTTCTGAGTGCCAACCAGCCACAGGTAAAGAACGATAGTAGCATTCATTAAAGCCAGTTATAATTCCATTGCTACCTTGGAACCAAAACGCTTAGTAGAACCTGTTCTGTCTCTGCAAGATGGAGCTCATATCTTTATAGAACTGCAGCAGTCAATCAGATTTACCAGAAGGGGAATATTTTTGTCTAGAGCTTTTTTTACAAATAAGATTTAGGATAGCCCTATAATCCAGAGCGGTGGAGTAAATCTGACCCATTCATATAACTCATTAACAAAGATAAAGAATCGAACTTTGCATTTCTACAGCACCTAGGATTTGTGGCTAGGTTTGCTTTGCAAATACCAATCACAGAGCACATGTGCAACACCTGTGAGCAAAATTCATCCCCATGCACTCTTAAATTGCACTTGTTTGTGGACTTGGTTTATGTGATGCATAAACCTGGTGCTGGTATTCTGGGCAGGGGTGAATACCCGTGATCCTTTGTAAAGCAGGCAACATTAATCCATTTTACAACTTGCAAACTGAGCATAAGTCCACACTGGGAGATCCATAAGCTGCCCTGACTCTCAGTTCCTCTCCCTAACCACTAGATCATATTCCCTTTCCTTCACACAGGCTGTTATTCAGCAGGCAAAGTATGGATACATAATTCTCTCTACAGAACACTTTTAATTTTAAACATGAGTAAATGCCATCTGAACGATTTGGGAAAACTGGTAAATTAAAAAGGCTGTAGCTATATAATTTTTGCTGGTATAAAAACTGTTGATGCTACTAGCTATCATGCTAACTAAGCATATTCAAGGTCAGAGACCCTGTGTTCCAAACACTTCAAAAGGTCATCGGAAGGACAAACAAGATGTAATCAATCTGGTTATGCCAGGGCGGCCCTAGCTCAGAGATTAAAGCCATGAACAAACAAAAATGGCTACAAAAATCTACATCCTCCCAAACTGATAGTAGCAGAAGAAACACAATAAACGACAACAGAAAAAGCTGATACGGTTCTCTAACAAACTAATCTACTGAAATAATTCCACATTCATGATTCCGGCCCAAGATGAGCTTATGCTTCTTATGGACTCAGCTAACAGAAAATTGCTTATTGGAAGCAAAAATTTATTTCTCGAGAGCTGACAATCTACAAGGCAATATACCTTCATCAGAAATAGCCAGGAACTGTGTTTATGTTGGAAACGGATGAGAACAGCTGGCAGACATGGGAAATAGATCAAGGAACCACAAGAGGTTTTACTCATACCCAATAATCTGGTTTAAGGTCTGAGTTAGGTCATTTTGGGTTTGATCACCAAGACTTGATCTAAAGTCTATGTTACAAGACTATCAAATGTTGCATTTCTCCTTTGAAGACTCATGGTAACAATTCTCTTTATCCCTTTGGCCCCGGGGCATCAATAAATACAGAGGAATGCATGTTTTAGTGAAACCCACACTAATACTTTGAGAGCCCTCAGGGTTGTGTTGTCAATGGGCCTTCTTGAGTCTGCCTGCCAGCGCTGTGCACAAGTAGAAATCCACACTTTCTCATGCAAACTTGAGCCCTTGGGGGAAATAGGAGCGCATGGAAAATCCCTGAACTCAGGGAAAAGCAGGGGCTTCTCCCGCCTAGTGCTCCCCTGGGTGCTGGTGATCAGACGTTGCAATAGGCTTAGCCATGACGGTTCTTCTACAATGTGCCAACTACCAGGATGAACTTGATGGCATGTGTGGGCTCCACAGTGCCCTCTACTGGATGGCATTGCAATCACTTAACTCTTGTGTCACACACACCCTACACTTAATAGATTTGCCATGGTCCGTGCTTTTGGAGAAAGAGGGTCTGAGGTCTATCCCCTCTCTCGCTAGGAAATACAGCAGAGTGATAGCCATGAAGCCATGTTTTATAACAATACTGTAATGCGCGCAGTAACCGATTTCATTGTACTCTGCATAGCCCTTAGCACCTGCAGCATCCTGAATCTGAGCTAGAGTCCAGGTTTTGTAACATCTAGACTCTGCTTGCAAAATACACTGTGGCCTGAGCAGCTATTTGGAGTTCAGCTGCTGCCTAGTATAACTACATGATCAGACCCACTCCATAAGCCTGAGCACAGCCACGTAAGACACAATTGTTATCTGTTAACCTGGTTGATTGCATTTTCCTTAATGTAGCAAACATCGCTGCAGCCCGTGGTAGGGAGAGTCAGGAGCAACCATGCACCATGAAAGGAACTCCAAATGGAGAGCAATATTTCAGTGATGGTTCTGACTTGCTTTCCCCAGCCCACAGGTTCTAAATGCAACTTCACTCCTCTCCCCACAATACACATGGGAACGTAGGACATGCCAGAGTGGATCAGACCAGTGGCCCATCCAGGCCTATACCCTGCCTCTGACAGTGGCCAGTGCCAGATGATTCAGAGAAAGGTGCAAGAAACCCTGCAGATATTGAGCAGCCTATACCAGGAAATTTCCTCCTGACCCCCCATTAGTCAGAGGCTGGTTTAAGCTCTGAAACAGGAAGGATTAGATCCTTTCCAAAATTGTTGCATTTTGGGGGGAGGAGGACAGTATTTTTAAAGCACTTCCTCTTACACGTTGTCACTCCTAATTCAAGAGCCACAACAGTGAATGAAAAAGGGTAAATAGATAAAGCTAACAGATTGGATGTCATCTGCCAGCCAGCCCTATGTGGCAGTGTAAATATTTATGTACTCTATTTCCAACTTCTAATACTACAGCTCATGGACTAGAGCTTCATGATAGCACTGTAGCTGCAGGAATCACATCAACATACACACAATTGGATGGATATGACCTGTTTTGTGATGGAGGTAAACAAGAAAAGAGCCGCTTCCACTCATGTTCTTGAAAATGGCAGCTGGCATTGGAATTCTGGAAAGTGTTCTATCATAAGGATAATCACCGATTTAAAACATGCATCTTATTAAAGGAATGTATTTAATTTTATTATGGTAACACCAACAGACAAGGAGCAGGACCACATCGTGCTAGGCTCTATATAATGAAAAGATAGATTCTAATCTCTTAGGGGCAAGGACTAAGTAAAAAATTGAGTGTAGATGGCAGGATTCATACCTGTGCAGAGAAACCTCAATTAGTATTAGGACCCTCAGCTGAAATTGAAAGAATCTGAAAAGTCTCCTTTACTCATCACCATTTACTTCTTGCCTATTTTGTCCACTAACAACGTAAACATAGCAGTCAGTTTCACGGTCTGGCTTTTGTGCACCTGCAAAATGATGCAACGACTGGGTTACAAACAAACATCAGGCCTGATTCTGTGATGCCTCATCGTACCAACTTAAGGGAGCGGCTCCCTTGACTCCAACATGGCTGAAAAAGAAGCACATTTTAAGTCAATAAAAAGAAATACTACATAAAAATCTCTCTCTCTCTCTCTCTCTCACACACACACACACACACACACACACACCACACACACACACACACCCTATGGAACTGACTCCACAAGTTAGCATTGGAGCCAAGAGCTTAACAGGTTTCAAAATATGACTGGCGATTTAAACGGACAGAGAACAGCCAGAGTTACATTAGACAGAATGATTTTTTTTTAAATGTTAATACTCAAGCTTCACAGCATAAACCAAACTCTAACAGGACTTAGGAGGTAACCTCCCCATAAGCAAATGATTCCATAACTGCATCTTCCTCTGAAGTATCTGGTACCAAATACTGTTGGAGACAGTATTCTGGACTAGATGGATGGCAGGTCTGACCCATTAGGTTCCCATGTTCTGAACCGTGTTAATAACACTCAAACTACGGGTTGTAGAATTATCGTCATTGCAGAAGGTTTCAACTGAAAATGAATGAACAAATCATTTATCACATTTACAAATGAAAAGAGCCAGAGAGAAGTTAAGATTTTTAATTGACTATTTTTTTTTAAACAAACATTGAGGGGCAAACCCAGCTGGAAGCACCCTTTCAATAAACTTGACTCTTCAGCATATGGTTCCTCCCCCGCCCCATCTTAGTGTTTAGGCAGCATAGCTGAGTCAGACAACCTACATGTCCCAGCACTGTCATTACAAATCTTCTCCTAGCTGTCAGATCAAACTAAAATCATAGACAGAGCCACACCTGATATTGCCAGTGCGTGAAGTGCAAAATGCAATTTCCAACATTTTATTGTCTTCCAGCCTCTTCTTAGGGCTTAAATTTACTAGGCCAGATCCTCAGCCAGTGCGAATCAACGTAACTATTAACTATGCTGATTTAGACTAGCCAAGGATCTGGCCCACTATATGGCAGAAGGGGGAAAGCAGAATTTATTTCGGCAGTTTCTCATAACACAAGCTGAGGCACTTAATGTCTCAGCAGAAACAAAAACTAATTTAACAACACTGAAGTACGGCAACAGCACAATTTTAAAAAGGACAAAAATCAAATAATATGCATTGCCTCTCAGAAATATAATCTATGGAGGATACATAGCCATCTTTTTTCCTTATTGCAGTAGGCGTTTAATGTTTTGATTTTCCTTCGCTATTGTTATTTACACTCGTATGTTTTTCTCTGGTATTGTCCTTTACTATTCAATAAAATGTGTGAACTTCAAACTAGACACTAAAGTAAAACTAAAGCCACTACTCTGCACATTTTACTTTCACACACATACAGTATATGTTCCACTTGGACGTACAAAGAAGGGCGAGATTCTGCCAGCACCGAAACCAAGTAACTTTACTCTCTGGATCTACTCATGTTACTACTCACAGTCACTCACACGCGGGTTTTGAAGGATCAGGGCCTTTTAAAGTAACCCAAAACTCTTGGGTTACTTTCGTTGAGAGGGTCAAACTCAACAAGTAAATACTAAAAAGAGGTAAAACTTTCCCAAGCTGGCTTTTTTCACAGATTCTTGGTTTGAACAGTTTATTGGGAATTAATTTTTCTTACACACAACACACTGGAATCAATATATACATAGACACAAATAGAAAGCTAGCTTCCTGGTGTGTCTATGACGTTTGCCAACATGTATTCTCACACAGAGCACATACACAATACACACATTTAAGTCTCTTTTCAGTAAACTTTCAACTTGCTGTAGCCCTTAACTTAGCTTACAGCCTCATAAGCAAAGCCTGGTAATAAATAATGCAGAGAGATTCCATTTACTATAGAACTGTTAAAGTCCAGCAGCATTGAGGAGAACATATACTGAAGGGCAGCCTGCCATCTCCGATGCTCGGCGCCCACCGGTCTCTGCACAGGGAGCACACGGCTTTGCCTGCATCCCGGGGGAGGCACTCCAGTGCCTGCCCAACGGAACTGACAACCTGTGGTGGTGAGTGTTTTCAAACTAGCACCATGATGCAGCGATATTGTAAATCAAACTGGCTCTCCCAGATGTTACCTGAGCTCTCAGGGGGAACTCTGCAGAGAGGCATTACTTCCCATCCACCCCATCCGTCTTTCACTCGCATTCAGCATCATCGCGTGCTGTCTCACATAGCGCTGCCGGGACCTTGAGAATGGAACCCGTGTTCTTAGAGACTGGCTACTATCTGAGAGACCTGTCCCACGTGGACACTGATGCAATAGCCAGATGAAGCATTCAGTTCTAAGGACGTCCCAAGTAGACACGCAGGGCACAGGAGAGGAAAAGATAAAGGGCAATAATTTGCCAGTGGTTGATAAAGATGGACGAATGAGGGGTTTATGCAAAATAAGATCTCTCCCTTACACCAGAAGCTGGGAATGGGCGACAGGGGATGGATCACTTGATGATTACCTGCTCTGTTCATTCCCTCTGGGGCACCTGGCATTGGCCACTGTCGGAAGACAGGATACTGGGCTAGATGGACCTTTGGTCTGACCCGGTATGGATGCTCTTACATTCTTATGTACCACATCTTCAGCCTCAACTGAAACCAAATTATTTCATGGAGGTTGATAAGACTTTGGAGTTTTCTTCCTTCATAAGTGCCTCTGATCGTTGCGAATCAAGAGGCACAAGTGCCAGAATACCTGATTGTAACCATTAGAATAGTTTACACATGAACGAAGGGGATCCTCCATCAGATGAAGACTTTAAGTCAATATTGGATGCCCTTCTAAAAGATCTGCTCTAGTCCAGTTCAACAAGTCATTGGGCTCAAATTAGAATTGCTAGGTGAAGTCCTATGGCCTGTATTACACAGAAGGTCAGACTAGATGATCACAATCTTTCTGGCCTTATAATCTATGGATAGACTTTAGATTTCATCTCTCTGACCTCCTCTATGACATGGGCCAGAGAGCTTCCCTGAATTAATTCCTGTTCGACTACAGCAGATCTTTTAGAACATCATCCAAACTTGATTTAAAAATTGCCAGTGATAGATAGTCCCCCACAATCTTTGGTAAATTGTTCCAGTGATTAATTACCCACACTGTTAAAAAACTGCACCTTTGTTTTCAGTCTGAATTAGTCTAACCATGGGAACTTGCTTAAATAAGACAAACACAAGACAGGCCATAGGTTCAAGGGAGGAAACCTGCAGAGATGGCGGGGGAGGGGATGCAGGGTTGGCCAACGACAATGGTCCAGATATGGAACATATGGAGTCGACCGGATAGAAGGTATCAAGTCAAGAGTTGGAACGGGAGATAGAGAGATGCAACTACTCAGATTGTAAGCTCTCCGGTGCACAGACTATCTTTCTGTTCTGTATTTGTACAGCACCTAGCACAATGGGGTCGAGTCCATGACTGGGGCTCCTGGGTGCTACCGCAATACGAATCATAATAACGAATGGGGAAAACATAACGAGTTAGAGCAAGGGGGAGCAGAGACCTAGGCAGGGCTGAGATTATGCAAGGCCTTGTAGATAAGGGGGAGGAACTTGAATGCTCCATCTCTACCCGTCCAGACCATATCTACTCTAGTGACCAAGAAGCAAATGGCTCCTTTGCTCATTCCCAATTCCCCAAGCCGACACAATGCTGCTATGGGTTAACTCTGCCCACTCAAGTGTATCCCTGACTGCAGATATACTAAAAGAACCAGGATTGTTATTTAAGCTCTTTTTTTTTTAAAGCCACTCCAAAACCCCTGCCTCGAGAGAAGTTGGTTTGGTTTGATGGTGTCACCCGCGGCGAGTGCTTCACCATAGCTGCCCAGCCCGCAATTAGCCAATCAGAACGCTTGAGCGCGTAAGCCCCATTTTACAACAAATAATTGATGAGGTTTGTAATGTTTCACGGTCAGTTGTTCTGTGAAGAGTTCAGGTGCTCATCTTTTCATCACTCCAATGGGTAGGGACAGCATTTCTCTGCCAGAGTACTAATTCCTTGCAGCGCTGCCTGCTATGAAAGTAACTGCCAGAGCAAGCTATTCATCAGTAATTTCATTATCCTATCGAGTTCCTTGCATTAAACTGGTCTCTTCTCAGGCACACAAACAAGCAGATAAAATTGACCCATCTGCAGACAAAGAGAAAGGCTTCTGAGTGGCTTTAATGAACACCAGTTTCAAGAGCAGAACTCTGCCTACATGATGGAGGCATTTTCTTGCCCTAGAAAAGCAATTCTGAAAAAGGTTTGGCCATTGACAGAAAACACAAAGGCAATAGGTATCGCAGTATGAGGTGACGCATCTGAATCGCAGCACACAGTTAGATGGCTGTCAGTACAACTGGTTGAAAAAACATTATATTTGCTGGAAAATATTTGAAACGAAATGAAAAAAATGGTTTCCTTCTTAATTCTTCCACAGACTTCTCCCCTCCTCCCTCCTTTCTTTTTTCCCCTGGAACAGGAGGGGGGAAAGGGGAGGGGAAAGAAAGTAAATGAGAGAAGATTTTTGTTTTTAATCAAAAATACATTGGAAATTTAGATCCTTCCCCACAAGAAAAAAAAAGTGCATTTTCAAAAAAAATAAAAAATAAGCAGCGATAGCTCTCAGTTCAAATGCAATAGGCAGAGACCTGCAAAATTTGTATCCGCATCCGATCCGCGATCCACAAACTTGGTCCGCAGATATCTGCAGATTTGCAGGGCTCTACCAACAGGGCACTGCCCCAATCCTGCAACGAGTCCAAAGTCAAGCCCCATTTCAGGCAAAGGAGACTGCCTGTGAGGAGCCCATTTGGAATTCATTGCAGAGGATGGGCTGAAAATCATCATCCTATGAGGCTGTATTGGTGATCTCTACAAAGTGAGTTTAGGGATGGAGGGTTTCCAACAAATTCCTTAAATATCAGCTTCTAAAAAAAACCAAGAAAACCCCACCCACCACAGTTGGTACTAATTGGTCTCCCTTCCCGACAGTCACAGCACAGAAGCCAAGGATTCAGCAGGCAACCGGAGGCTGAATGAACTCTTCCATGCAATGAACGCAGCTAGTTGGACAAGGAGCGAGGCAGGGTAGTAGCAGCAGGTCAGGGCTGGAGGAAGGGGAGTTAGCTTTCACTCTTGCTACCCAAGCTGTAAAGTGGCAGAAGACTTCCCTCTCCGGTGCTGCTAGCCTGACACCTTTGAGGACCCGCACATTTACTTCAAATCCATGATTTTGTGTTAAATGAATGCATGATGTAATGAGAGTAGAGGGGAGAGAGTCTCTCAGTATTACAGCAGATCCCTTCTGTCGCTTAATCCAAGGCACATACAGTTATACATAGACCTTGCATAGTGACTGGTGGAAAGGGCTACATCAAATACAGAGGAACAATGGTCTAATAGTCAAATACATGACTCATTTTGTATATGCCAAAAAAATTAAATTTGAATTTTGGGGGCGGGACCTTCTGCCGCCGCTGTCGGGGGCGGCATTTCAGGGGTGGGACCTTCCGCCGCCTGGGGCACCGGAAAAGCTGGCGGCGCTCCTGGGTATGCTCACAGGGAACTCATTACAGGATCGGGGCCTAACATCACAACCCTTTCAGGTGTTGCACACACTCCGTACTCACTGACGACAGCTGCTGTGGGAAGCCCTCACAGTATCTGTACCCTACCAGAGTTTGAAATATTGCTAATGAAATGCAAAACTACTCGGGATTTCACGTTTCATCACAATCTCTACAACAGACCCTTTTTTTTTTTTGGGTGGCTAATTTTGCTAAGGTGCACACTTTTGCCAAGCACAAAATAAGCAAAATTAGACCTATTTCTAAGTAAAGAGTGATCTGCAGTGAAGCACAAGAAAAATGGCTTTCGTCCATCTTCTGTGCTAAAATGGCTCTTCTGTCTAAACTACAAATAAGACAAAGCTTTGGGCTGTTCCACTGCATGCAAAGCCAAACATGTCTGTAAAAGCTTCTCTTAAAATAGGGTGACCAGAGGTCCCGATTTTATAGAGACAGTCCTGATATTTGAGGCTTTTTATTATACAGAAGCCTATTACCCCCTACCCCCATCCTGATTTTTCACACTTGCTGTCTGGTCACCCTATCTTAAAACCACCACCAAAAAATCTTGCACGACTGGAATGTGAGTCAAATCTAAACGTTATAACCATAGTAAGATCAGTCCATTGGTTCAATGAGACGTAACCAAAGATTGCACGAAATTAAAGAAGAAAGCTCCCCCTAGTTTACTGAATGGAGGCAAAATATTTCAGTGAGCAACTAAGATGTTAAACTGATGGATCATTAGCAGGCCAAAGGACACATTTTGCTCCCGGACAAACTGGTATAAATCCAGAATAACTCCACTGCAGTCAATGGAGTTAAACTGGGGTAAGCAAGAATTTGGTCCTATATCTGTAACTATCCACATTGGTTGTGTGCCCTGATGCATGGAGTCACTGAAACATAATAGGGTATGGCAGGTACTTATAAGTTACACAAATGGCAACTATTTGCTCAGGCACAGAGAGGTGATGGTGTTTCCTATGAAAGGAAGATAACACGTGCCCAGCAGGCTGGAAAAAGTGATAAGCCCACTTCCTTCCAACTCTCACAGATGGAAGGAAGACAGCACTGACGGAACCGGCACTGATGGAACAACCAGCTCCAGACCTCAACTCTGGACGCTGCAGACACCCTTTTGCCTTGTAAGCATTATGTCCCCATGCACAGTGCCCGATAAAACTCAGACTCCTAATGGTAGTGGCTCACCAGGCCTCGGGAAATGTTCTTCCTTGCTGGGGATTTGGTGTCCTCTGTCCTGGCGCAGATTAGATGCAGCAAATAGGCAGATCTTTTTACTGCATCGTCACCGCACTCAGACAGGCCTGAGGAAGAGGGACTAGGAAAGGTGAGTTCTGGACTGTCAGATCAAATCCAGGGACCCAGCACTAATATTGCCACATTAGAAATAGCGGAATCATCTTTAGTCCCCTCCTGAGACCCACAGGAGAAGGCTGGCAGCAGGCTAGATGGAGAGTCCAAAGCCTTGGAATTTGCTGCCTTCTTTGGAGAGGACTGGGAGTTCTGTTATGCTGATTTTTCATTGATGTAAATCAGTGCACCCCCGCAGCTGCTCTAATGCTGGGATGGAATTAGATGCAAGGGAGACCTGAGCTCAAGGGGGAAGGTGCTTGTAGGCACCCAGGAACTGAAGGAAACTAGACATTGACTAACTAAAAATAAAATCACATCAAATAAGAACAACATTTCTCTGACATATCGTAGCTCCCAGAGCCCAGCAGATAAATACTTTGACACTTTGTTCTTTTGTCAAGATTCTCTTCCTCCATCCAAGTCACTGCTTGACTTCAAAGGAGCCTCAAGCTACTCTGGAAAGACTAGACACATTCCCATCGGAGGAAGATCTGTTATCAGAGGGTTTCAAAGGCAAGAGTACTTCTACCTGCATTAATGCTGCTGAAGCAAAGGCTTGTGGCGTCGATGGATCCAAGAAGAAAATTAAACAGGACATATCTATAAAAGATGAGAATTTGTCCTGCGAATACAAAATCTAGGGGAAGAAAAATAAATCAAAAATGAAGGGCATATACACTACATGAAAAGTACAAAGCTAATTAATATCATAAGCAAGAAGAGCAGGGATGGATGGTCTTGTGGTTAGGGAATATGAGTGGCACTATAGAAACCTAGTGTCTATTCCCAGCTCTGCTACATCTGTGACACTTTGGGTGAGTCACTTAACCTCTCTGTACCTCAACTCCCCATCTATAGACTGTAGGCTATTTAGGACCGGGGCTGTCTCACCACGTTTGTACCGCACCTTTCACAACGGGACACTGAGCTGAGCTGCTGCCTAAGTCTAGGCACAGCCATAAGACACATCATGAGAGGGAGAGAAGAGCATCTCAGTAACAGAATGTGAACTTTAAGAGTGAGCAACATTCCATGTGTGCAGAACCAAGGGCAAATCCTGTGAGGTGCTGAGTGCTCGTGTCTCCCACCCATTGCAGAGCAGAGGCAGCTGGCACCCTGCAGGACTGGGCCCTTAACAGGGGGAAAAACCTCCAATTCCACTTTCAGAATGCAACAATTCCACAATCCTCCCTCCACTGTCTGTACGTGTGTGTGTGTACACACAGAGCACAAGACACACACAAACAGGCCCGAATGTTCACCTCTGCATACCGATGAGAAAATATTGGATGGCATAGGGGGGAACCACCACCCAACACATAACAACAATCACCCAAATAAAAAGGTTTAGTGCTGATTGCAGCAAACAGAACAGCCTTTGCAAGAGGACGCATAATGCAAAATAAGAGAACCTCAGCTACTGTTGCTATGACAATGCACAACACCCTTGCGCCTGTTCTTGTGCCCAGCTTTCTTCAAACAGGGATAAGCATTACACATGGGTTATTCAGTGCTACAGCCTATCAGCATGCAGAGGACTTGCTCAGGTTATGGGGACAGACATCAAAACGAGGTTAGTTTCTGCCCATACTTACGTGAATGTTTGCAAAGTATAAACAGAGTGTGAAGGGAACAGCTGAGCTTTGCTTCCAGGGTTTGAGATCACAACTGCATCTGGTAGATCTTTTATCAAGGATTTCACTGCTGTTCTAATAATGACTATACAGACAGGGTATGTGCAGTATATTAATTAACTCTATTAGGATTAAGAATAACTGGGGGAAATTCTATGCCCTCTGCTATGCAGGTGGTGAAATTAGGGGTATGTCTACACTAGAAACTTAAATCGACCTACACTAGGTCGACTTACAGCCACCGCAGTAGGCATGTCCACACTACTCTCCTTGGGTCGGTGGTGCACAGTCTTCACCAGGAGGCCTTCCACCCACCTAAGAGGGGCAATGTGGGGAGCCGAGAGCCCAGTCTCTCTGCTCCGCTGGCAGCTCCCTGCCAGGAGCCTGGCTGCCCCACAGGCTCCCAGCGGGCTGCTCAGGGCTTCTCATCTCCCCTTTCCTCTCTAGGAACAGGGGGGAAGCCGACCAGGGCTTCTCAGGCCAGCTCCCCGCCGGGAGCGGGATCCAGCCACCCAGCTCTACAGAGGAGCGGGGGGCCGCTGGGCCCTAGCTCCCCAGCTTTCTTGTCAATTTCATGGCTCCTGTCGTGAAATTGACAAGGCAGCCAACAGCCAATGTAAGTAACACAATGTCTACACACTAACTACACTAACATAAGCCCTACGCCTCTCGTGGAGGTGGTGTTATTATGTTGGGCGCTTACATCGGCAGAAGCAAGGCTGTAGTGTGTACACTGACATAATTAGGTCAACGTAAACTGCCTTCGGTCACCCTAACTGTGAAGTGCAGACCAGGCCTGGATCATCATAGTGGTCCCTAATAACCAACTCTCCATGAGCCTCTCTGATTGGGAGGAGAGAACTCTGCAGAAGTTTACTGATTATAAAAATATTTTGATGAATACAACAGGAGTGCGTTTGACTTCTAAGACACATCAAAAGAATATTTTTGCTTATACAAGCTCGGTATTGCAAGTAGAAAGAAAGAAAACACTAGGAAATCCTTGTACATTGAGGTATAAAATAAATACCTATTTCCCTGTATATTTACACAGTGCATTTCCAACTCAAAGAATATTGCACTCTAGCTTTGCTATCTCAAATTTATATGTACGTACACACACACACACACACACACTCACTCACTCCACGCCATCCGCCACTGGTGCAGGATGAAATATCCCTTAAACAAGCATGAAATGAAGATGACTTTATTTAGTTGATGTGGCAGGGTGGACTGTAAGGAGGCAGGCTAAAATCACCACCACGGGAATTTGGCCAGGAAACTAGTGGTATGTCTACACTGCAATACAACACCTCTGGCTGGCCTATGTGAGCTGACTCAGGCTCCTGGGGCTATAACACTGCAGTGTAGACGTTCGGGTTCGAGCTGGGGCCCAGGCTCTGGGACCCCATGAGGGGGAAGGGTCCTAGAGCTTGGGCTCCAGCCAGAGCCCAAACGTCTCTACCTCAATTTTAGAGCCCCGCAGCCCAAGCCCCATGAGCCTGAGTCTGAGTCAGCAGACCTGGGCCAGCCACAGGTGTTCTATTGCAGAGTAGACATACCCTAGGGCACCAGGGTTACCCTTTCCCACCCTCCATTACAAAAGATGCCCTGGGGTGTTTACCAGAACTCAGTTCTACATTTCACCTGAAAACACAGTGGCAGATGACAGAGGCCATATTGATCATGTCATTCGGGGAGGTTCCTAACACACACATGTGCAAAACTGCACCGTAAGGTAAAGAAATGGGCTCTTCCCATTCTGCATAAGGAGAGATTGTCTCTCCGTTCTACTTGTCTGAACTTGGCCAGACAAGAAAAGCTTGTTTGGTGGGAGCCTAATGCAAGAGCCGGAAGTGGGTGTGGACTTGATTGTAACAATGTCTCTCCATCTCCCGAAACCCACTCTTGTGTGCAGTTCTTCTCTGCCCTATCCTTTTTCTTAGCTGGTTTGCAGCATCGCTGAGTGTGACAAGCCTGGCTTACATCTCCTGAAAGCTAGGCCAATGAGGAGCGCTAGGTACATCTTCCTCCCCTGGGAACCTTGCCTTCCAGCAACCACGCTTGGCTGCACGTACACGACCTCCTGAATGTTTACGCTCGCAGATATCTGCTAGCCAGCAAGGTGCCCACAAAAAGGCCCTAGGGCACAGGCAACAAGTATATATCGGCCAGGTAGGCAACACGCTACGCAAGCTCTGTGTGGCCTGTCTACTGTAGGAAGAACTTCCTCTGACAGTAACGAAGCATTACCACCTCCAACATCGCCACGCTTTATACCAGCGATGCTGCATGCAGCGAGAAAAAAACCCACCCTGAATCTTTTCACATTGAAGGGAACAAAGACTCAGTTTATGGATACTTGGCAACTGTCAGCAAGGCCATACGTACCACAGCTCACCCCAGCTTCAAACAGAGCCGAGGTGTACCAGAGCCCGGCCCTAGCATAAGCAAAGCAAGCCACTAACATCCGGTGCTTTGCACCACTGCACCAGCCTGAAAGCACAGTAAGCTGCACTAATACGAATCACCGGTTTGTGCCACCTCCCATTGAGTGCAACAATTACCACACATCTCCAAAGGCAGAGCGGTGTCTATGCTAGAGGTTTACACTGGGCCCTGAACACCAGTGGGTGTAACCAGGAGAACCCCGCCCCCACTGCCACAGTGCAGACATGCCCCAAACCTGTGCTTGCTCCACAAGATCATTTGCACTCCTGGGATGATTGACAACCTGTCAACACGACACCCAAACACCTCTGAAAATTAACTTCCATGTGTTTCTGCTGCCACAAACCTTGGTGAGAATCGCAGGGGAAACAAAATCAAAAACAGGGTTGCGGTTCTCTCTTGAAAATCATATTGAATTCAATTCCACCTTGGTAGTGCATTTGGTGGGAGCAGCAAAGGGACCATGTGCATGTGTGGACCCTAAGGCAGAAGCTGGCCCAAGATTCATGATAAACGATTACAGCTGAAACATCATGGAGTTGAAAACCAAAAGACAATCAAAGTCAGCTGCTGCCTCCGAGAAGGAGTTTGAAATACATTCGTACTTTGAACATTTTCCAAACTTCCAGTCAAATGATTGCCTACGAGGATGGATGCAATTTTCTGCCACTTCCAAAGGGTTAATCAGACTCAGAACTTCTCTAGCACTTTACATTTTCACAGTGTTATACAGCCATAAGTATATAAACACCAACAGCCACCTGAGAGGTGGATAAGTGTTAACCCCAATTTATAGACAGGGTACAGAGGTTACATGAGTGGCCCTAGGCTGCTTTACAAAGTCCAGGGCAGAAACAGGACTAGTCCACAGGAGCTCCTTCCTCCTCTACTCAACCCACTTGCCTTATAGGTGACAAGAGAGGGAGATAGCATAAGGCTCCTGCCTATCACAACGATGTAGTCACAGTTTGCAAGAGAGAGGAGCTTTCATCTGTCCAGGAGCCACGCCCATTTTAAGATCCACACATCTGCTGCATAACCTGCCACCCAGCACTCTGTGCCAGCAAAGGGCTTTCATTATACAGGCCAAGCCAGCCAGGTTAGTTTGCTCGGTCTCCTTGCTGCCCCCCACACCCATACTACTCAAGTGTTCAGGTTACATCTCCTGCTATTGCAATACCGAAGGCTCAGTCTCTCCGTCAGGTACAAACTGTAGCTGCACTAACAGGGCATCATCGGTTCTTACACTGATCTTCACAAGTCACTATGGGCTTGTCTCAGCTGGGAATACAAGTGGTCCTTTAAAATGTGTTAGCTAAGATGTGTTGATTAGTGTATTTTTAAACACCACAGAGCAACTAGTGTAGACGGGGTTTTTAATGTTAGCCCTAGAGTAGACTCTCCACTGCTCTGACTGCATCCTTAGGCTTCCCCTCTAGAATAGACCAAGATCAGTTAACACATTTTTAAAGGTGTCAAACCCTGTCTACCCTAGGTGCTGAGTGGTAAAAGTATGTTAGCACATTAGCTAACATGCTTTAAAATACCACTCAACACCTAGTACAGACAGAAGCCGTATTTGCAGAGCTGTAGGTTCCCTCAGCTCCACTGGTGCAGAATCCAAGTTGTTCACTGGGAAGTGTGAAAGGTTTCACACCTTCAGATCCCTGTAGACAAGCATCCAAGGCCTTGTCTCCACTTGGGGGGGGGCGGGGGGAGGCATAGTTTTAACATGTTAGTTGGGAGAGGTAAACCTGGAGCTCCCACCCTAGGGATTACTCTGACCAGCTGATGTGTGAGAATTCCAACTTGCCTTGTCTATACTAGGATCTTAGCAGGTGTTAAAATACACCTATTTTCCTAGCGTAGATAGGGTCCGAGAGTTAAGACACTGGCCCCAATCCCCTAGGGAGCTGCCGCAGCAGTTCAGAATGCACTCCATACGTTAAAGAATTTGACCCTACATTATCACTGCGTTAGGCCTGCAATTATGAGACCATGACTATGTCCACATAGCAGTGCTTTACTAGGATAGAAATACCGGTATACTTTGCCGGCAAAGCGCTCCTACTGTGGACGCAGCTATACCAGCTAAGCTGGGCTTTGTACCAGTACAGTAAAAACACCCTCCACGAGTGAAATAAGCTATACCAGCAGAACTGCAGCTTTGCCTGCACAGATGCAGCGGCACTAGGGACTTCTGCCAGCATAACTACGCCAGTCAAGGATCCCACCTCTTTATACCCCGGACTGACATCGGTATGCTGGCAGAAGGCTGTAGTGTAGCCCTGGCCTGTTAACTTACGCAGACGCACCTCCGGGCCCAATTCTCCATTGCCCTGCACCCTGTGCAGCCATTTACACCCCTGGAAGCAAGTTTCGAATGCTCCCTCTCCCCTTTGGCAGCATTTTACGCATACTGCACCCTCGCTTTGCACTGGTGCAAATGGTTGCCTAGAGTGCCTAGGGAGGTTGTGGAATCTCCATCATTGGGGATTTTTAAGAGCAGGTTGGACAAACACCTGCCAGGGATGGTCTAGATACTCAGTCCTGCCATGAGTGCAGGGGACCAAACTAGATGACCTCTCGAGGTCCCTTCCAGTCCTATGATTCTATGATCTAGTAGCATTTTACATCCACTTTGCACTGGTTTAAATGACAACACAAGGTGCAAGGCAGGGCAGAATCAAGCTCTCTCCCTTTCTGGCTATAGCCTAGTCCACATCTTATTTTCATGCCAGCATAAATATGATGGTTAGGGGTGTGATTTTTTACCGATATAGTTATACAGGTACAACCCCTAGCTTGGGTGCAGATATACCAATAATAGTATCTTATTCTGGTATCATTTATTCCTCATCCCATATGGGAATAAGATATGCTGGTCTGAGCAATTTTATATTGGTATCATCGCATCTGCACTGGGGGTTGTACCACTCTACCTATACCAGAATACCGTTATAACGGTGTAACTTTTGAGTGTAGCCAGTAGCGGCGCCAGCTCTTCCGGCGCCCTAGGCGGCGGAAGGTCCCGCCCCCGAAATGCCGCCCCCAACAGCGGCAGCAGAAGGTCCCGCCCCCAAAATTGAACGGACGGCCAGGGCGCCGGCGCCCCCAAAATAGCAGCGCCCTAAGCGACCGCCGAGGTCGCCTAATGGGTTGCGCCGGCCCTGAGTGTAGCCAAAGCCTGAGACACTCTGGCTGGTGTTCAGCATTTCAAAACGTTCACATTTCTCTCTCTTCAGAACAATCGCATCAGGTTGCAAAAAGTTCTCCTAACACGAGGGCACGCTATGCTCTTAAGAAAAGGTTTTCTGGTAGCCGATAACAAAAGAGATCTAAATAGACAGACCAGCGCTTTCATCCAGAGGCAAGGGGTTTTTAAAGCCCGAGAAGAAACTCTGTGGAATCTACCAGAAGAAAATGACGAGATGACCAACCCTCAGGGTTTGCACACAGCCCTCCTGCTAAATTTTGGTCCTGTTTTAAAAAAGCACCAAGGAACGTTTCATGAAGGTCTAAGCCCTGGGCTGTTCTCATCCTGTCTCATCTGCTGAGGGACAGTGTCGAAAAGCTGTCTGCAGGCATTCAAGGAAGCCTGAAGGTCAAGGAACTAGAAACAAGGCCTTGCGTGCTTCATAAAGAGAGGCCCTAGTATCTTTCATCACAAATTACCATTCTAACCAGCTCCTTGACAGCCAGCAGCTCAGTCCCTAATGTTGGGTTCTCGGAGATGCTGTGACGTTGCTAGGCATGGTTGCTAGGCAAAGGCACACATGCAGTTGTTTAACTGCAGTTCCGTCACAGGGCCGGCTATTTAAAAAAATAATATTACAGATACACATTTTTTTTTTAAATTAATTTAAAGCCAAACAACTAGCCACCAGTTCGGAACCTACTTCATCTGAAAATGACCTTACATGACACAGGTTTACTGAGGGTCACAAAGAACGCTGTTCCCCCTCTTCCTTTGCAGCATTCATGCCATCAGTATTCAGCAACACAGATTGCTTTCCGCTGCACCGCAGGGCATTCGGCCATTGCAGGAAGCCAAGGAGAGTGGGGCGAGGAAGAAAAGAGACAGCGCCAACCCGAAGCAGGCATGACTCTTCCCGCAATGGGCCTGAGCCACAAATATTGGACCTAGATTTTGATCTTGGGGTGCTTTGCTCCAGGGCTTTGGTTTGGGCACATCTGTAATATTATAACAAATCTAGTGGTTGTGTAAGTTTTCCCACTTGACTGCAGCACTTACAGTCCTCAAACTCCCACCTGTCCTGTTGCAAGCAAGCATTTTTGGGCACACACACACACACACACACACACACACACACACTATCTAAACTCAATGACACTCACCCTACGTGGCAGGAAGCCTCCTGCAGGACAGGTAAAACATTAAAACTCCTTAACTAGATCTTCCTGTTCCAGAAGCATGAGCCATTTCCACATGAACTAAAAGGGGGGATTATATTCAGCTCTGAGAAGTGTGAAGCCTAAACCCCAGGGTTGAGCACTTCTCATTTCATCCACCACAGGGCAGTGAGTGCACAGGTAGCACTGCAGTGCACCTGACTCTCCACTGCCCTGCATATCTTGTGCAGTCATTTACATCAGCACCAAGTGAGAGTTTCACATCATTCCCATGCATCACATATAGGAATGCAAACGAGAGTCAAACACTAACCTTCTGCTCTGGTAGCGTTTGCACAGGTGTGAATGACTGCACAGGGGGCAAAGCACTAAAGAATCAGGCCCAATAAGTTAAACAACTTCTTTGGAAGAGTTGAACACACAAAGTGAATATGCTCCCCCAGAGCTAATCTTCTGTGGCAGACGAGCCATGCAGGGCACTGATGCAGGCCAGCCTTACACAGGGAATACTTCAATACGGATTAATTAAAACAAACCACAAAAACAACCACCTCTTCTCCTCCATCCAACCTTCTCCAGCCACTGAGACTTCTCCACTCTTAAAAGAGTTCTGACAACTTTTTATAAAGTTCTCTCCTTTAGCCTAATCTCCAACCACCAGCCAGATAAAAGAAGAATGAACGTGAGCCCAACTGGAAACTCTGAACACTTTTTTTTTTTTTGGAAGCTCTGAACTTGCCGTGATGCTTCCCGGGGTCCCCAGGGCTCTGAGCTCCCTTGCTGCCATGTGCCCGCAGTGTGGACACTTGCAGTGTTCACAGATTCACTGCTTCCAAAAGGTGCAGTGCCCCCCAGACTTGCCAGTTTCATCTCACACCACCACTTTGCTTAACACTTAGCACTTAGCCATGAGCATAGTGAAAAGAAATATTCGTTTATTTAATGAAGTACAGAGAGTCAAGTGATAGAAAGTATTAGACACAAATGATTACATTTAAAACACAACTAACACGTGTTCTAGATCTTAGACTTGCGTAACTAGATCGTTTTATTTCTTGCAGAGCAATGCTCACCCAACGTCCTGCCAGCTTTTTACAGCTAAGCTTGGCAGTGCCCCTCCGGTCATAAGGCAAACCCGCTATTTGCTTGCCTCCTTAATGAAGAGCCCAGGGTGTACCTTAGTGAAGAACCCTCGATGGACACCACCAATCCATTGCCTTTACCCCTAAACAGGAACATCTCCTGCCATTTGTTTCTTCCTGTAAAATTTCCTCTCTTGAAGATTTCACAAAGTCTTGATTAGCGTTTGGCTCAGTATACAAACAGGCATTCATTGCGAAGTAGACAACGCCCAACCCACATGACCAGATAGAGATAAGCAACTGTTACCTCTTGCTTGAAAGGAACCTATCCGAGATGTGTCACCTCCTGGTTACCTGCCCCTATGAGCACAATTTTCAGTGCAGACACAGAACTCCTTATATATAAGCCATACACACATTTCACAGTGATTACGATGACCAGTGGACTACTGGCACATGCCACCCTTTAGTGAATTATAATGCATGTATCCGACCAAGGGGATCCCTATGCAACTCTATGCACCTCCTGTGCCCACTGCCAATTGATATCAAAAGGTTCCTGGGTCACACTGACCTAGCATCCCCACCCTCTCCACCAATCATAATTTTTCATTTTTGCTTCCAGGTCCAAGATGGGAACGGCATGCTGATTCAAGTTGCTTCAGGAAGGCAAATAACCTGTGGGATAACTCATCCAGGGAGGTAATGAATTCTCCAACACTTGGAGTCTAAATCAGAGTTGGATGCTTTTCCAAGAAATGCGATCTAATTTAGTGGTTCTTTACCTCGTCCATACCCTGACCACAAGTTACAGTATCCTCCTGGCATAAGTTTCAAGAAAGTGGAGGGTGGGTATCATCTAGCTATAAACAAAAGGCGAGTGGTTGCAACCCCCTAAAGCCCCCAATGGGTCAACAACCAAGGATGAGAACTCATGCTCTTGTTCGACCAAAAGTTGTTGGGCTAAATGCAGGAATCACTGGGTGAATCTTCATGCCCTGATTTACTTAGGAGTATCTAGTTTGCCCTTCTGATGTTCCTTTCTGGTGTTAATACCTGTGTGAGCATTCTCTGATGGAAAGGCACAGGAGAATACTAAGGCACTACACTAAGGTTACAAATGGAGGAAGCATGGTCTGGTACTTGAAGCAGAAGTCAGGACACTGTCTCATCAGCAACTGGCTCTTCCACAGAGTTTCTGAATGACCTTGGACAGGTCATTTTCCTCTCTACATGCCTCAGACTCCGCACTGGCTAAAGAGCTCATACTCAACTTTCCTAATTCACAGGGCTGTTGCGTAGATTAATTAGTGTTTCTCAGGCATTGTGATATCCTCTGTTGGAAGTTTAAAGAATTTTAAAAAATGCCACTGATGAGACTATTTGGCATTAAAATCCTTAATGTTTGATAGAACTTCCTAGAATACGGCAGAATTAAGCTAGCATGGTGGTGATGTTCTGACCTCATGTGCAGGTACTAAAAACTCCATGAAAAAGGATGTTCGCACTGTTTCTGGCCCACTAGGAGGCACTCATGAAGTTGCAGATGCAACCAGTTCAGAGAGCTTGGATAAAAGCATGTGAACACGAGAATGCTCATCTGCGCCCAACCTTTGAGCCTTCTGAGGTTCACCATGGACAGTGACAGCTGGGTGAAGACTCCAAAAAGCTTTCAGCAACTAAAATATAGCTTGTCTGTTTGTGCCTCCTGAGTTTGCTTTCCATAAACTCATTTACTACAATATTCATGTTGCAGGAATGCCCATGGACAGCAAATTTTAAAATTTTAAAATTTTAAATTTTTTAGCTTGTTAAAAAAAAGCTAAAGTGGGTCAGGACTACACGTTTTGTCTAAAGCTTTCAAAAAAAACTTCGGATGAAAAGTGATATTTTTCTACCCATGCTGGTAAATACTCCATTTCCAGAGTTAGCTTCATCCAACCAAGAAATAAAAATAAATATCACCATGTGACCCACCTACCCATTTAAAACAAGCTAACAGAAGTTGGCTTCTGAATATTTGCAACAAATCGAACACTCAACAAACAGTTCAAAAACTCCCAACAGCCCTGTAATTATTTGAAGAAATAATTTTGATGAAATTGTGAACTTTGCATGGACAATTCACACACAGGGGGAAAAGAAGTCACTCGCTACAAGTTATTTGCTTAACTACTGACAAGCAAGGCAGTTATCCCAATATTCTGCCCAAATGGCCTCTTCTCAAGAGATGCAATTTTCTCCTTCAAAAACTCTTTCAGAATTGTCTCTTAATCAATCCCGACTGCTCCCTTAGCTCCACGACTCCTTCCTACATAGCCTTTGTCAGCATAATAGTAATAATATCAAGTACTTATATAGCCATTTTCATCTTCAAAACACTTTACAAGCATTAACCAATTAATGCACATTCTTCCCATGCGGTCTCCAGTGTTACTCAAATCCTCATTAGGTTTTCTCTGTGATTTCCTGTCACGGTTTTTCAAATGTCCCTGGTTAACCTCTGATAGAATGCAACAGTCAACAGCTTCCTTTGGCATTTCTTCCATGTCTTACATTTAGAACTGGGCCAGAGTTGGCAGAAAGTTCCTACATTCCACCTCGCGATAGCACAATGGCTTTGAATCCAAACTCATAGGTTCAAACATTTTTGATGCAAAACCGGAAGCTGGCCCAAGAGAGGAAGGACAATCTTGTGGTTAAGGCACTAGGCTGGGACTTAGGAGATTTGGGTTCAACTCCTGCCTCTCTATACACTTCCTGTAAGAACTTGGGCGAGTCCTTTAGGGTCATTTTCAAAAGTGCCTAAGTGAATTAGAATCCTAAGTCCCATTTTTGAAAGTTGTTTTGGCACTTGGGGCAGATTTACAAAGGGATTTAAGAACCAAAAGATGCAGGCAGATGTCTAGTAGGATTGGCAGAAGCGTCTCAGTTTGGCACCTAACCTGTTTAGGTGGTATTATATTTCCCGCTAGGCATCTTTAGGCATCAAAATACCCTTGTCAGTCTGGTGCCTACAAGGCTAAGTGTCGCTGGTAGTCTTTGGAGCTTTTGAAAATGTCACCCCTCTTCCATCAGTAAAATAGAGACAATGATACCACGCTTTGTCTATTTAGATTTAAGCTCTTTGGGTCAGGAACTGTCTCATGTGTCTGTGCAGCACCAAGCATGCTGGGGCCCTGACCTAGGTGGGGGCTTCCAAGCCCTTCTGTAATACAAACATTTTAATAAGAATAATACAATCCAATTTCAAACGGGGTTTGCCTTGAATTGTGCGATCCATTTCAATTGGAGAGGGAAAGCAAAACTCAGAGCTGAGCACCATCAAAATTAAAACGAAAAAGTTTGCACAAATTCCCGCAAACTGACTCCACTCATGGAGGCAGAATTTTTATGCAGCCTCATTTATAAAGGCACTAATTATTATCATCCCCAAAACAAGTTTTTCTATTTGTGTTTCAATTATTTTGCAGCAGAAGGATATTTGCATTTAAATGGCTTACACGCCATATTCAAACATATAAAGGCACTTTCAGCTCAGGTGGTGGGGGTCCATTTCTCTGAAGAGAAAAATAGAAAGGGGGAAAAAAACAGGATTTAGTTTTGAACCATCTGACAAATCACAGAAAAAGGCTAATTTATAGATTCCTGCCTGTTAGAGGCTCATTCTTGCTTAGTTTTTGTACTCTTTTATTTTAAACAAACAAACAAAAATGTCACCCTGGGGGGACAGATTTAAAGCAAGCTGTGATTTCATTCATCTCTATTAACTATGAAGCAAAGTGTCAATCTACAAAGATCAATGAACTCTTAAGGTCTCTGACCTAGTTCCACCTACCATCAAGCTAGCTATGTATATGGCCTCCATATTAATAAATAATACCTACCTCTCATGTCACTCTTTTCATCAGCAGTTCTCAAAGCACTTCACAAAGGAGTTCAGTATCACTATCCCCATTTTATTGATGGGGACAGTGAGGCACAGGGCGGTGAATGACTTGCCCAACATCATCCAGCAGGCCAGTGGCAAAGCTGGGAATAGACTCCATCGCTTTGACGCTTGAAAGTCTCAAAAATGTTTTACCCTCGGTGAGGCAGGAAAGTGCTGTCATCTCCATTTTACAGATGGGGAACTGCGTACAGGGAGATCATTATCTTGGGAATATGTTCTTATTTAGAAATGTGTCTGATCTGAGCTCAGATGGAGTTGCAGCCATGGTTCTGATTCAAGTCTCAATCTCTGGTAGATGTCCCTAAGCATTAGTGTAGCAATCTGATTGTTTCTGACTGTAGCGTCCGAGCATCACACAATCTTCAGTTATTTATCCTCACAACTCCCCTGTGAGGCTAGGCAGTGCTGTTATCCCCAATTTACTGTTGGGAAATGGAGGCACAGAGAGAGTAAGTGACTCGCCCAAGGTCACACAGGAAGTATGTGGCAGAGCAATAACTTGAACCCAGCTCTCCTACACCGTTCTAGGCTAGCGCCCTAACTACTGGACTACTTTTGCCAGTGACTACTGCCCAGTTTCTCGATGTATAAAATTATTGTCCTTGGCAAGCTCAAATACCACCCTCTTAAAAAGCACTCAGTTATTTACTGCTGCAATTTTCTTATTTTCTCATCTATACAAAAGCACATGGGACATTTATGAAGTGCTTTGAGATCTTCCACCAAAAGCACTACCATAAGTACACAAATGCTAACTATTACAATACAAAGTCATCTGAATTACAGAGAGACATGCAAACAGTGGAAAATACTGCCTGCAAATATTTGAGATATTAATCAAATTTTGTCTTAATTCTATTCAGGACTCTTTTGTGTTTGTTTTCTGAGAATATTCCAGCACTGGAGCTTTACAAGCAAATAGGAAATATCCACATCGAATAGTCACTGAAAGTGAATCTCAAATTGTATACTAAATTGCAAAATTCACAACTCACTCTGTCCAATCTGGGGACAGAAACAAGAGCACATGACTTGTGTGGCTAAACAACACAGTTCAAACTTTCGATTTGAGAGTATCTGCAACAAACTTTGTGTGAACAGGCTAAGAACTGTTTGCAGAATAAAACTTTATTTAATTGAACGTTTGAAATGATTGTGGAAATTCCCAGTCTCTTCATGGATCATTCACACAAAGTAAAATTTGAATTCTTCATTGCAAACTATTAGCTCTGCTCTAAACGTAAGTGCTCCTCTGTTCAAATTATTTCTTCTTAACTGACTGAGGCACTGAAATTTGACTTATTTTAGCACATTGGAGTCAATAGATCCTTTTTAAGAAAATTCTCGCTTTTGGTGCTCATCTTGCATAGTTTACACACAAGTATTCCACCAACTTCAATGAACTACTCATGTGCGTGAGCTGTAAGTACATGTGTCATGCTTGCTGGTTTGTGGTTTACATGTAGGTCTAAATAAAAAGGTCTTGGAATCTGTTTCCACTACTATCATTTAAAGCCTCATTTTCCTCCTTAGACACATTCTATTTAATCCTAGTTCTCAATCCAAAAAAAGATCAATAGCTCTCTTCTCAAATTTACATAGCTTTCAATTGAATAGTTACCACAGGGTGAACTTTTTTAAATATATATATATAGTCTCATTTTCTACCTGTGCTCCTGTAAAGAAAAATAATATCCCTCAGTTTGATGTTCCTAGGGGTGAAAACGGCTATAATTTATTCTCTAGTTTAAGACTGTCACAGTGATTAGCAGGAACAAATGACAGACCCTTCTGTAAAACATTAGCTGCTTGCTCACTTAAAATCCTCTGAAATAGACTCACTCTTCACACAAAGCCTGCAAGCTGGGAACTGATTCTGCTATTCATCCACACAGCCTGTGCCACATGGACTGCACAAGATTCTGTTCCATGCCATGCTCATGTAAAGGAACCAAGAGTAGGATTGAGGGAAGGTAGCTCAGTCTTCTTGGCTTCTCTGTCAAATGCACTGCTGCTCTTTTTCCAGATGCTGAGGGCACAAGGACTTCATCCAAAAGCCACTAAATCAACAGAGAGACATCAACGACCTTTGGCTCTGGCACCAATGCCCTTTTGGAGCTGGACTATCTAAGGTACTGCTAAGGATCCTGTTACCTTAGTGTCATAGAAACTTAGGATTGGAAAGGACCTTCTGGATCATCAAGTCCAGTCTCCGGCGATCACAGGCAACCCTGTCATATAATCCGATCTACAAACTTCTTAAGCTCCATCTTAAGGCCACTTATGTGGGTGGTTCTCATTACTCCTAGTGGAAGAACATTCCAGAACCTCCTTCCTCTGATGATTAGAAACCTTCTTCTAATTTTCAGCCTAAGTTTACTCATGGCCAGGTTATACCTATTTGTTCTTTTCCCAACATTGTCCTTTAACTTAAATAGCTCTTTGCCTTCCGTACCGTTGACCGGCCTCTGGCATTTGGATCATCTTGTTGCCTAACCCAGCTCAAAGCAGAGCTAGAGAACCAAGGGGTTAAAAGGTTAAAAGGACCAAGGGGTTAAAAGGTTGCTGTTGTGAAATGTTACGGTGACAAAGTCCAGACAAAGCCTGAAGTGTCAAGGGTGACATGAACACCAATCCCCTACAAATTGATCTGAGAGCACCTACTTATTTCATGCAGCCTTCAGGACAAGAACTGTTTTCTGACACTATTCACCTGGGACAGAACCAAATGATCTAGAAGTGGAAAACTCCCTCAGTCTTCCATCGACTTGAACAACAACAAAGTTGCCATGAGTGACTTTTCTACAGCTATTCTACGCTGTCAACTACCCTTCTACCACTATGCCCCATCCCTGGTCTCCTTTCATTTTTAAATCTCTGTCAGTCATTTTCTCTACCAGACCAGCTGGAAGGACTCTGCAGATGACTGTAATTTTACATTTAAAAGCAAGTTCTATTTACTATTGATCTACTTGTGTGGTGATATAGCTTTGGCATACTCCATTAACAGAAAATACGATGTTTCATCTTGGCTGCAAAATTGGGGCCTAATTCTGCAGAGGCTTAAGCTTGTAAGTAAGGGGGCTGCTCATGGCCTTAAGTCTTTTCAGAAGCTTTCCCTTGAGTGTAACATTTTAAACATCTGATTAAAAATAAAACATGGTCATCAGATACAGCTTCCCCACGTCTACAAAGATGAGAATTTCAGGAGCTGACACCATTTTATTATTAAACATGTTGCACCTTTCTCTGATGCTTAACTTTAATGAAAATATTCCTGGATGGCTGCTGACAGATGTCCAGGGTCCACAATCACTGCCTAACCTTTATATAATGGATACAAGAAAAACAATAGAGAGACGATCAATACGCTGTGTGATATGAGCAACATCTTTAAAAATGCTGTCGGTTCTCAAAAAGCACGGGGTTTCATTACTTTTACCAGGAAACATGCTTCCTATTTGGAAGGAAATATATTTTTCTTGATAGTATTATTCAGTATATCCAACGGGAAAGGAACACTGAATTGTGCCTTTGCTAGAGTAGAAATGAGCTTCCACTTTTCTGTGCCTACAACTTGGCATTAACGTCTCATCAAATGTCAGATCAAGCTTGGTTCTAACAGTGGGCCTGATTCTCCTCTTACATTCAGCAATGTAAACCAGGTGTAATTCCACTGAGCCCAATGGAGTTTCAGAGACATAAAACAGGCAAGGGAGAGAACAGAGTGAGGCCCAGCTACTTTTGAAGGTGCAGGGCTAGCTTTCCTCAGTGATGCTTAAAACCAAGCTGGAGTGTTTAATTTCAACTAGGAGAGCATTAACAAAGGATTATCATGGTAAGTGATTAGATCTCTTAAGTTTGGGAACACTGATTCGCACACTGCTAACAAAAGAGGAGGTTGGGAAAGTGTAACAAAATCTAAGAAACCGCACAATGGTTTTAGATGGAGTGTTTTTCCTCGCCAGAAAGATACAACCTTTTACAGTGATCTGGGTACAAAAAAATAAAAATAATCCTTAAGGAGGCAGCCTCTCCACACAGCTATGGATTTATGCAGTAATCCCCAACACAACACTCACTAGTTTCTGCCTCCACAGAAGCAGTGGTTCATCCACAATCAATCCTAATTCTATCTTACTTTGAAACATTCTTGTATTTTCCACCCCCAACTTAATAAAAGTAGAGTTTCTAAATCTTCTTGTCATCCTTACTAAATGAGGGAAAACTTCCCGTAAATATCTATGGTACCTATCTAGCCGCAATCACCGTAGTATAACTGGGTTAAAAAAAGAATTAGATAAGTTCTTGAAGGATAGGTCCATCAATAGCTATTAGCCAAAATGGTCACGGATGCAACCCCATGATCTGGGTGTCCCTAAGCCTCTGACTGCCAGATGCTGGGACTGGATAACAGGGGATGGATGACTTGATAATTGCCCTGTTCTGTTCATTCCCTCTGAAGCATCTGGCATTGACAACTGTCAGAAGACAGGATATTGGGCTACATGGACCACTGGTCTGACCCAGTCTGGCCATTCTTATGTAGTAACGGTGTTTCACAATCTTTAATGTACTTATCCTCACAACATGTAGGGAAGTGATCTTATCCCCATTTTACAGATGGGGAACTGAGGCACAGAGATGGTAAGTGACTTGCCCGGGACCACACACAGTCTGTGGCAGCGCAGGGAATTGAATCCCAGTCTCCTACAGACTAGGACAGTGCCCTAATCACTGGACCATCTTCTCTATCAGTATCCTACCACTGCAGTGACCAGCACCCAGATCCCTGATGTTTAAAAATTCTTGTCCTTGACTAGTTCCAATCCCATCTCTTAAAACAGTGGTTCTTAACCTGGGGTGCATGCACCCCCTGGGGGTGCGAGATGCCCTTTCTGGGGGTGCGAGACATGCCAGATTTTTTTAGAAGGTAAATCATCGAAAACACAAATTAAGCTCAGGCACATAAGTACAACTACTTTGTTTCATCAAACCTATGTATTTATTAACATTATACATTTTTTAATGATTACTGTCATATACAAACAAAAATATATCTAGGTTTAAGGGGTGCAAGAATATATTTTTTAGGTTTAAGGGGTGCGAGAGCATATTTTGAGAAGCAAAGGGGTGCAGGCTGAAGTAAAGGTTAAGAACCACTGTCTTAAAAGCACTGAGTTAACCTTTAACAATTCTCTTCTTTTCTCACCAATACTAATGTGCATGGGACAATTATGAAGTGTTTTGAGATATTCCAGCAAAAGCCACCACCATAAGGACACAAACGTACAAAGAGTCAGGCAAACAGTGGAAAGTCTCACCTGCAAATCTCTTTTTGGATAGTAACCAAATTTTGACTTGATTCTATTTTCAACCCTTTTGTGTTGGCTTTCTGCAAATATTCCAGCATTTGAGCTTTACTAGAAAACAGAAAACTTCTACTCTAAATAGTCATTGAAAGTGAGGCTCAAATTGTGTATTAAATTGCAAGAGTCATAATTCACTCTGTCCATTTAGGGAACAGAAACAAGAGCACAACTGGTGTGACCGATCAACAGTGCAAATTTTGAACTGTGAGTATCTGCAACACGCTTTGCAAACCATCTTAAGAACAGCTGGCAGAGTACGTTTGAGAATCATTTCAAAAGCCTAATTAGTTTAACAATTTCACTAACCCTGTTGTCCCCATTTTACAGATGGGGAAATGAGACTAAGTGACTGGCCCAAGGTTAGACAGAAAGTCGGTAGCAAGTCCCAGACTAGCCATCTAACAGGACCATCTTTCTTCCCTGTGCAATTTATTCAATAGTTACCAACTTCGAGTTTTCCTTGTACCTTTCTCTGAAGAAGTACCACGATCAGAGACAGGTTAGCAGACTAAATTGTCCATTGGTCTGACTTGGTCTGGCATGAAAAGATCAGTGTAGCTTGAAAGCTTGTACCTTCCACCAACAGAAGTTGGTCCAATAAAAGATATTACCTCATCTACCCTGTCTCTCTCTCAATTCCTGTCTTGTCAGTGTGAGAGGTGACTGCACAATTTATACTAGAAGAAATCTATGGCTTTAAAGATAGGTGAGGGAAATCCAAATAAAGTAATTTCATTAGGATAGAAAAGGCTTAACGTTTCACAGAGCAGATACAAACAGCAGCCAACTGCACTGATCGTCTCCCTTTTCTTTTATTTAAAAAAATGTTCTGGATAAAGACATCTTCACTTGATATTCATTGTTGTTTTATCTGCCTTGAAATGAAGACTGCAGGCACTCTGATAAATGGATTGAGAAACCATAGCTCCTGTAAATGCCTCCGGATCCGCTAGTGTGAACACAATATTTTCATATAGAGACAGTGTCTCATGAACATCTCCTCTCTCATCAACAGCTATATAACATCCCTATGATGTAGTCCAGTGGATAAAATCCTGGACTGGGAGTCTGAAGATCTGGGTTCTTTTCTTTACTCTGTTAATTTGGGAGACTCCCTTTGCCTTTGTTTCCCGTCCGACTTTCTGCTAATATAGACGTAAGCTCTGACCGCCTCTCGATGGTTTTATGCTGCCTAGCACAATAGGGCTCCACTCCTGGTTGGGGCCTCTAGCTACTAGCGTAATACAGTAATAAGTGTCAACAACAGTGATTCTTTACATGGGAAAAAAAGACTCCTTAGCAAAGCATTTTAAGTTATTGGTAGCTTCTTTTAATGCAATTTGGCAGCTGGAAACAAGGAGCAGCAGCCAGGACCACGTGACCAGCTAGATCTCCCTGGACCACCAGCATAGCGGCCCATACACCACTGATGGACCAGTCCACATACCCCACTTTGGGAACTCTGTTGAAATCCTAGTTTGTGACTTATCTCCAACAGCTCTCTACTGTCAGACACGACCACCTTGTGCGAGTGGCCAGCTGGGGTTACTGTTACCATTAATCCATCTTGAATGTTTAGACCCTTACAAAACATTGACTCAGAAACCTGAAAATTGTGCATGCAACCTGTCTGTCATTACATGACCCCATCTCAGACATCCTCCCACGCGCCATCTGTTTGTTGCATATTCTCTTCATTTAGACTGTAAGCTCCTTCAGGATAAGTACTGTCTCTTACTACATTATCCAGCACCCAGTACAGCGGGGGACCTGATCCCAACGTGGGCTTCTGGATAATACCACAATATAAATAATAAAACAGCATGCACTTCTCCACCTCTTTCTCCAACACGAGCTTCCCAGAAGTCTGTGCTACTCCAGTTCATTATTGTACTGTTTTTTTCGTAACAGCGATCTAGCACTTCAAAGTCATCCCTATGCTGTAAAGCCATGGCCATTCAGAACCTCCCAACTGAAGAGAGAAAAATTATATCCTCCTGCTCCAGAAGCACATGGCCTAATGGAGCATCTCCACTGGTTGTTAGCACTATTGAGCTTATGATAGAGCTGTGCAGATCTGAATCCACACCACTACCCTCTGCTGTATGTGCACACACACTCGATAGTTCATTACCACACCAATAAAGCCTTCGTTTAATAAAGACAGTTGATTATTCCCGCCGACAGGAAAATGGGAACGGCGCTGAATCTAAACATAGATGAAGAACACTGTACTTAGTCTACTGCGAAGTGACATATTAAAAACCCTCTGTCCCGTTTCTACGCAAGGGAGGTGTTAAAAAAAAAAGTTACACATTTGGGCTCATTGAAGTATAATATCCCCATTCTGGCTGGCTGTGTCCATGGCCGCGAGCAAAGAGACTGAACCAGAGTTAATTTGATTTCTTTAATCAATGGGATTTTCCCAGTTACACATTAACCACTATCAAATTAGTCTGCCACTGCATTGCATGCCTGGAGTATATATTTTTGCAGATTACTGCGCTGCATTGTGTGTATTGTAAGCAAAGTACACCAATTTCCATAATTGCACCATACTTTACTCCAAGCAGCACAGCACAGTGTAAATACAGTAACAATGGGGGCTACTATTACGTATCTTTTAATCACTGTATCCTGGTTTCCATAAAAACCATGCAGGCTCATCAGGCGCCAGACCAAGGCTCCAGGTGACAGGCACTGAGATACCACACTGCTGGGGGTGTCAAAAACTTCTTCCTATGTGCACACAGACCGACCACCAAAGCCTGCAGCCAGTACAAGTTACACATACTCCACACAGAGAAATATTTTAATGGACAAATCAGAGGAGGATGATCTTGGGGTTAGGACAACAGACTGGGACTCAAGACCTGCGTTCAATTCCTGCCTCTGACAAAGCCACCCTGTGCAACCCAGTCTCTCTGGGTGTATGTTCCCTGTCTGTAAGATGCTAATAATCATCCTTCCTTTCTCCTAGCCTTTGTGTCTTGTCTATTTAAACTGTAAGCTCTTTGGGGGTGAAGACTGTCTTTTACTAGGTGTATGTACAGCACCAAGCACAACAGGGCCCTGATTTTGGTTGGGGCCCCAGGATTTAAACAGTGAAGGGATGAATTATGGTCTCTGTATGTTGGTGCTCATTAGAAGGTACAGGGGGGCCTCCCTTATTCCCCAGAAGGGCACTTCTGCAGGATGCAGCCCTTATTTCGCTCCATCTCCTGGGGTGTGCTACAAGTCAGGACCAAGATGCATGGACAGGGCTGCACAGGAACCCAGGAGGGGAATAGTTGGCATGGGGTTCTTCGGTAGAACAGGGAAGCTTGCATGGCCATTCACCCAAAGAAGGCCTGACTCTAGCCATTGCTGTGATGATTATTACAGCACCCACAAAGTGCTTTCCAAACACTCAAGAAGGGACAGTCCCTGGCCTGAGGCGCTCACAGCCTAAGGACAAAGGTTAGGGGGAAAGGGAACAATCTGTCAGGGATGGTCTAGACCAGGGGTCTCAAACACGCGGCCCACAGGGTTATTGCATGCGGCCCGCGAGCTCCTCACAGCCCCCCCGCCCTCCCTCAACGTTTACCTAGAGCGGCTGCCTGCCTGCCCTGCCCCCGCGCCGGGAATCGGCTGGAACCTGGGGAAGGAGGGGCGCAGGGGTGTGTGTGGCTGTTGCTTCAGGCACCGCCCCCAGCAGTTCCCATTGGCCGGGAATGGGGAACTGTGGCCAATGGGAGCTGCTGGGGGCGGTGCCTGAAGCAACAGCCACACACACCCCTGCGCCCCTCCTTCCCCAGGTTCCAGCCGATTCCCGGCGCGGGGGCAGGGCAGGCAGGCAGCCGCTCTAGGTAAACGTTGAGGGAGGGCGGGGGGGCTGTGAGGAGCTCGCGGGCCGCATGCAATAACCCTG
>QXTE01000016.1:4664809-4731858 GCA_003942145.1 Platysternon megacephalum | reverse complement strand
TGGCCGCGGTTCGCCGCTCCAGGCCAATGGTGGCTGCGGGAAGCGGCGCGGGCCGAGGGATGTGCTGGCTGCCGCTTCCAGCAGCTCCCATTGGCCTGGAGCAGCGAACCGCGGCCAGTGGGAGCCCCGATCGGCCAGACCTGCGGACGCAGCAGGTAAACAAACCGGCCCGGCCCGCCAGGGGGCTTACCCTGTCGGGCCGCGTGCCAAAGGTTGCCGATCCCTGGTCTAGATAATACTTAGTCCTGCCTTGAGTGCAGGGGACTGGACTAGATGACCTCTCGAGGTCCCTTCCAGTCCTATCATTCTATGAAGGGGCCATTTACATGAGTCAGTTCATTTCACACAAAGCAACATGGCAGAAACGGGTCTTTAAGAGGGACTTCAGCAGGTGGTGCCAGGGCTATTCTTCCATGGTTTCATAAACCCTAAATTTACTCACTAACTGAGATTAAAGGGTGAAGCAGAGGGTGGAAATGACAGAATAGGAAAATAGGAGTCGCTTGGTTCCAGATATGTATCTTCTCCTACAGAGACACCCCCCCTTCCCCCCCCAAGAAGTTTGATGGTATTAGAAGAGCTTTATGACCTAGGCTTTGCTCTGTAATTGCAAGAAGTCAAATGCTTCGAGCACATATTGCTGGATTTCTCACTTCCTTGAAAGGGAGGGAAGACCAATAAATACATTTTGTATGTACTCTGTACCTATACAGAGCAACACCGAGACTTCATTAAGCTATAGAGCTAGAATATAAAAACCTCAATTAACATGCAGGATTGATAAGGTCACATCTGCTTTTTTATAGCCAGGGTTCCAATAGGTGGACCCAATTTTTTCCCTGTTTTTAATACTTAGCTGTCTGTTGATCCTGCTAACCTCTTGTCATACCTCTTCATCAACCAGAGACTGCCCTTGGAAAAGATGGACTCCTCCTTCTGCCTGAACAGTGATAATATTATCTCTGACATTTGCAATCACTATAGACTGAACGAGCAAACTGAGTGCTGAACTGACAGATTCAATGAATATAGGATCATTGTGAGTTAACTTACCAGTTGCTGGCCTATTCTTAAGGGCTATAGCTTTGATCTAACACTTTGGGAGCTCTGTGCTTTGTATTTGCACAAGTGGATACATTTTAAACCTTGGATCATTCAGGATATTGCCAGACCAACTAGCTACCAGTGTGAAAGGAAAAAAAAAAAAAGCCTCCCTATCAAACCTACTGGATAAAATACAGCCTTGATAGAATGCCACTGAAGCCAACGGAAGATGACGTTGGCACACTATCTTGGGATATTCTTGATACAAAGGCAGATTAGCAGGACTCTGTTGAAGTCTTACGTGCTGTTGCTATAAAACTCTGCACTTGTATAGCAGTTTCCCTCCAAGGCTCTTAAAGCACTTTATACACAACAACATTGTCGTGTGGGCATTATTCCACCCACTGTACAGATGAGTAAATGGAAGTCAGACGGGAGAATTCTCTCTCCCACGGTCAGTTGCAGAGATGGAATAGAGTCATAGAATTGGAAGTCCCTGTCTGACCAGCAGACAGCATTTCCTTATTTCACACTAGGACTCCACTGTGGAAAACGCTATTAAGGACTTGCCTTCAGCTGAAGGAAGCTCAGAGATGAGACACTCTCTCAAAGGCCATTCTTGAGTCAGCTCTCACAAAGTTCTTTATAGCTACAGCTGGGAATCTCCACTGGGCGTATGTTATCTGACCGATGCTAAATAAGGTTAGACTGCCTGACTTTTCCCAGAATACATCTGACCATTAATATTGTCACTAGTTTCTTCTGGACAAGAATGATGTATATTTCACGTTACCATCATCTGAGGGGGTGATTTGCAAGAGCACTTGGTGTCACCCTAACTCGGCTCCCGCTGAAGTCTGTGGGGCGGGTAGAGGGGTTACCATTGAGTCTGATCGCAGCAGCGCTGGACCTGTGCTGATCACTTACAACACCCCCACCCTAAAGGGTTAAAAATGAGTGATGCACAGCAGAGCACAACTCTGCAACTATTTGTGACCAAGTGCGTAGTACTAAAGGCACTGCATACTGCAGACTCTTTAACTAGTCAATGTAATTCCGAAGACAAGATCTACACTACAGCCTGTGCCGGCAAAACTTACGTCGCTCAGGGGTGCCAACATTCCACCCCCCTGAGCAACGTAAGTTACGCCGACATAAGCGTCCGTGTGCACGGCACTCTCCCGTCGGCATAGAGCGTCTTCACCAGAGTATCAGTACAGTGGCGCCGCTCCAGCGCTCGACGTCTACACGTACTAACAAACATCTCAACTGGTGTCGCAATTATCTACTCTCTCCATAGCAACATAAAAATTACCACCCTGCAACAGATCATCTAAACCAGTATTCTATCTCCAACCAGCTGCTGCAGAGGGAGGTACAAGAACCCCTTCAGTTAAGGGATAACCTGCCTTCAGGGACGGTTTCCTCCTGACCGCCATGAATTAGAGGCTGGTTTTGGCCTTGAAGCAGGTGGTTTTATATCCTCCTTCTAAAAACTCATGTTTATTTTACAATAATCACTACAGTAGACGATCAAGGCCTGCCAATCCTCAATAAACCTCCCTGGACACTTGCACACTCTAGCTCTAATGACAGAAGGTCTTTGTGGGTAATTCAAGCATTCAAGAATGGGATTGATTTCTTTTTTTTAAAAACATGGAAGCTTCTCAGATACTATGGTAATGAGCAGCATGATAAAACCTTCAAATAGAAAGATGTTGCCTATACTCTTGATGACAACCAACTTGAAAATAAGTGGCAGCCTAGAACAAGCCATCGGTAGTGTTATTCCCGTTACAATTATTGATAGATAACCATTATAGGATTTCCAATTCTTACAGAACTTGCCCCTGCTCCCACTGACGTCAATGACAACATCCCCATTGACTTCAGTGCTGCAAGACCAGCCTCTCTTTTCAGGAAAACTAATGAGGCATCTAAAAGACAGGGAGCCCCTGTATTCTTCTTCATGGCATCTTTCTTTGTCCATCCGGTAATCCCTACTTTAGAGAAATCCGAGGCTTCAGTTAGGCCAAAGTCCTCATTTTTGTTGCCCCACAGCCTTGCAGAGGGGCTCTCAAACAAGCATTAGGGAAACAAAGCCAGAACCGATCTGTGTGTCAAGCCTGTCTCAACAAGATGGCAAAGCAGGCCCAGATTTCACCCCTGGGCCTAGTGAGCAGTTTAGAATTTATTTTTCCTTGGTGGGAGGAGAAGAGATGAGACCAGAGAACCTGTAGCATCAGATCTTTGGGTCATGGAAGAAACCCCAGTAGGGTCTCATATATTATGGAGAGTCTCCTTCCCCCCGCTCCCACCTCCACATAGTCACCATTTTCTGAGGATTAAAAAACAAAACTATCTTTTCAGGATGTGCAGGAATGATGCCTATCATACTGGGATCCCAGTAACTGAGTGGGACCTCTAGGTACTACCACAATAAATAACAAACAAGACTTACGGCCCAACCTGGTAACCCTTCACCTATTCTCCATCCGTTAACTTATGGCTGCTGGTGCTGCAGTCATCTAGGACAGTGGTTTTCAAACTTTTTTTCTGGCAACCCAGTTGAAGAAAATTATTGATGCCTGAGACCCAATGGAGCTGGGGATGAGGAGTTTGGGGTGCAAGAGGGGCTCAGGGCTGGGGCAGAGGGTTGGGGTGCAGGGGCGAGGGCTCAGGGTGGGGCCGGGAATGTGGGGTTCAGGATGTAGGAGGGGGATCTGGGCTGGGGCAGGGGGTTGGGGTGCGGGAGGGGGTCAGGGCTCTGGGGTGGGGGTGCAGGCTCTGGGGTGGGGCCGGGGATGAGGGATTTGGGGTGTAGGAGAGGGCTCCAGGTTTGGGGGGGGATGAGTCAGGGCTGAAGCAGGGGATTGGGATGTGGGGTTGGGGCGTGGGCTTACCTCGGGCGGCTCCCGGTCAGCGGTGCAGCGGGGGTGCTAAGGCAGACTGCAGGGGTGCTAAGGCAGACTGCCGGCCTGTCCTGGCACCGCGCTGCGCCCCAGAAGCGGCCAGCAGCAAGTCTGGCTCCTAGGCAGAGGCGCGCAAGCGGCTCTGGGCAGCTCTCGCCCGCAGGCACCGCCTCCCCATTGGCTGGTTCCCGGCCAATGGCAGTGCGGAGCTGGTGCTCAGGGCGCGCCCGGAGCCCCGTGACACACACACACACCCCCGCCTAGGAGCCAGACCTGCTGCTGGCCGCTTCCGGGGCGCAGTGCAGTGTCAGAACAGGTAGGGACTAGCCTTCCTTAGCCGGGCCGCACCGCCAACGGGATTTTCAATGGCCCAGTCGGCAGTGCTGACCAGAGCCACCGCAACCCAGTGCCTTCCATTCCACGACCCAGTACTGGGTCGCGACCCGCAGTTTGAAAACCACTGATCTAGAGGACCAAAGAACATGCCCCTCTGTCCTTCTGGTGCCCAACAGAATGCATGAGTTATGCTGTAAATGCTTTGCAGCAGGGACTATCTTTTTGTTCTGTGTTCGTACAGCACCTAGCACCATGGGCTCCTGGTCTGTGACCGGGGCTACGAGGCGTTACTGCAATACGTACCATGAGTAATAATGATAATGACGACTTCAGGCCAGGCTCACGCCCCAAGAAGTGCAAACGATGGATACTACAGACTGGGAGTTTAGTTCAGTTATAGAAAGGTGGAGAACAGATATGAACAAATTATCACGGTTTGCGGCTCTGGGCCCTCATTTTCAATAGACAATCCTGGACTTAACCAATGACGCTGACAAAATCTGAGACCACAAAGTTCTACATTTCATAAACATCTGGCTTCTCAGGAGACAGTAGCAGGCAGCAAGCAGCACAGTGTTCCTCATGGTCTGCAGCTGCCAGGAATACAGGTGACGGCGGTGAACAGAGAAAGAACCACTGTGCCCTCTCCAAGCAACTGGACTAGCCATTTTTGCAGCGCAAGGAAAAAGGGTTTCTTATAAAGCAGGTATGGTACAAAGGATCCTGCCAAATTGCTCAGTGATAGTCTCAGAACTGAACCAACTTGGCACTGAGTACAACTATTGGGATCCATGGCAGATTGCCTGGATCATGTTCCCTGCATCCGTTTTGATCTGTCTCCCCTTTGGACAGAAGCTCCTAGACAATTGGAAGCTGGCCACTCAAGATTAGTTTGATCAGACACCTATCTCTGTAGCACTGCAGCTGGGAGACGGCTCAACCAGGAAAATAAACAATTTCACCGGGAGATATTTGGGGAACTACAGAGATTGCTGGCAAGGAAGGAAATTAAGGTCTGAGATTTCAACAGCTACATAATTATTTGTATTTGAATAATGCGGAGCGGCCCAAGCCCAGCTGCGCAAGGGGCCGCACAAACATTTAGTAAGAGGCAGATCCTCCCCCAGAGAGTCCAGAATCGAAATAGGCAAGGGAGAAGGGAAGTGACTTACCCAAGGTTACACAGAAAGTCAGTGGCAGAGCATGGAATAGCTCCTGAGTCTCCCGAATCATAGTGCAGTGGCCTAGACATTCATTACACCATGTTGCCTCTCCAGTAAATTACTCTCTCCCACTCCCGTCCTGATCCCCCAAACGCAAAGAAAGCCAAAGCTTCAGGATGTATAGTGAACATTCAAGGAACATTTCCCCCAGCGTATTTACTAACAGTTTATACTTGAAGAGAATCTGTGCGACCCACTGTGCAAAACCGCATGCAATTCTGCACCAGCATCCTGGTCCATTGGCTCAGGAAATGCAGATATATGGAGTCTGATTCTAGGCCCTTGCGCTCCATCTGAGAGCTGGCTCAGAAGGGTTCTTACCTGGCCAGCGGGAACTGCTTCTATGCTGCCAGTGAGACAGAGATATCCCCCGGGGGAATTATTACTTCTCCCAGCCTAATACACTCCCAGTTCTCGGCCTGGAAGGCTCATTCCCAGCTCTTAGCTTCCCAGCACAAAACGGGGCCAAACCAAGAGGTTTTTCCCAGCAAAAAAATGTTGCTTTGAGATTTTGGGTCTGAACCTGATCATTTGATGGGAAGCTGAGGAGCATGAACAGCGCATGGATGGAGACAAGGAAACCTTTGCATGAAGCAAGTTTATTACAACCCTAGCAAACATTAAGGGCCAGACAGTGGCAGTGTCTAGTGTGGGAAGGAGGAGTCACAGCTTAGCCTGCACTCCCATGAGGCTGCAGCCATGGTCCCCACACTGCTGGAAGGAGGGAGAGCAGAGGCAGCGCGCCTGGTTTTGCCACCTCTCGCAAGCAGGTGGGCAGGAAAGATGTGAGGAGGCACAGGGTTTGGCTGACACCCTTTTTCAGCCCACCCCTCTACACACTAGCCAGAATTGTCCCAACATGAAGAAGGAAATAAGCCGCACCCAGTAAAAGGCTGGAATAAATGACTTCTTCCCCTCCCCCAGGAATAAGGGGAGAGCAGGGAATTCATTACAGTTACATAGGACATTGTTTACAGGCTTAGTCTAGCCCTAAACTCCATTGCACCACGGTTGTTAGCAGGACTCTTGTTGCAAGCAGCAGCATCCCAAGCTTTGCTGTGCGAGGTGCCGGCGTAGCTGACGAAAGAAACTCCCTTTAAAATGTTCTGTCAGATCTCATCATATTGGTTGCTATTCATTCCCATCCCTACCTTGTCAAAACATCCGGCCAGCTTTACATTGAGTAGTACTCACTTCCCAAGGCAATCTGTGGGGCTACTCCATCTGTAAGGAAGCGCTACTCAGCTGGAGTACAGGTACCGGGGATTAATCCACATACTGGAGGACAGGTACCGGGGATTAATCCACATACTGGAGTACAGGTACCGGGGATTAATCCACATTCTGACTTTTTTTTTTTTTTAAGGGATGATTAATAAAAATGAATGATTTGTGCACCCATACAGAAGCTCAAAATTAGTACTCAACTTTCCTTCCCCTCTCCCATCTTTTTAGAAAGAAATCAGCCAAAAACTACTTTCTATTAGGACAAAAGAAACTAAAATGTCTAGGCCACGTTCCACCGAGTGCATCTTTGCATAATCCAGTCATCAACAGGAGGTTAATCACCAAAACACAGTATTAATTATAATGGTACAAACGACCTCCATTATAACAGCTTTTTTTTTTTTAAATATGCTGTATGTGTCTGTCCATATATATTATGCAAACTATGCACCCCAAATCCATCTCCGAGGCATCTTTCATTAACAATGCACAGATAGCTGAGGGTGAAAAATAATCATTACAAGTATATGCCTTTGAGGGATAAGAAAAACTACAAAACTATTACGTGGTGTGCCCTCTCTCTGACTAGCTGCGTATTGCTAGTCGCCAGCTCGCAACCACAAGAAAAATCAGTATCTTTTCAAAACAGACGACAAACTCTGCCAGGTTATTCCTGCACCTCTTTTTAAATTCAGCTAGTGTGTAAGAAATCTATTATTCTTTGAAGAAAAATACACGTCCCCTACCTTATAAAGAGAATAGCTTTAGCTACAGTTGGTTCAGTTCCTTGCAGAAGGTTAAGACAACTGATCGTGCTTGTAATTTCCTGAGAAACACTTGCAACTGTAGAGCTCATCTGCAGCAACCTGCCATCCCCACCCCCCACCCCTCCGAACTGTATCAGGCTGTAGGAATATTGACAGCTCTGAATAATTAGATAGAGTAAGGTTAATGTAGTAACAGTAGGATTTCTCAATTTTCTTTTTTTGCTCTTTTTCTTTTTTCGAGACAGGCTAGAACTACTAACTGATAGTTTTATATATACACAACTCTAGTGCCACACTATGGGAACTCATGGTTATTGCTAGCCACGCAATCCCCAGGAAAAGGCTAGGCTGAAGAGATAGCGTGTTGAGGTCCCATTAAGGCTCATTATTAGGACCAGCAAGTCCAACCCTAGGCTAACCTGAAAATATCTGATCGGAGGACTGCAGGAAACAGTAGGCACCTTCACCCAATGGGCACAGTTACAGCATCCCTGTTAACTAGCTGCATCTTACTAATCTTAGAGTTGCTCCCTTGTTTTGACAAAAAGGTTGTTCAGAATCTCATGAAGAAGCAGTGATGTGCAGGGAAAAAACAAACACACACACACAGATAATTGCCTCATGGTCCTACTGCAGCTAAACCAATGAAGGACTTCTGGAGAGCTTTCGCAGACCTGGCACTTGTGTAAAAGAAGAATGGGATACAAATCAATTAACAGCGCAACAGTGAAGGATTCTGGATAGGTATAATTTTAAATGAAGCAAAAAATGAGAAAAAAGAAGGGAGCTGTGCTAGCAAGGAGGACTAAATGCAGAACAACTGGGCACTGAAAGAAAACCAAAAAGATCTTGCATGAACGAGTCAAAGATAGCAATGGGGAGCAAGGGGGAAGGAGAGAGAAAGAGGAGAATTGTAAACCCCTGAAATAGTAAATCACTCGTTTAGGTATCTGTCCAGCACTCCACTCAACCCAGCCAAACAGCACATAGCTGGGGGGAGGTTTCTGTGTCCTCAGACAGACTCAATGCTTTTGCTGAGGGGAGAAAAAGAAATCAGGAAGATATCTAGCTAGCTATCCATTTACTCCCAATGAACTGATTTCCTCCTATCCTAATTGGTGCCCCCAGTTGGTAAAACTCTTTGGTGTCCATTGTAAGATACATCAGGAGCCTAAGGTGCTGATGGTCTTTCTGAGTCTCGTTGGAGGAAGTCTGCCTTACATAATAAAATCAGTGTTGCATTTCAAATACAACATAAAGTTTACAAAAAAAAAAAAAAAAAAAGAGGCAGCTTCCCACCCCCACGCGTGTACACACACATACGAGTCTTTTGGCCATGTTGCATGAGGCACATTCGGGCAAACCTTATTTAGAAACATTGGGAAATTGGGAACCCCTCAGTGTTAAAGGAAGAAAAGAACAAAATGTTTTTCTTCCCCCTCCTTCCCCCCCCCCCATTACACAAAGCCAGACCCTATACAAGACCACAGCAGAAATAAACTTCAGTTTCAAACTGAATCCTTTGCTTTGGATATGCTGCAAAGGCAGTTTCAGAAGCAGGGAGAGGGGGGAGAGGGTTAAACCTAATTTTTTATCTATTTTGACCTTTCCTAAGTTTAAAACTACATATTTGGCTAAAAATATACATCTGTATAATGCTGAGGCCAAAAAGCTAATGCTTAAAAGCACCGCATTCTGAAATGTTTGAGGAGAAAGGAGGAATCATAAAAGTGCTTCCATTTACATGTAAGAAGTCCCTAAATCTATTTTATAGGCTGTAGGCAAACATTGGGTAGAGAAATAATGAACTAAGATGCCAAAAAAAAAAAAAAAAGTGATGGCATTTTTCTTGGTCCTCTCGCATTTGGGACACACTGATCTGATCCTTTGACGATGGGGAGTAAAATAAGAAACAAAAACACCTTTTTATGAACCCAGACTGTAAAATTGTTGCTCCCATAGGATATACAGTACCTGCAAACTTTATCTTCCTATGGAGATATACAGCAACAAACGTGATCCCTGAATGGTCTATAAAGGAGGATCTCCTCCTTCCACCCAAAGACACACACACACACACACACACACACATATATATATATATATAAAAAACCCAAATGCAAGAGAATTAAATCTGAATCAAGCAGCAAGGAGGGGAGGGGGAATGCTCCCAAAGTTGCCAGCTTCCTCCATTGCACTCACCGGTTGCTGAAGCAGCCAACAGCCCCAAGGAGAGCAGCAGAATCCGGCTCCAGTAGCTCACTTCCACCGTCATGAGAGCAAAGATCCCCAGTTTCCCCCAATTCCTTCTAAAGCCGCAGCTGCATCCCGTCCTGTCCCATCCCAAAGAAGGTTGCATGTCAAGGGGTTGTGGGGTTTTGTTTTCCTCTCCCCCTTACAATTGGGATGGTCCTCGGATCGGCTGGAGGAAGAGGAGGAAGGAAGGGGGGGTGGGGAAGGTCAGGATTATGATTATTATTTTAGCTCGGAAAAAAATCCCAATGCATGGAAGGCTCTGAGCTTCTGCAGCTGGAATGAACCAACTCTCGCACTGGCTTGGGGAGAGGCGGGCTGGCTCTTTTTTTTTCTCCCCCTCCCTCCCTTCCTTTTTCCCCCCACTTAAAAAATGACTATCTTGGATCAAGCTTTTCAGGATTAGCAGCACAAGGTTCCCAGGGAATTACACTTTTTGATCAGCATCATCAGCATCCAGGTGACTAATCACCTCCACATCCTTGTTCTCTTCTTCCTTAAATCGTGGGAAAGGGGGTACTTCAGCTGTGTTATTTTGGCGGAGGGTGTGTGTGTGTGTGTGTAGACAGTATCTGATTCAAGATTTTTATTCCACCACTTCCCCCCATTCCCTCCATCCTCCCAGAAACAATAAACCACACATTATGTTTTAGGATCCCATTTATTTGTTCATTTTAATACCCACCCCAGGTTTCTTCTCCTTTATAGAAGCAATTCCCCGCAGATTCCGCTTCATACACAGATATAATGTCCAAGCGGCAGCTCTCCTTGGCGTTCACATATCCGCTAGAATAAATCTTGCATGCATCATCCACAATATTCCCCCTCCTCCCACTCTCGTCTTTTTGGGGGGCTCTGTAAACAACTTGATGATAGGGACACTTTTTATGACCAAGGAAATTGCGTTACAAACACAGGAGGGCTTGCAAGGGGGGGGGTCCCCCAGAGAAAGCCCCCCCCCCCTTTGCAATTGTTACTTTTCCCAGTAGTATGCGCTCCTGGGGAGAGATTAGTGGGACTGGTTGTAGGGGAGGAGAGGGGGAAATGTTTTGGAGATGGGGGGTAAGGGGAGCTTTGCGTCACCCCTTCCCAAATCATCGCATGTTTCTTCTCACTGGGCTGGCTGCTTTGCTGCCTCTTTGCAGAGCTGCCAGGGGGAAGGTGTTGGCTTTTTTTTTTTTTTTTTGCATGGACTAGCGCATTTGCCCCTACGGTTGCATGCAAAATAATAATAATAATAATAATAAAATGTCCAGTCTGTTAAAGCCACATTCAGGCACTTCGCAATGATGTCCACCTCCGTGGGGGCTCGTCCGCGACACACCACACATTAGAAACCCCCCCACACCTTTGCCCCCTTTCGCAGTCACAGTTTTAAGCTCAGTCCCTTTGGGCAAACGCAAGAGACCCCCCCACCACACCCCCAGTTATCTGGGGATTCAGTTCAGCCTTCCGCGTGGAAGGGATCGGACTAGATCCGAGGTGGGATCCTAAGTGCAGGTTTTGCCTCCCCCCGGAGAAGGGGGCGCATGGGAAAGGCAGAGAGATGCCTAGAGAAGGGAGGGGACACACACACACACACACACCCCCGAGCTGAGGTTTTCACACTGCCTTGGCATCCAGAACATGCACCACTGCGAAAGAGGAAGGGCTGCTGCTGATTTTCTCATTGCAACACATTGGGGGGGGGGGGGCTGCAATGCCAGATGCAAATGAGAGCTGCTGCTCCAGAATTAGCTGCGATCCCTGCCTCCCTTGGCTCGCCTCTAAAGTGACGGGGGAGGGGGAAGGGGGGGGGGAGAGGGTGTGTTTTTGAACTAGCCACCCATCCCCCTACGTTATTGCTTTGCATTTGCTGCAGTTCCTTGCTGCAAAACCCCCTTCTTCAGACTTGTTACGGTTGCCTTGAATGAGCTCATCTGACAGCTAGAAAACAATTTATACACAGGGCTGGTAAATCTCTCCCTCCACCCCCGAATCAATCCTCTCTCTCTCTCACACGCACTTTCTCTCGGTCCCCTCTGCTTTTCAATCCCTCCCCTGCCTACACCGGGAGCCGATGCCAAGAGCCAAAGCAACCAGGGCTGGTACATGAAAGAGTCGCTTTATGTCTGTTTAAACTGCAGTGTCCTATTCAAATAGACCTTATTGTTCAAAGGCATAGATCCAGATATAAAAGGATCAGAGAGGAGGGTACTCCACACAGCTCCATCCATCCCTGGCCCCTTATACAGATAGTTCTCTCCAAGAAACCCCCCTGACGTCGCATTCAGCTGAATATGTCACTTGCTTGCTGCACACAGACTATAGGGTGAGACAAAGAAGACTAGAAAGGGACCAAGAACAATATGCTGGCATAATAAAGTCTTTGGGGAGGTACATTCCCACTTTATTGCTGCTTAGTAAAATCATATCTTTTTCCAAATCAACTCCCTCCACCCTTTTTTTTTTTAAAGTCTTCCTCACAGCAATGCAGGGCTTAGGGTCTCCATCTCTCTTAAAAGATTTGCATATATTTGGTAACTGGCATGACTGGTAAAGACAAGTTGTGTTGTGGCAGAAACCATCAGGGTTAATTTTGCTTGCCCCTCATCTGAAAGAGAGAGAGAGAGAGAGTGCGCACGCGCACGTGCTGGTTAACTCGGATCTTAACCTCCACTACACAGCTGATCGACTTGCTAAATTACCTCCACAGTAGACTAGACACAGGATTTTGCCATTCTAACCACCCACTAAGGAGCAGGGAACTTTTGCTCCGCACTGCCACCCTCAGTCAGACCTCAGGCTCAAAACCTGCCTGATGCGGACATGCAAACACCTGTTGTATCCCATCATTTCCTCAAACAGAGCCAAAGCCATGTAAATGACTAATTACACACACACACACACACACACACACACACACTCTCTCTCTCTCTCTCCCCGCAAAACACAATAATAAAACGTAGTATTTCTAAATGTCTGTAAGCCAAAGATCTTGGCATGATTTACAAATGTTAGGACTTGTCTTCACGTACAGCGGTGAAGCTGCACCGGTGTAGCACTTTAGTGAAGATGCTACTACACCGACATGAGAGCTTCTCCCATCAACGTAGTTAATCCACCTACCCAAGAGGCGGTAGCTATGTCAATGGGAGGCATAGCGCTGTCTATACCAGGGGTTAGGTGGGTATAATGACCTCGCTCAGGGGTGTGGATTTTTCATCCCCCTGTGCAATATAGTTAGACCAATATAGGTGTAATGTAGACCTGGGCTTAGTTAGTCCTCACAATGATTGTCTGGAGGTAGGAAGTATTTGCTCCATTTTACAGATCGGGAAACAGAGACACAGGAAGGAGAAAGAACTTTCCCAGGATCACAAAGAGAATTGGTGCCAAAACCGGGATCATCATCTAGGAGTTCAGACACCACATCCCCTTATTGCTGCTAGACGACACTCCAGCCTACATATGCAGTCACCGTGGCTATGAATGAGGAGTCCTAGAATTCATCTGGGCTGGTGATCTTAGAATATTTCTCCACGATAAAAAGCAGCACAATTAGCAAGTCTCCATAGGGATATGAAAGGTGTTTGGATAAATAAAATAAATCCCCAACATGTACGTTGTTAACCAAACACAGTTGCTGTGGGTGAAAAGAGCAGCATTTAGCTGGGCATAAAGTATTAGCCAACAGCCGCATACATAGAATAATCGCTCTGATTATACAGAAGCTGCAGTCACTGTGGCTTTGCATACGTATTATAGAAAAGTCCACTTTTTATATGAGACTACACATGGAGCGGAGATTTCAAAGGAAGGTGCAACAGCTACAGTAATAAAAAAAATCTGCGCACAAGTGTTGCGCCTGCAGATGTACAAAGGCACTTTTACATGTACAAATTTGACTTTTGCCTGCCTTCCCCCCCCCACCTTTTTTTTTTTTTGCACACTCAGACACATGGTGCACACACAGACCTAGGGGCTTTGGACTCACAAATGCCAAATAATTTTTTGCAGATATAACCAGTGCTTCTGAAGTTTGGCCTGTGCTGGCTTCCTTCTTCCCATTCAGATTCCACTGCTCTCCCCAAACCAAAATGTGTTTTAACCATAGCTGATAAACCTGTCCACAGGTACAACCTCGTTGAATAATTCCCGCACCTCATGGCCTTAAATATCAGCAGGAACAGGGCTTGGGAGCAATCAGAATCTTCATTAGCTGTAGCAGTATTAAGGATTGTCTCCTTCGCCAGGCTGTGGTGCTCCCAGCTGCAGTGTAGTAGATATATCCTCATGGGTGGCAATCACAAGGTTGGGCCAGCAAAAGGCAGTGGTGACATACACAAGTCAGCAGGCGGCAATAGGAATCGCTGGACCAGATGGTGCTATATAGCCCAGCATCCTGCATCAGTTAGCGCCCAATGCTTCAAAGGGAACGTTAAGAGAGAAGAAAAAAATAGTTCCCCCAAAGCAAAAATCCCATATCCAGACACCTCCAAATGTTGGCAAATTCTGAAACTGTGTTTCTTGGGCCCATCTGCAGAACAAGAGGAGACTTGGCTTGTTCCTTGGATTGGAGAAACAGAGGCAAACAGCAGGACAAGAGATCCATATCTCCCTGCTCTCAGTCCCACACATGCATACCCTCTCCCTCTCCCAAATAAGTTCTCCCGTCTCTTTGCTTCAGTTTATTTCTGTGAGAGAAGGATAAGGAGGGGACCTGATATGGGGTAGGAGAAGGGACACACAGCTGAGGGGAGGCCCCTCACCGTCAGTGGAGACACCTTGGGGGTAACTCCTTCTATGCACCAGGGGTACGTCAAATATAAAGAACAGACGAAGGAAGGAGGAGGGGGAGGTTAATATATGGAGAATACATGGAGTCTGGAAGTGGTGGCAATTACGTGGAGACTGGTCCCAGAGACTGCTTTCAGCCTTGCTTGGGGGGGAGTAAGGGGGGAGAGAGAGACATGTGCCTCCTTCTTCCACTTCTTCCTTTGGGTGGTGCTGGCATCTCTACAGCTGTTTCCGCTTGTTGTCCTTCATACCAGTTGCCAGGCCCCAGGGGTTCTATGGTTACCAAGTTACCATGGTTTGTTGCTTTTCATTCCATTCTGTACCCACAAAAACACTTTGTTTAAAAAAAAAAAAAAAGTTGTCTTTTGGTCCCTGGGTGGGAAGAGACAAAGATGCTCACAGGTGGTAGTGGGCTCCAGGATCCGACGATAAGTCCCAAGGGCCCATTTCCTCTAGGACCTTTCCCTAGACACATCTGGATCCACCACAACACCCCTCAAGACAGCTTAGACAAAGCCTGTCACGAGATCTGGAAACGTGTTCAAGGTCTTTCTGAAGAGCTCCAGCCTAGGTCAACGTCCCCAGTCCTGCAGCCTACCTGTCACCCACTTTTGTCATCAGAACCCCTCAGAGGAGAAGGCAGCAACTTCCTGAAAGAGTGAGTGTTCTCAAAATGTCAGAGAGGAGATCACTGACCAACTCCAAGTGGAAATTCACCCCCCTCCCTCTCTTACGCCCTTTCTTCCCTATAGTAGCTTTGGGAACATGTGTACAAACAGACTAGGTAAGCTCTCAGACTGGTTGAGATAATACACCGTGGTTGTTTATTTTCACAGCACCAATCCAGAGAGCAAAATGATCTCCTTTCCCTCAACACATTCATTTTCCTATGCAAAACGCCCTGTGATGCCTAGCCACATCTGTAATTCTGAAGCACAGTAAGCAGCTGCCGCATTCAGTTCCCCACAGCAGCTTTTTTTTTTTTAGAGATCAAAATATTTACAGTAAGAAGCAAAAGAAGCCTTCAAAAGAGCAAAGCAGAAAATTAAAATGTTATACTGTAAACAGCTGATCTTTACAAAGGAAAGCTGAATTTGGCAGAGAACTTTTTTCTGCCAAGTCTCTCTCCATGGGGTAAGTCATAGGAAGGGAAGGAGGTTCAATTTTCAAATTTAAGAGGGAAGTATTTATAGAATTCTCCTGAAGCAGGGCAGGGGGGAACCAAAAAAAATTAAAATTTGCAAACCCAGCAATTAATTAGCAAAGGTTGGCGACTGCCCTGGTCTTAAAGCAAAAATGCAATACACCAGTCTGGGTTGCACAGACTGGGCCCAGCCTGCTTTGATGCAGTAAATAAGTAACATTAGAGCTTAAATTGCTTTATGAAAGGTGAGTTAGTATCATTTCTCCCTTTATACAGACGGGGAAACAAACTGAAGGGAAGGGATTTAACCAAGGTCACATAGTGAATTGGTGATATGTATCCAGGAATAGAACCCAGGAGTCCTGACTCCAAATCCAGTGTCCCATCAATGCTAAGTGTAGACTCCAGAAGTCATGACGAGTCAATCAGGCTCATTTCTCCTTTCGCATCCATGTGAATCTGGAGTCACTCCATTGAAGTCAGTCTCCAGTGCACAGCTGGGGTAAGTGAAAGGAGAATGCAGGCCCAAGCGTCTTTATGAACCAGATATTCATCACATCAGTTAATGCACTAGTGGAAGGCGCTCAGATATTATGGTGAGAACGGCTGCACAAGAGCCTGTGGAGAACAGAATTAAACTAACTACTAACAATCTGAATTTTAAGTCCTCCCCTATTTTAATAAACGAAATTGACCCTTAAAGCACCATAATTTTTGTTTATTAGCAGCGAATGTAGTTGGCTCTGCAAGGGCAGCCAACCTAACATTATCCCTTGCCAATGTGCCTCATAACTGCCCTGAAACTATCATACCTGGGGGAGAGACGAGAGTGTAGTTCCATACTCTCTCTTTCCTTTGCATCTGTGCTGCGCAACCGTCCACAAGAGCACCAGAGCTGTGGTGGAGCTTCTGAGGGGGACACCCGAAGAAACAGAAACTGGACTGAGACCCAACAAACTCATTTTTCATGCAACGAGAGAGGCAGTGAGGTCCGGTGGAATCAGGAGACCGGGGTTCTACTGACACCTCTACCACGGAGCTGCTGGGTGACCTTGGGCAAGTCACCTCTCCCATTCCCTCTCAGACTTCGTCTTGACTGTTTAGGGCAGGGGCTAGCTCTCACTTTGTGTCTGTAAGGCACCTAGTGCTAAGGGGCCCTGATCTTGGTCCCTGTACAAGTAATAACTGAACTGCCTTCAGATCGGTTTTGGTTACTTTTGACCAAATGCCAAGACCTGCTTCGCTCTACTCGTTTGAGTAATCTCTCTGAAACCAACGCTGCTGCTCAAATGAGGACGGTGAGCAGCATTCTAACCTGGGCCATATTTTTACCATTGATCCTGGAGGTACAAGTGTCCTTATCCAACTGCCAGGTAGAGATTTTATAAAAACCTCACAGTCTATGCTGACGGCCAATAAAGGTCCATGTATTACCTGATTTGTCATCTGCAACAACACTGGGGCCAAGATTAGCCCTAGTGACCTTGCTTGATTTAGCAAACTTTAATTATTTTAAAATATTGACTTATGCAAATCACAGCTAAGTTCATTTTAAATGCATCTGGAATCTTTTGAACAAACAGTTTCACCTTCCTGGCTTTGTTACTGGAATATTTAGACATAGGAGTATGACAAATCACTGGAAACATCCAGAGCTTCTGTTATGTTTTATTCATATTGTGACCACGCCTAGCAGACCCAATTGAAGTCAGGGCCCCATTTTGCTGGGTGTTTTCACACGTCTAGTAACAGGTAGTTCACTACCTTGACGAGCTTACAATCTAAACAGATGAGGTAGACCGGAAGGATGGTTCAGTGGTTAAGGCCCTAGTTTAGGACTTGGGAAACCTGGTTTCAAGTCCCTTCTCTGCTACAGACTTCCTGCCTGCCCTTGGGCAAATCACTTAGTTCCAGATCCTCAAAGGGTCCTGAATATCTTTGAGGATCTGGGCCCTCCCAGTGTCCTTATGCTTCAGTTCCCCATCTGTAAACTGGGGATAACAGCACTGCCCTGCCTCACAGGGGTGTTGTGAGGATACGTACATTACAAGATTGCAAGGCGCTGAGACATTGTGGTGATAGGTGCCAGTCGAGTACTACAACAGGAAAAACAAAAGCTGATCCCATTTTACAGATGCTACGCTAGGACTTACGATGATATTGCAGCAAAGAATTTGCATTGTATCCAAGCCCCCCTTATTATTATTTGTACTACCTTAGCACCTTGAGGGCTGGCTGAAATCAGGGCCCTACCGTGCTGGGTGCTGCACAGACACACAGTAAGAGACAATCCCTTAAAATCTCAACAGACAAGTCCTCCCAGTGGCAGAGCAGGCCTCCTGACTTCCCCACTTTTAAAATCTGGCTGTAAAACTTTCCTTCTGTGTTTGCATTAGTTTGGTTCTGAGAACTGATGTGTCATATGAACGCTGCTTGAAATAGTTCTAAGGAAGGGGAAGTTTTATTTGGAAGCAGCGATACTGATAAACCATCACAGAGATTAACACGGATTCGTAGATTTTAATGTCAGATGGGACTGTTATGATCATCTCATCTGACCTCCTGTAGAACACGGGCCAGAGAATTTCACCAAGCAAATCTCACCATCTCTGCATCAAGCTCCATAAGTTCTGGGAGAACTGGAGCATCTTTTTTAGACCACTACAATCTTGTTTAAAGGCTTCAAGTGGTGCGGACTCCACCACACCCTTACGTAAACTGTTCACCTGGTCAACTACTCTCACTGTTAAAAATATGAAGCTTATTTCTAGTCTGAAGGGGTCTCTCAGCAGCTTGCTCCCATAGGAATTTGTTATGCTTGTGTCTGCTATAATAAAGAGGCCCCTTGCTATCAGAAATCTCCCCCCTACATAGGTACTTACAGACTATGATCGAATCACCTCTTAACCTTCTCTTGGAGAAACTAGATACAGCAAGGGACTAAAGAAAGATTTCCAGACCCTGAATCATATTTGTAGCTCTTGATCCTTTCTAATTTGTTGACATCCTTTTTGAAGTGTTGACACCAGAACTGGCCCCACTATTCCAGTCTCACTAAGATACATACAGAATGTTTTTAACACCTGCCTCCTTCTACTCCGTATTTCCCTGCGAATACATCCAAGGAACCCATCTGCTTTCTTTTCCCAATGCGATGCGCTGGAGCTCAGGTTCAGCTGGTTAGCCACCATGACCCTTACATGCGTTTCTGAGTCACTGCTTCCCAAAATATACCCCCATCCTAGTAAGTGTGACTTGCATCCTTGGTTCCTTGAATGTACCACCTGACATTTAACAGTACAAAGCACAGGTTTGAGTGAGCCCATCGTTTACCACGTCACCAATTTGTGTGTCATCAGCAAACTGTACCAGCAGGGATTCCATGTTAGATATTTTTTCCCTTTATGTGGATATGAATTGCCTTGAACAGCCTCACCACCAGCAGACCTTTACTCCTCTTTCCTAAATTTACTTTCCTTCCTGAGGTTTGCCTTCCTGTCTTTATCAAAGACGCCCCAGGACATTCTAGCACCTAGATTCTGAAAAAGCCTCAGGTTGGAAATCGCTGATTTGTGCACCAGGTGTGATGAGGATTGCACCAACTGACCCTTCCCTATTCTCCCAGCGCATTCTGGGAAAACTGGATTGACCACAAGACTACAGGACTGGATGTGATATGGGTACTTGACACACCAAACCTTTATACAGATGCTTACCTTTACTCACATGAGTAGCCCCACTGAAATCAATGGCTCTACTCACATCAGTAAAACCACATGTGTATATGATTGCAGGATCAGGGCCCTAATCTGTACTGCAAAGGTAGCTTTGAACTGGAATGGAAGTCAGAGGTGGGGAGGAAGGTTATACCTTTTTAAAATATTAAACAGGCTGCAATTCACCACCTCCCAAACTGCCCTCCCCCCAAAAAAAACCAACCAGCTGAAGTTTCTTGGTTATTTTATTTTAGGAAGAGAAGAGCCAGGCAGTTTAAAAACTCTGATAATTACACAGTGAGTCCATAATCAGACATAATTAGGTGAATTTATAATTGATGATTAAGAAGTTTGGCAAGCTATTTATATGTACACGTTTATAACCCTGGCCATCCCGTCCCCCAAGCCAATAAGTATAACCAGTTGATGCATTAAGTTACTAATCACATTTGGTAATAAGTGAGCAAACTGGGTCCCTCATCACACAAGTAATTAAGGCAAGAGTATTGTGAGCAGGCAACCACACTGGAAAGATCCATAATTAAAAAGTTCTTGAAAAGAAACCAATTTCTGACCACGAACATGCCCATTTCACCACAATCCTGCACCTTATGCCATCAATAGATTGCAAGCTCTGTGGGACAGGGACTGTCTTTTTGTCCTGTGTTTGTACAGCTCCTAGCACTTCGGGGCCCACGACTGGGGCTTCTAGGTGCTGCCACAAAACAAACAAATAGTAACACAGCACGCTAGGGCAGAATGGGTGTAACACATTACCATTGTGATTCAGGAGCATTTCACACTCGCGCTTGCACTGGTGTGAGTGGCTGCACAAGACGCAGGGCAATGGTGAATCGGGCCCAATAGATTTTAAAATTATCTTTAAATTGAGTGATTCATGCCCTGTCGTCCAGTCCCACCATCTGGCAGTCAGAGGCTTAGGGACACCCAAAGCATAGGGTTGCATCCCTGATCATCTTGGCAAATAGCCATCGATGGACCTGTCCTCCATCAACTTATTGAATTCACATGGAACTCATTCTAGGACTGGGATCTTTGACTGCAACTGGAGTTGTGAGTCTAAGCACCTCTGGAGATCAGACCACTTTTAGGTCAAGAGCTTTGTGCACCCAGCGTGTGCAATTTGGATAAAGAACTTGAGTGTTTAGAGAGAGAGAGAGAGAGAGATTTCTATTGCATGGGGTAGGTGATTGTGTATTCCCATTAGACGTCAAATTCAGGGCTCTGTTCTCAGAACATCAGCTTGACGCTTACATTGAAGGCACTCTCATTGCAAGCCGCACTAAAAGACCACACCCAACCCTGCCTTCACTGACCTCTAATCTACCCCCAAGGCTTCCAGTAAACATTTGTTCTACCATTAGTTTGACTCCCTCTGCAAAGGAGCTAGTCAATATGTACTGGTCCCCGAAATGGACTAGTGGATAATAGGCTACTGGACCGACTGGGAGATATTATCTCACCCATCTTGTCTCTCTGGAATTCTAGAGACATTATTATTACTAGCGGACGGTCTGTGATGCAACATGGGCATAATCCATAAATTGTGTAAAAAAAGCCAAAAATGGCTGAGAATTTAAACTGGATGGTAACAGAGTGCCAGTCCCAGTGATGATTGAGCCTGGTGATATTCTAAACAAAACAAACAAACAAAAAAGCTCTCAGACCTGCTTCTAGATGTTTCCTTCACGTCACACTGACTCTACAGAGATTCCTGGCTTCAGAGTGGCACCCAGACAGAGAGACAATCCTGGAATTTTATTATAAAGATTATCATCTGTATTACTGTAGCATCTAGGAGCCCCAGGCCTGGCCCAGGGCCCCATTGTGCCAGGCGCTGTACAAACACAGAATAAAAAGATAACCCCTGCCCCAAAGAGCTAGGTTAAATTCTCTGCCTAGCTGTGAACTCTCTCTCTGATTTGGGGCATGTCACTTAATTTACCTGTGCCTCAGTTTCCCCATCTGTGACGTGGAGAGAATTCAGCCCGACCTCACAAGGGTGTTGGAAGGATAAAAATTCATTAGTGATTATGAAGTGTTCTGAAACTATAGCGCCGAGGGCCATTTAAGTACAGTCGCACAACGTAGGCTTCAGTGGAACTTTATCTATACTAGGGCTTTGTGGGGGCCCCCTCCCGCCAAATTGTGATGAGTTCATCAACATTTCAAATTTCAGTTAAAAAAAAGGGGGGGGTGACAATTCTCTCTCTCCATTTTTCAACCGATTGTCAGAAAAACACCCACTGCTAACAACTGGTAAGGCCAGGTGAACTCATGCTGAACTCAATATTGGCTGCAAGCATATTGGCCTTGGCAACTAATTCATATGCCCCTATTGTCAACAGTAAGTCATTTTCCTAGTGTAGACAAGGCTTGGATTTCATTTTGTAGCAGAAATATATTTATAGACCCAGAATTTACTTTAAGCACATCTCTCATAATAATTCTTTGCGCTCCCACGTGTTTCATCCAAGTTGTCTGCAGTTATCCTTGTTGAATGTGCATTAACCGTGTTAGATTTCTCTCTTTCATGTAGATCATTGGAACAGAACTGTGTCAAAGATGAGATTTCCCTTCTGGTGGAACAGGAGTACTTGAGCCTTACCCAGGAGAACATTAGCGAGACAGAAATGCAAGGTTTAGAAGGAAGCAAAAAAACTGCCTCTACTTTAAATCCAACTTCATCAAACAACAGCCTTTTCCTGCTTTCCGATAGGGACCAGTTGCTAGATGAAACAGAAGCAGTAGAAAGCATGTACCGAGCAATGATGGGAAGCAAAGAAAGGGAGATGAAACTCAGATCTCTCTGCGATGCTCAGCTTTCTACAAAATCCACCATCGCTGGGCTTCTACGCCCTGCAAAATGCACCTTCAAGAATGCTAGAGGGGTGGACAATGGTGGCGGTAACCCAGTGGCTTCTAACAAAGAAACCAGTAAGTCACTGGTGCCGTGCACATTGAAACGCATAGAGGCTGCCAAAGCGCCAGATAACCAGATGGTGGCGGAGGAAACCAGGCTGACCAAGGACTACCTACAAAGTAACATGTTCAATTCCCCCATCCATAAGGAGAGCGCAGTGGTGCCTCCGCCTTCCACAACAGCAGAAAGCCAAACCACTGGGCCAAAGAAGCAGCTCCCAGTGTTTGCCAAGATCTGCTCAAAAACTGATCCCGACTCAGTTCCCGAGGGACTTCAGAACACAGGTACAGGGTGTTTGGAAGCATAATTTGGGAATGATTGGCGGCGGGGGGGGGAATAAAGTAAAGCAAGAGATGTTTAAAATGCAGTCGACATCGAATGGGAAGGGACCTTCTGGGTCGGGTCCAGTCCCCTGTGATTGCAGGCAGCCATAGACAACAGGTATGGTATTCACTGCTATATACAGAGATGTCATTTCATAGGGGACAAACAATGTAGTTCTTAACCTTTTCCATAGTGGGATCCTCAGTTCCATACCAGGACCAACTCCCAGCATCCTCCCTGTCATCCAGCTGGGATCTATGCAACACCCTTCTCCCACTTAACAAGATGGGAGGTGACCCCAACATTGAGATCCCATGGACTGGGGGATATGACTGGTAGTTTTTTAAAGAAGCCAACTTGAAAGTCTGTATGGAACTGCCTTACTATCTGCAGCACTTGATGCCAGCCTGGTCAGAAATAAATCTTGCACATATCTCTTTCTTTGTATTAGCAAGGGTACCATTTTCGTGGTAGGCTAAACTGAGATGATCAAGGTTACGGGATAAATACTGATGGAGCTTGATTCACTGCCAAGTGAAAACAATAGGACTCTTTCCATTGACTGCAACGGGCATTGATTGGGTTCATAACGCATTATCTCACATTTTGTGAAGGTAGAGTTAGCTCCTACGGCCCAAGATTTTCCAGAATTAACTCAAGTATTTTGGGGGCCATATTTTGTTCGGGGCCCAATTTGAGACACTTTAAAGGGGTCAGAAAGTACTGAGCACCCATCCTCGGAAACTCCCCATCAGATGTCTCAGGATGGGCATTCAACATCAGTAATCCATTTTGAAAATCTTGGTCTAGTGTATTGCAACCCGGAGATGCTATAAAATGAACGTAAACGAAAAGCGAGTCAGTTTCCCCCCCACCAACCTTAAAGAGGTTTTGAATGCGGTGCAAAGGGTCTTGTTCCATTCTTATTCTAGCTGAACCATGTCATTCATCCTTATCACTCAGACAGTTACATTTAATTCCAAGTCCTGTAGGGACTGGATGGACAGGTCCTACTAATTAGAGAATTTAAAGTGCTAATTGCTGAATTCGGGTCTCAATACTGAAAGATTGTAGCCAGTGGAAGTAGCTGAGATCTTAAGTAAATTTTGTTTGTGGGCAAAGCACACCCTTTTAAGTTAGGCTGATCCACTGGAGCAAAGAAAAGCCCAGCATGTCTGTTTAATAACGTGTTTAACCATCTTTTGTTTTACAGTAACTACTGCAGCATCGGATAAGAACAACCTCAAATACAATGGGAATGTTTTCACCCCGCGTTTTGCTACCTCTTCAACGACCACCTCCTTAAACCAGCCAGTGTGGCTCAGTCTGAACTATCCTCCACCCCCCATCTATCCAAACCATTCAAACTTTCCACAGTTCCAGGTAATAGAACAATAAACATGCAGGGTTCTCGTTTGGCATTGTCAGAGCTAAGCCTGACAAGCCTGTGGTTGCAGCCACCACTGCTTCTAAACCTACTTTTTGCTTTGTACCATTGGGAGGATCTGAAAGGAACTGGACTGCTATCCAACTCAGCGCTTTGGGGGGAAAAAACGGGGGATAACTTTGGGTGACAAACAAAACAAAGATAACAAGTAGTTTAGTGCCTCAGGGGTGTTCATGCTTCACTGGAAGGGTGCTGAATTTATGAGACATAGTGAGTTATGACCGACCGTGCTTTGTACCCGTTTTCATTCCTAGGTTAGCACCAGTTTACAGTTTTCATTTGCTAGGATCCCCAAATGGATTTTTGATACTATTGCCATGTTTACAGATAAGGATGCCAAAACTAGGGTTGCCTGTACAACCTTAATTTAGTCTCAAGTTGCAGTGGAGGAGGTCTAGGCTGGATATTAGGAAACACTATTTCACTAGGAGGGTGGTGAAGCACTGGAATGGGTTACCTAGGGAAGTGGTGGAATCTCATTCCTTAGGAGTTTTTAAGGCTTGACAAAACCTTGGCTGGGCTGATTTAGTTGGTGTTGGTTNAGGCTGGATATTAGGAAACACTATTTCACTAGGAGGGTGGTGAAGCACTGGAATGGGTTACCTAGGGAAGTGGTGGAATCTCCTTCCTTAGGAGTTTTTAAGGCTTGACAAAACCCTGGCTGGGTTGATTTAGTTGGTGTTGGTTCTGCTTTGAGCAGGAGGTTGGACTAGATACCTCCTGAGGTCTCTTCCAACCCTAATATTCTATGATTCTCCTAGTGTGTATACATTATGATACAGTCTTTAATTCCATGATGACTGACTATTTTTTCCACAGGACCTCAGTCTCATTCAGTGCACAGAATGGAGGACACTCACTCAATACGCAGCTAATCAATATTTTGTTTTCTCCTCATTTTGTGCGTGGCCCCAGGCCTTATTTACTGCACACTATTACAGCCCACAACTGAAGATGGAAATATTAAATTTCCTCATGGGCTTTTCTATTGTGCTCATCATCATTATATTATCTAGGGGCCACACAAACATGAATTAATTTATTTTCACAATATCCCAATAAGATCTGGGAGGGGTTATGATGGGAAACTGAGGCATGGAGATAAAGGTCAAAAGTATCCATTAATTTTGGGTGCCCAATTTGAGACCTCCAAGACCGGATATTTCTGAGTATGTAGAACTAAATAGCACTTCAAAGCACAGCTCCCATTGACTTTAATCAGCACTTCTATTAGTCAAACACCAGGGTCTCAAGTCAGGTACTCAGAAAATGAGGAATACACAATTGGTGACCCCCCCTCTGAAAAATTTGGCTTAAGTGACTTGACTAGCATCACATAGGAACGCTGTGGCAGAGGCAAGGATAGAATCCAATTTTCCAGGGTTGGTATTTAACTACCTTAACCATGAGACCCTCCTTTCTCTTCCTGAAATTCCCTCCCTGAAATATTACACATATGTAATGAAATTCAATACATATGTGAAATATTTTGATTTATCCGTACCAACATTTTTTGGTGACGGAAAAATGTTCCCCCAGAAAAAAAATTCATCAGTTTTGTTCTTCTCCTTTCACTTAACACGTGGAATAGTTTCTTCAGTCATGTCCCACCTTCCACCAATCTTATCTCTGCATTTTTCTTATCCCCAGCTCACTCTGTTAGATTTAACTCTAGATACCACCATGGCAGAGTCTTATCATCCCTCTGGCCTGTTCACACTGGCTCACCCTATCCAATTTCAATGAGATTTGAACACCTAACTCCCTTAAACCACTTGGAAAATCTCATCCTTAGGACTAAGTTCTTTGACTGGCCTCAACTCAGCCTATCATTTTGTGGGTGCACTTTTGCACTCTGTAATCAACTACAGTTGTATTTAATAGGCATTCGTCAGCTGCTTGATACGTTCAATGACAAGTTAGTGATCATCTGCATGCATAATTAATCCTTCTCTCATTGAGGTCAACGGGAAGTTGAGCTCATTGCAAAACAGGATGGAGAGCACAGAACCTACTGCAGAGAGCTGTAATGTAGAGACGAAACCTAGACTTGTGGAGTCAGAGAGGAGAATCTTGGCTAAAGATATTAACTAAATTCAGCTGACCTCCACTCCCTTGAACAAATAACGTGCCCTTGAAAAGACAAAGGAACGCATTGCAGAATAAAAATAAGACCTAGTCAGACTGTTTTAAAGTCATGTCTTTTGTATTTTAACAGGGCTTGTATCAGCAGAGAACACGGATCCCATACCAGCAGACTTTACACCCTCCCCTAGGATGCTATTCGAGACAGGTGTGTCTAAATGGTTATAAATATGCTTTCATTTGCAGAACACAGATGCTAAGCATAGAAAATTAGACAGAGCTGTTTGTCATGGGGCATAACTGACATTGGTAGCTTTGCAAAATAAGATTTGCGGGCCAGATCCTCAGATGGTGTAAATCAGCATAGGTCTATGGAGTTACATCAGTTTACATTAGCTGAGGGCCTGGCCCCAAACCTCTAACCAAAATATCCAATTGTATATGCTCCATTTAGCATTAACTTAGGACAGTCCTTTTTCTCTTTGTAAAGAATGGTACAATCAGCATCATGAAATGGTGCATTTCTATTGCGAGTTAATGTATGAATGAGGAGGAGAACACTGGATGAGCTGCAGCGAGATAAGCTATGACAGTAAGAGGCACCATAGAGAGCTGGAGTGGCTGGGATGTCACCAGGAGAGCCTCAACAGAGCTGATCTCGGGCACGTCACTGCAGCGCTTCTGGTCAGATCCAAATTGGTTTCTCAAGTTGGGGCGGGGGAGCTAAAACATTAATTAGGGAAAGTGCCATCACTTTGCAAAATTCTCCGTGTCTGCTGCCCTTTCAGTGTCCTGCAACACCCACAGTATTATCCCAGGGTGATTGGGGGGGGGAGGAAAGGAGTATAACCATATTCTACAGAAATGCTACCAGCTGGTATAGCAGTGTGATCTAGTGGATAGGGCCCTAGCCTTAACAGCAGGAGACCTAGGTTCTCATCCCAACTCTGCTCTGACACCTTGGATAAATTTTCCTGTGTCCCCTCCCACCCTTCACCTGTCTTGTCTATTTACATTGCAAGTTCTTTGGCCAAGGACTGTCTTTTCCTCAGTAACTGCACAGCATCTACCATAAGCGGGCCCCGATTTCAGTTGGGGCAGTAAAACTGCTAATAAATAAGAATATAGATGGCACAGAAGGTGGTTTCAGGGTGGCCAGGAGTCAAGGTTACATGGCTCCAATAGCCTAAATTCTCATCTACACATAGGGTGGGTCCATGGTCATCACTGCAGCCTAAGGACTATGGAGTGGCTATCTCCCTGTTCCACATGCTGGCTCTGCTATAGGGGAGGAAAATAAGATGCTGTGTCCCATGCCGCATAGGGGGTTGCCCAAGAGGTAGTTTACTTTTCAGCCAACACATTTCTGTCCTAGACAGTCTGTACGATGCTTTGACTCTGCTTGCTTCTTCCATCTTTTCCTGCCGAAGAACTGACACGACTTTAAAAAAGGAGGTTGGGACTTTTGTTTGAAAAGGAACCAAGTCACCAACTTGTGGGCCTCTCTCTGGGTAAACATGAGCTGGGTCCCTTGTAGCCAGTAAATTAGCTAATCCCTTCTGGGCAGTCTCTCCAAGATAAGGAGGCTTCTATAGTAAGATGCAACCCACACAGCACTCAGACACATCAGCTTTTTCCTCTTCCATTTCTGTTCTATAGGAGGGTGGGGTGAAGGGGAAACCCCATCGGATCAAAATTTAAGAGCTGGGCATACCACATAGCAGACATCACATGCAACTCTCTCTCCAAATGGAGACATGGCTGAGAAGCATGTTTATTATGCCGAATGCAACTGAATCAGATCTGAATGACACCACGATTTCTTTGTACGATGAACAATAGCAAGTAGAATGAGGAGCCCTTGTCAGCTTTGATATCCTTGACATGTTTTGTGTCATTTACAAGGGTTCTGTAGGAATGGATGCAAAAATACCTGTTGTAGTTGCAGCTGATTGTCATAATGTCTTAAACTTCCTGAGAGCTAGATTTTGGGAGGTGCTGAGTACACTTTCAACCCCTTTGACATCAGTAAGAGTTGAAGGTTTAATTCATCTGATCAAAAAATGATGATGGGGCAGGGGAAATATAATTTTTTTCCCCCAAAATGTCCCTGTTTCCTCAAAGTTAAAAAATTCACTGATTAAAAAAAAAAAAAAGAAAAAAGAAAAAAAAGAAACCCACTCCAACCAGACCCACAGTCACTAAAAAAAGTAGGAGGGGATTTTTGTGCAAAAATGTCAGGAATATTTCCCCTTTTTAGTATAATTTTTGAATTTCAAAATTTGAAATATTTCATCCATCTCTAGTTCCAATTGGCACGTGCAGATCAGGCTGTAAACTGTTTTATTTCACCAACTTCTTGCTCTTTGTTTCTTTACCGTCTGTAGGTAACTCCATACAATCCACAGCAGATTTTNCCAGCGCCGGCTCCAGGGTTTTTGCTGCCCCAGGCAGCAAAAAAAAAAAAAAAGCCGCGATCGCGATCTGCGGCGGCAATTCGGCGGGAGGTCCTTCGCTCCGAGCGGGAGTGAGGGACCCTCCGCCGAATTGCCGCCGAATCGCTGGACGTGCCGCCCCTCTCCCGAGGGGCCGCCCCAAGCACCTGCTTGGTCAGCTGGTGCCTGGAGCCGGCCCTGAGCCCAGCAAGGGCCAGCAACCCAAGTATGAACCTAAGGTCCCTGGTGGACTTGTACCGGGGCAGCTGGCCCATGCAGGGGTGCACACCTCTGCATCTTCGCTCCTAGGGGGAGGGATAGCTCAGTGGTTTGAGGATTGGCCTGCTAAACCCAGGGCTGTGAGTTCAATCCTTGACGGGGCCACTTAGGGATCTGGGCAAAATCAGTACTTGGTCCTGCCTAGTGAAGGCAGAGGGCTGGACTCGATGACCTTTCAGGGTCCCTTCCAGTTCTATGAGATAGGTATATCTCCATATTATATATATTTTTATTGTTACCCGCGCTAGCTAGATTAAAGCTAGGAGGGGTACGTCTACCAGCTACATTTCACCTTAATTCGCAGGATAGACATACCCCTAGACATGCTGGTTAAAACGCTGGAGGGCCACTGGTTTGTAACAACAGTGGGAAAGTTTAGGGGGAAGGTCTATGGCTCTTAGGGCTGGATTTGTAAAGGTATTTAGGCATCTAACAATGCAGATGGGATTTTCAAAAGCACCTAGCTGCATCTTTAGGCATCTAANGTCCCTTCCAGTTCTATGAGATAGGTATATCTCCATATTATATATATTTTTATTGTTACCCTCGCTAGCTAGATTAAAGCTAGGAGGGGTACGTCTACCAGCTACATTTCACCTTAATTCTCAGGATAGACATACCCCTAGACATGCTGGTAAAAACGCTGGAGGGCCACTGGTTTGTAACAACAGTGGGAAAGTTTAGGGGGAAGAGACAACTATCTAGACAAGGTCTATGGCTCTTAGGACTGGATTTGTAAAGGTATTTAGGCATCTAACAATGCAGATGGGATTTTCAAAAGCGCCTAGCTGCATCTTTAGGCATCTACATACCTTTAAAATTCTGGCCCTTCGGCAAGATTTCAAACCTTTTACAAACAACAAGCTCAAAAGGGAAGGGGGGGGGACGTGGAGGAAGTCATAATGAAACTGGATTCAATTTGAATGTTTTTCAGGTTTAGTTCTACACCTGGTGCATCTGTGAGGACAAACCCATATTTCTCTTCTAATGGGAGTGGTATAAACTTTTAGATCATCTAACTTTTTGATGCATCGTTTGGAGACCCTGAAGCTTCAGTCACTGTTAGGAATCCGGAGGTCAAATAAGGACTTATTTTGTATTTCCCATAGTGAAGATTTCTGTCTAGAATGAGCCTACATGACTTATGTGTAAAGAAACAGCTACACAACAATTCATCCAAAAGAGGAGAGTTTTGTTTAGCGGAAGCAAATGAGATTTTTTTTTTTGGTATGATGGAGAGAAATAATAAAAAAAATGTTTTATTTATGACAGATGCCTGAGCTGCTTAAAATTGAATTTTGCTGTAATAAAGATGGCTGATATAAAAAGGATCATGGCCACAAATTTCAGAGGTGATAACTTGAGTCGTGTATTCAAAGTGAGATTAACACAGAGGCATTCAGTAGCTACGGGGCTTGATTCTGTGGGGAAAATGCTTGTGTCTTGTATCTGGAACCATGATACTGATCTACATTTTAGCATTAAGGAAGAGGAAACCAGAATGCCTGTACAAAGAAACTTATTTTACTATGTTCCCTTTATTGAATTCAGAGTTTCAGGCTCTAACATTTGAAAGTGAGCTTTTGCCCTTGCAACATAGCTCCTGCTTGGGACTATATCATTAAAACAGCCTCAGGGTGGTAGGCAATCTACAGACAACTATGATGGATGTCTTGCCACCCTAGTTCAACAACAAGCTGTTGGGTTAAATGCAGAAAGCACTGAATGGAATTATATGGCCTGTTTTGCCAGAGGTCAGACTCACTAGGTGATCATAATGGTCCCTTCTGGCCTTAAAAAAAAAAAAAAAGTTAACATCTCTGTTGCAAAGAGTTTACAATCTGCAACTGTAAGGTCCTGCAACCGATAATGCAAGTGTCTGCCTATGCACTAACTTCAGTGGGTCTTTACTTAGGGCTTGTCTACATAGGGAGTTATACCAGTATATGGTTAAGTGTGAATACAAACAACTATAGTTGGACTGGTATAACTCCCCAAGTGAACACTTTCCAGTATAAATGCCTGTTTTGATTTAGCTTATGTTGCTTTCAAAGCAGTTTAAGCTAAACCAGAAAAAAGCCACTCTAGTCTAGAATAAGACAGTTCACGTAGGGAGTCTAACTATAGCAGATTAATTATACCAGTATAATTTCCTGGGTAGATAAGGCCGTAGATTGTAAACCTTATGGGACAAGTACCTTCTTTTTGTTCTGTGTTTGTACAGCACCCACCCAATGGGGTCCTGGTCCATGAGAAAGTCTTCTAGGTGCTTCCGAAATCAGGGGCGGCTCTAGCTTTTTTGCCGCCCCAAGCACGGCAGGCAGGCGGATTCGGCGGCACGCCTGTGGGAGGTCCCCGGTCCCGTGGCTTCGGCGTACCCGCCGCCGAATTGCCACCGAATCTGCGGGACCGGCGGACCTCCCGCAGGCATGCCGCCAAAGGCTGCCTGACTGCCGCCCTCGCAGGGACCGGCAGGGCGCCCCCCGCCACTTGTCGCCCCAGGCACGCGCTTGGAGCGCTGGTGCCTCGAGCCGCCGTGGTCTGCAATACAAATGATAAAATAATGGGGCTCTGTGCAGGCACTGCATTCTGCTGAACGACGGGGGGAAATTGATCCAGAGAGGGAAAGGATTATCCGGAACATAACCACAGTGGAATGGGATATCAGATTAAGCCCACACTAGGACAGCTGTATAATTCCCAGGCAGAGTCTTGCCCCATATTGGAGCTTTATGAGCTGCACACATGGGGAGAGCAATACGTTCATTTCAAACAGAAGGAAGTTGATCTCTGCCATCACACATCTGGGACAAGAGAGATAAGAACATGAGAACGGCCGTACTGGGTCAGACCAAAGGTCCATCTAGCCCAGGATCCTGTCTTCCGACAGTGGCCAATGCCAGGTGCCCCAGAGGGAATGAACAGAACAGGGAATCATCAAGTGATCCATCTCGTCACCCATTCCCAGCTTCGGGCAAACAGAAGCTAGGGACACCATCCCTTCCCATGCGTTTTCAAGACGTGTTCCCTGCAAGGTGGAAAGCACCCTCACCCCATATTAAATTCAACAAGAGTTAAGGGTTTTCGGCCCCTCTCTCAGGGCCTAATCCAAAGCACTTTGGAAGATATTGGGCTTCTCTCCATTGTCTTCCCAAGTGCCTTGGACCAGCCCTGAACACCCTTGGTATAACAGGCTTCGGATCGGGCGCAGAATGCTCAGTATCTTGCAGGATCAAGCTCCAAATACAGACGGCAGTAACTTCTGGGTAGCAAAGCCGAGTTTGGGAAATAAATTCAAACCTCCCTTCCCTGTACACCACGTAATGTGCTCCGTGGGATGTTTTTTTCCCCCTGCCATATTTTACAGGCTTCAGATGAGTAAGGCCTAAGTGATTTCAGAGTTGCATCGTCCATATTGGCTACACTTGACATCTCATCTCACAGCAATCCTTCAGGTGACATTTCAAACATACTATTAACCTACGTTTTCTCTTCCTCCACACTGTGTCAGCATTTTATTTCAGTTTGTACAGATGATTGATTCTACGGAGGACAATTTATGATAAGAAATCCATGCTACGGCGCCGGGGCGGAGGGGGAGGGGGTCGCACCACATAGGCAAAGACTCTACCAGACACAATTAGGTCAACAATTAAGAACCTCCAGTGTTTTTGTGAAGTATCAATGTCCTTCACTATGTGTGGCTTGTGGGTAACGTGACAGCTTGTTAATAGAACACAAGCTGAAATATTGTTAAAGGAATGCCAAGGCAGCTGGGGGAAAAAAAATCAAAGCTGAGGGCCATATGTTGCCCTAAAAACTCTCATTGGTGTCAGTGACAATTCCTATAGCACCTTTCATCCAGAAAGGCTTGGAGCACTTTACATATCTATAGGGATCATTTCACCCACTTTTGGAAGGAACATGGCAGCTGTTTAACTAGGCCCATTAACATTATGCAACAGTTTAGGATAGGAAGGAAGAACCCATTTGATACTTCAAGGGCAATTTAGGTGAGAGGAATGCAGTTATTCCAATTGGAATTTAGCCAGGACACCAAGGTTACTGCCCTTACCGTACTCTTGAGCAAAATGGCATAGCATCATTAGTCGCTACAAGTGGTCCAAACTTCTGATTTATCCCTCAACCAATAATCATTATTCATCAATAATACAGTATTCAATTCCATGATCACATACTCTTTTTCAACAGCCTCCCAGACTCAGTCAGGGCACAGAATGGACAGTACTCAATTAATGATTCAATATTTTGTTTTATCTTCATTGTTCAATGTATTTACTGCACAGTATTCAAACCCTGCTCTGAAGACAGAATTAATCATTTCCTCGTGGGCTTTTCAATAGCACTTATCACTGTAGTACCTGCCTGCTTAACAAACATTCATGAATTTATCTTCATAAAACCTCTTTATGCTGAGGGGGTGGAATTATCTCGGTTTTACAGATAGGGACCCACTAATTTTGGGTGCCCAATCTGAGCTCCTAGGACCTGATGGGATTTTATATGCACTTTATATGTTCAAAGCACAGCTCGGATTGACTTCAGCTGCAGATGTGAGTGCTCAGATGCAAGGCAAACCCCAGGCTCTCAAGTCAGGCACCCAGGAAATGATGAACACACAATTAGCGACCAACTCTGAAAAGTTTGCCTGCCCAGCACCACCCAGGAACTCTGTGGCAGAAGCAGGGATAGAATCTGATTCTCTAGGGCAGCAGTCAGCTGCGTAAACCATGAGATGGTCCTTCCTTTCCCTGCAATCCCTCTGCTGCATTCACTACCCACCTTCCAACTTCTGGCAACAAATGAGGCAAGGGTCCTACACACAACAGCCTCCTTCACTACACACCCCTGATTCATCCCCAGTGCAGGTCCGTTCTGTGCAGTGAATGAGGCAGGCTCTCATGGAAAAAAACAGTATGTGATCATGTAATTAAAGTCTGTATCATAATCAACTGCACAAGGGAGCTGAATTAAGGTTGTCCAGGCAAAAATGTTTATTAGTTAAAAAAAAAAAAATTTCCCAGCTAGCTCTATAATGAAATCTCACCACCACATAGAAGTGTTATTACCCCCACTTTGCAGATGGGGAAACTGAGGGTCAATAACTAACTTACCTGTACCGTGCCTCAGTTTCCCAATGGGTAATAGTAGGATAAAAACACAAGCAAGCCTTTGATAAAGCAACAAATAGAATCTAGAGCTTTCAAGTCCCAGGGTATTGCTATAACCACTGCACCATATTTTCTCCCACTTGGTGTTGCAATTAGAAAGGATTATTCCATATATGACAATTAGAGCAATTAAGTTTTGATTACAGGACAGGAATAACTTGGAAAATTCAGGAGATCTGATTCCCATAATAATCAGGTGCTTATATCCAACAGTGGGCAGACAAAAAATATCATGATATTTCTAACACTACCTAGTCCCACCCAAGTCAGAATATCCCTCTCATCCACTCGTCTAGCCAAAACCAAGGACTGAAAATATGAGCAAAAAAGTTTAAAATGGAACAAAATAAAAACCAGCCAAACCTTTTTCCAAGCCTGAAAACAGGTTCAGAATTTGGTTCGGTTCTGTCCGAATTCACCCACCCTGAATTACAATACATAGTAGGGTTCTCAAGTCTTGCAACCCACTGCGAGGTTTTTCTCCAATATTCCTAACACAATTAATGTAACAAGATGAAAGCATCATCAAGTCCTATTACATTTTTCTTCCTTAGTAAAGGACTGATGACAAACTAGGAATCAGAAGCTATATTGAATTACATTTGCCACAGAAGAGTTCATTAAGTAATAGTATGTAATAAAAATCCTCATCTGTCAACTTGAAGGATAGACTAAGGAGAGACAGTCTACTTACGAAAACTCCAGGTTGTTTTCTATAGCACTCTGTGGCATATAAACATCCAACTGAGGCATGCGGGCACAAGGGCACCAACATGAAAGCTGGTCCAGCGGTTAGAGACTAGGAAATCTGGCTTTATGTCCCTGCTCTGCCACAGACTTCCTGTGTGCCCTTTGGTGAGTCATTTAGGCCCAAATCCTCAAAGGTATTTAGGTGCTTACCACTAATAGATTGTTTCAATGAGACTTAGGTGCCTAAACACCTTTGAGGATCTGGGCCTTTGTCTCTCTTTGCCTCAGTTCCCCATCTGTAAAATGGGGATATTAGCACCGACCTACAGGGTGTTTATGAGGATAAATACATTAAAGGCTGAGAGGGGCTCATATGCTACAGTAATTGGTGCCATATAAGAACCTTTGATGGAGTTAGCATCCTTTCCTCTTCCAGAGATCAAAGGGCCCTGATTATTACTACTAATGATGTGAACCTTTCATCCAACAATCTCACTGCCCAAACAAGAAGTCCCACAGCGCCCCCGCAAGGGAGGCAAGTATTCTTGCACCCACTTTTCTGAGCAGGGAAAGTGAAATACAGAGATGAAGTGGGGGCCGCAGAGCGAGTGGCGAATCCAGGAAGAGAACCCAGGAGGCCCAACACTTGGTGCCCTGCTCTGACAAGCCACATCTTCTCCTTTGCCGAAAGTCCAGTGTTCCCTACGCATCTGACACATTCAGCCCAGGAAGACAGCGATTATTCAAAGCCATGAATTTGGCTGTAGAGCCAAAGTTCGGGGCATTTAGCCGTAGGGTTCTGGGTCAGGGTACATGAAACCCAGCCCCACAGTAAGATTACGTATGCAATCACACAGACTTTCCTTGCTGGGGAGAAGGGCACCATTCCCACAGTATTGTTTTGTTTCTCTCTTCCCCTTGCAGTGCCTAAAAACATTGTATAGTCTGAGAAGAGTCCCCTTGTTAAACAAAGGTCTGTTTAATTTACCCTTTCTGTAATTTACTGTTTGTGGCATAGGGATTTCTTTTTAAGGAGGAATTTTCTAGCCATGCTTTTTCCCCTTAATCCAGCATCACAAGGTACTGTTTTTTATTAACTGCACAGGACTGTGGCCTCACCTCAGTGGTTTACAGAATGTGTAAAAAGAAAAGGGGTAAAATCCTGGCCTTAATAAAGTCAAACGTCATTAACTCCCATTGACTTCAACGAGGTAGGATTTCACCCCATAAACCCTGTTGTGATGAGCTTCCAACCTGGCCCCCACAAAACAAGTCCCTCTTTAAAACAAAACCCCACCACCATAAAGGCTAGCCTGCCCCCCCTTCCAGTTCCTTCACATCTTTCATGGTCCCTAAGCTAGAATGATAGCCAGGTTAGGGAACCTACGTCCAATATCGATATGTCCTAACTATGTTTTTCCAAACAGACCAAATCATGTTATAATCACATGAAGGCAATCGATCAATCATGCTAGAACATTGATCCTTCCCCAACCACATCATAACTGGATTCCTGCTCAGTTTTAACTGTAGCATAGACCAGGCCTAAAAGGGCAATTCGACTCTGATATTCCACCACCGGCGTCTATCCTTCAAACCCCTGGCTGCATTCTTTTTCAACCAAAGAGAGCCACTTTCCTAAAGATGGGCTAGTCTCCAAGGAAGGGCTAATTGCTTCTCTCCTTTACAGTCATCTTGATCTGTTACGCCCGCTGTCTATTCTTAACACACACTGAAGTTTCAGGAACCTTGGGAAGGTTTATGCAGCTTTTCAGAAGGCTGATGTGCAGAGACGGGCATACAAGCTACTGGAACGTAACGGGCTTGGGGAAAACACTTTGCTTATGTTAGTTATTTGTTTCCTGTACCTCAGTTTGCCTCTCTGCAGGGGTACAGACCCCAGTTTAGTCTTTTCGGGACTTCAATTTATATCTCTCTCTCTCTGTGTGATACACAGAGTTAAAACTCTGAGAGAACAAAAGTGACATTAAATCTCTTTATAAATGTGTAACAGTTTACTTAGAACTCATGGAACAATTGAGACTATTGTCAATAACAACATTCAGGGAGCTTCCCCAAGTTGTTGCACTTCTTATTACCATAGGCCCAAATGCAACATAAAATTTACACTCTGTTGAAGGTTATGTCTCAAGGTTGCCCCCTTGGGGTAAAGGGAAGCACCTCACTTACCTCAGACATTTCCTGAGCAACTGCAGTCCTGGGGTCTGGTCCTGTGGCATAGCCCTCCATCTGTTCCTCTTCACAAGTCCACCCTCCCCTCTGGGTAGATATAAAACAATCCAAGCACAATAGAAATGGCCAGACGCCTCCCTCACCCAAAGGAGGGGAAGCAGTCTTTCAACAAGCACTGTTTGCTTCAGAGAACCACCCACCACACCTGGGCTGATTTCCTCTCATTTAAGGGCCTGCCCCAGGCCTGACAAGCCTACAGGTGCATCGGGTGGGGGCTGATTGTGACCACAGACATTCTTTAACCCTTTCTTGGCTGGTGTGTGTGGGGCAGGGGAGGTTATCTGCCTCACCACAGCATGTGCATACATAACTCCCTCCCCTTGGGCTCTTCTCTGGGAAGATTTGCCCTTCTCCGTCTCTGTGGAATGGTGCCCACACCCTCTGCAGGGCATGCCAGCTCTTTAAAGTTGGGGAATGACTGCTAGCCCTACCGGCTCCTTCAAACTCCCAGTGAATCTTTGCAACCTCAGTCTGCCATCTGCACAGCCTGAAGCAAATTCTAGTCCTCTTCTTCTCCAGTGGGTGAGGGAACCTGCAGTGTAATCCAACAAAAATCCCAAAGCCCCTGGAACACAATCCCTTACAACAGAACCTCCTGGTCCTCATGCTGCTCCCCTACTGAATTCTCCAGTAGCTCCCACTCCCATTCTTGCTATTATAAACTCCTCCCCCTTCTCTTGAGTTCCCATTGGTCAGTGACTCTGAGTCCTGCCAGGCTGCTTGCCCACAATGGAAATCACCTAAGTAGCTTCAAACAGATAATGAACATGCCTAGTATTCTCCACATCCAGTTTTTGGATGTTTTTTGCCCATCCAGCAGAGTTTCACCCTGCCTGGCTTTGCCAAGTCTCCAGGCAGAGTCCCCCAAAACAAAACTAGAAACTATATCTCCTCTCCAGTTTTTCCCCCATTTACACCACTAAATGCTGTAATACAAGCATGTGGGTTACAGTAGTAAATCCTCCTTTGATTATCTCAAGGTTGGTAAACCTTATTCCAGACAGAAACGCCAGTCTGGATGAGAATGCTAACTCTGCTGTCTGTCTCCTCCCTCTCTGTCTCCTTAAAAACATACTCAGGTAATTCTCTGAGGTTACATGACTTCATCCAAGAACCTCTCAAGATTAATGTTCCTCTGAGGTTTTTATCACTTCTAATTCATCACAGACGAAAGACAATTGAAATGGAAACTCTGTAGCTGGAGTTGCAGAGAGACTCTGCCAATATCATCCTGCTGGTAACATTATAGCATGCAGTCACCCCAAAGTACAACTCCTCTTTGTTCCAGTCTTGTCCACCACTGCCGCGATTGAGGAGTAAGCAGTATGGCTGGTACCTGCATTGTGTTACAAGAGTTCTATATAAAGGAGTAGATCTGTATATATACATTGTTAATACAATGAGCACTACCTTCTGGCACATATGAGTAAGCATTACTGGTCACATGTTTGTAGGTTCAATACAATTATTATGCACTGCAAATCACTTCCTGAGTCGAGCTCTTAACAGACCATAGGCCAGGTGCAGCATTAACAGCTTTGCCCTCAACAACCTTCTCCCCTCTCAAATTTCCCATCATTGCTACCATTGATGCAGTTTCATTTCTAAATATATATCTTCAGAATTTCTCCCCCTCTCTCACAATGCTGTGGTTCTGTTCTTCTAGCCATTGGATGAAATCAGAATTGTTCCACTGTGTTTCATATGCCCTACACTGCTTTTAACTGATGGTGTGTTTCTATTAGCTCTTGTGATGGGGGTCCCTATGGTTTTTAGAGCACCCAGAGGGTCTGAAATCTATCCTTGTTTCCTGTGTGTGGGTTAAAGTGGCCATGCTGTGCAGCATAGTGACAACTGAGAAGTCTGAAGTTTCCATAGATTTGTTTCAATGTTACTTTGGTGAGATAACCATCTACACCAATTGGTCTGAAGCAATTTCCCCCCGTCTCTCCTCACCTTTTAATGACCTGTAACTGCCCTGAATGGATCATGTAACCACCACTGCAGATTTTGCAAAGTCAATGGTTAACCCCTCTGTCCAAAGCAAACTTTTTTGTAATTAGCTTGCATAGCTCCCAAATCCCTTACACATAAGAGAATATGTAGGGAGGGAGGGAGGGATAATTGAATGGCTATTAATCAAAAGATGGGTTTTATTCTCGTGATGTCATAAAGTGCAGTAGCAGAGCTCAAGCAGTTTATTAAATTACTGGAATGCCAAGAAAAATAGATAGCTTTAATAACACATTTCTGCCTATCTGTTATATTTGTATATGTAGCTAAGAGGGGGAAATTAAAAGGTTCCCTACTGTATAAAAATGCAATTTAAAAAAATAAAATAAAACAGACTCATTGTCACTGATGCAGAATAAGGTTATGCCAGGCCAAAAAGTTTATACTGTTGTTGACATTAGATGCTACTGCAATGGGTGGAGAAAAATCTAAGATAAAAGCTTTTTTCTGTGTATCTAAAAGCAGGAACCTCTACGCTTTGATCTAAAAGCTCAAGTCCATTAATTTGGAGACAGTAGCAGACTCACAGATGTATTACATGGTCTACCCACTAGAGGGAGACAAAAAGACACTTGGCGTGTTACGTTAATATCAAACATAATCATTGGTCCAGATTCTTGACCCCATTGTATCACCTTTGTGCTGCGTTGTTGGTTCATGGTCCCAGAAAGATGTCCCAGCTGGTCAGCTGGGGATTCCAACAGTGGGCTGGAATCTGTGTAGAATAACACTGGCATAACTACTGGGTTAGGCAGCATGGTCAAATGAGGAGGGGACATGGTCAGAACACCTCTCCTCTTTGCCAATATCCAGCTGATGTAGTGAGGCTGCTCTGACTTGTTCCAGGATTTGAACCAGCCCTCCGCTGTCCCCGGTGAGAGAGGGAATGCAGGAATGGCCCAAAGCCACCCACCCCGCTCCAAAGCCTGTTAGGGAGGAAAGCCCAGCAGGACAGGAATATTGTGTTTGTCAAGGCAATCAGCAGATTTTTGTAACAATTGGTGTGTTACTGACAGCTCCTGGGAAGAGAGATCCTCTCTCGTCTCTCTTCCCCAGCCACGTTCTTGTACTCTTTGGCTACCATCCACTTCTCACCTGCCTGGTGTGTCAAGAAGCACCCCTTCCTTTAAACCCATATTTACCCCAATTCTTACCTTATTTTTCTATTGTAATTATTTCCCCCCAGGAATGCAGTGTCATGATATTACATTCTTAAGCATGTGCCCCGGAGCCAGACCACCCCAGCTATGAATTCAGCACAGCCCACAAGTCAATGGGGGTCAAATCTAGTTAGTGTTTGGATGGGAGGCTTCTAAGGAAAACCCACGTGTGCTGTTGATGATTCACTAGCTGACTTTTTTCCCTCTGGTTAGGGGATTCACTAGGATAGTGCTAGAAGTCACAGCAAAAGCAACATTCATCATAAGTGATAACCGGAGCAGCAAAGCAGGCCTGAATTGTCCCCAGATCCTTGGGGGTTCCCCCTGGGGAAGTTGCTTAGTAACCGAAGGCTCTGTTGCATCACCAACACTATTTGACTTTCCAGTGTAACTTAAAAAAAAAAAAAAAAACTATTCTCAAATCAAAGATCTTGTGATCCATGTGTCAGCTCCAACAGCAGAACAGAGGAGCCCAAATGACAGGCTGTGCAATGCAATCAACTGGCAACGCCCTCTGGTCTAAAAGCACCATGAGGGGCTGCGGTAGTTAGGGATAGCTTCACTGGAGAGCCCTTAGAAAGAGAAGAGGCCTCTTGAATGACATGGAAAATTGAAGTCAGAACCAAGGAAATCAAGGCACTTTCTGCCAAAGTTACGGGAGCTAACTGTACAGCATTTATCATCTGCTGGAATACAGCCATGTGCACTGAAAACCCCTTCTTCCTGAAGGAAGGGCATGCCCTATTTAGAGGAACACACTAATATTCTGCAAAATTCATTTGACAAGACAGAAAACCCTAAGATGAGAAATTAGGAGTTTTACCTGGAGAGGAATGTCAATTCCCCCTGCAGCTAGTTTCAATTGGATTCCGCCACCAGGTCCTGTCCTAAATCCTCATATAGTGTTCCTATGTGCTGTTAAACAGCTGACATGCTCCACTCCATAGCTGTCCGTCCTCTTTCTGGTCTTTGAAAAAGTGCATTGGGATCGTTGCAATGCAAAAGTCACTTTAATAAAGCAATAAAATTGTTTCTTTTGCTGCTATTTTTGGGGCAACAATAAGGAGAAAATAGGAGGATTGGCTCCATGTCCATGTCCCAGCAAAGCCCACCACCTCTATACCAAGAGAAGGGAAATGGAATGATTTAGGGAGGAGAGAGAGCATATACAATGAATTATGTTTCTGCATAAAACATTATCCCCATTATAAGACACTATCCCCATTAGACACTATCAAGTCTTATTTGCTTCCCAGACTGGTTTTACACCAGGTTAACCCCACCGATTTCAATGGAATCACTCCTGATTTACACCTGTGACAGAGTAAGGTCCATTGTGCAGTCATTTCCATCATGTCTTGCCCCAGCCATTTTAAAACAAGAATTTTATCACCCTTTAAAGTGTCGCGAACAATAAATCTTATACATCGGGAGCAACTCATTTATTTATGTTGATAAATCGGAAGCGTGCTTCCATGCCTTTAATTCTCTCAGTCTCTTAGCAGTGCTTTATATATTAACCTCTTCACACTCTATCTTACCATGATAGACACAGGTAATAAGTGTATTGTACTGTTAGCAGCCCCTTGGGATGAGATCACACACAAAGTAGGTATTTATCAATCTGTACGTGTAATTGCACTGGGGGAGGGAAGGGCTGTCTACAGGATTCTGCAGGTAAATCCATCTCTGTGATTGAGATATAGGGAACATTGTCACTAGTTATTACCCAGGGTTAGAGAGAGACAGAGGCCCAGGATTGTATCCAATGGGTTGATATGAAAACTAATTCCATCTGCATAGTCACCTTTTACCAACGTGCATCTCAGTTAATCTCTGCTGAATGCTTATGCAAAAAGAGGACATCACCAGAAATTAAGTGTCTCGTTGAATTTGTGCTCCACTCTCACCTTAGAGTTCAGATCACATCTCCTGGGAGGAGAGAGGTAGCCACCAGAGCTGAGCAAACTGCAGGAGACGGTCTACACCAGGGGTAGGCAACCTATGGCACGGGTGCCGAAGGCGGCACGCGAGCTGATTTTCAGCGGCACTCACACTGCCCAGGTCCTGGCCACCAGTCCGGGGGCTCTGCATTTTATTTTAATTTTAAATGAAGCTTCTTAAACATTTTTAAAACCTTATTTACTTTACATACAACAATAGTTTAGTTCTATATTATAGACTTATAGAAAGAGACCTAAAAATGTTAAAATGTATTACTGGCACGCGAAACCTTAAATTAGAGTGAATAAATGAAGACTCGGCACACCGCTTCTGAAAGGTTGCCGACCCCTGGTCTACACAAATTCATGACTGATCATATTTGCAATTCTTCCATGTTATCTTTCCACTAGCACTGAAGCAGTTACCCTGCCCCACATGAAGAAGTGCAAAGACTGGATTTCTAGCTCAAATGCCTTCAATATTCGCCGACAGCAAATTTCAGTTTGCTCTGTGTTCATCAGCGGAACAAGCCATATGGTGCAGTTTCTATTCTGTGATTGATCACCTATGTATACAGTCAATAGGGTGCTGTGAAAATTCCAGCCCGACATACCATTCAAAAATCGCACCAAGTCAACTTATTTAAGTTTATAAGCTACAAACATCATAATAAATAAGAAAAAAGAAATGAGAAGTTAGCCAATAGATGGATGTTTCCATCACCATGAATCTGGAATTCTCCCTCCCAAAACCTCTGTTGTATTTCTATATGCACCTGACACATCTTGTCTCTGCATAGACTATAAGTTGTTAGAGCAAAGACTGACTTTGACTTTCCATTGGTACAGGGTCCCACACAACAGGGCCTCGCTTGTGTTTGGCTCTTCTTGGTGCTATTGCACTATGTATAAGAGTTTGTGTTACAGTGTTGATAGTATATTCATTTATAATATTCACAGTCTGAATGATTTCCAGAGATGAAGAATCGCCGGCAGAAGAAAGCTCACTCATAATTTCAAAAAACGAAGAAATCAGGGAATTTTGCAATCTGCGTCTGGACAATTTGCAAAGAGAAAAAAATGAATCATTAGAAATTGTGCACTTAATGCTAGTTACAAGTATCAGGTACCTCAATGCAAGCATTTATTCATGAGTTATAGATCAGTTTAATTTTCTTCACAAGCCAAATGGGCAAAAATAAATGTTCTTACAGTGACTCAAGATATAATCATTGTGACTTCCTTCTCGTCAAATATGTCAACCTCTATAGCTGAGTGGTTTTCCACCATTTAACTGCACTTTTATTTGGGACAGGAATGCCGTTTAGTGACTATGATTAAAAAATATATCAAGTGTTTCTTATTTTTAAATCCCCCAACATTACCAGGCTGGGCCTGTAGGGGGAGTTCAGTTCCTGGGGGAAATGTATTTGCTATGCATCAGAAAGCGAGCTTTGGATTTCTTTGGCTTTCTCTGGTTTAGGGAGGCTCAGGGAACTGATACGAACAAGACTGTCCTGCTGGAAAATGTGCAGAATTAATCCTGCTTAATATCTACCATCCATTCTTTCGCCATGTACATTGGAGAAATGTTAGTTTCTATCTGTAGTAAGAGCTTTGCAGAGACATATAGGTTATTTAAGGGGACTTTAAGGTTGTTTTGTAAGCATATAAACTTTTGTTTATCTGGTTTTTCACCCCTTTTTTCCTCCTGCTGGTGGTTTAATAAAGTAATTTACTTTCAATCCACTCACCTGATGTATGTTTGTAAAGGTCACCCTAGACGCTTGGTCCATGCAATTTCTCCCCTAGGACACTGATATCCATCCATTGCCGGAACAGAGGCAGAATAGCAACATTCTCACACTTATAAAACTTACCAAGAGCTGTGTTGGATTCTCAGTTGCTGGAAATTTTTAAATCACGATTGGATGTTGTTCTAAAAGATATGCTTTAGTTCAACCAGGAATGAGTTTGGGGAAGTGTATGGTCTTTGTTATGCTAGAACACAATGGCCTTGTAATCCATGAGTCTATATACCACTTGCTCTAGGTCACTACCTGTTCTGCTGATATAGCAGAAGCATCTCTGCAGAATGAGCAAGAAGAGGACAAGTTCCACAGTTTATGGAGCTACCCGTATTGGAGTCTGTCCAGGACACTGGGTTTCAGACTGCAAGCAGAGGTGTGCCTGCAGCACATGTAGACATATCTGAGCCCGCTTTGAACTAGCCAGCTTGAATAATGATAGCAGCAGTGAAGCCAGAGCACCACACATGGCAGCACGAGTTAGCCACACAAGCACATACCCAGGGTCCTGGGCTGGGTTGTACAGCCCATGCTGTTGTGGCTTCGTGGCTATTGTTACTCAAGCTAGCTACATCCAAGCTGACTCAGGTCTGTCCACATGTGCTCCAGTCACACCTCTGACTGCGGAGCATACAAAGTCGGAAGGCTTGTCTACACAAATACCTAGTTCGCAGCAAGCTGGTTTGTGAATCTACCCCATACTAAGGGCAAGTCTATGCTGCACTGGCGCAGCTGCACCTCTGTAGCGCTTTGATGAAGACACTCTAAGCGGACAGGAGAGAGCCCTTCCTTACTTACGGCTTAGTTACTCCATCTCTATGAGAGGCGGTAGTTATGTTGGCAGGAGATGCTCTCCCGCCGACATAGTGCTGTCTACACAGGGGGTTAAGGTTGGTACAACTACGATGCTCAGGGACCCTTGAGCAATGTAGTTATGCCGAAGTAAGTGCGTAGAGTAGACTTGTCCTAAGCATTTGTGCGGATCCTGCTGTCATGCATTAACTGTTTGTTAGTGAGCTCTGAACTTTGAAACGGGACTAGATCAAAGCACACCAACAATCTGTTAATGCGCACCAGCAAGGTCCACTCGGACACTTAGTGCACAGTAGATTCACACCCCAGCTTGCCACAAATGAAATGTTTGTGTCAGCAAGCTCTGAGTTCCCCTGGAATGTCAGAAACACCATGGGGTAGTCAGCATCTAGAAGCAGGCAACACCTTGGTTTTCTGTCGCATCATGCCTTCAGCTTCATGACAATAGTTTAGTTTTGAGAGGACAAGACGTTCCCTTCACTATCACCACTTTTGGCATGATTTCTTCTAGACACTCTCCCTTCTAAGCACTGATCTGGCCCAACTCTGCTTAGCTTGCAGAAAATCTAACAAGATCACAAAATAAGGTGGTACAGCTTAAAAGACACACACTATTTGGGAAGTTTATACATTTCTGGTTCTACTTTTATACTTTTTCTTAGACACAAAGAAAGATTTAGATGCAAATCTCTTGCACTGATTAGGAACTGTAGGCAGTTTGTTAATCACTGTTCTGGAGAGTCTAGCAGTGCTAAGGAATTTTTTATTTTATTATTTTTTTTATCAAGAGATATGCAACACAAGTGTTAGCTTTGGTTATTCCATAATTTGTAAATTGTTATTTAATTTTGCAGACCAAGTCCCATTTTCCCTAAGTCCCTAATGTTTGTGGAATAGGGAAATAGATGGTAAACTGTTCTGGCTTGGGTCCATATTACAATTTTGCTCTTATGTATATGACAGTAGCTCCTAGAAGCTCCACTGTGTTAGGCACTGTACAAACATAGTATGCGACAATGCCTGCCTCCCAAGAGCTTACAATCTAAATAGACAAGACAGATGAATGGTATAGGGAAATATCCTCTCTATGCCTACCCAAGATCACGCAGTAAGTCAGAGACCAAGCTGGGAATAGGAGCCAGGACTCCTGTCTCACAGTTAGTGGCTGATCCACTAGTCCACACTCTTTCTTTTTGTTTACATCATGTACCTGTAATGTCCTGTCTTAAACCAAAACGGTTAGCTTTTTTTCACAGGGACTGTCTTTTGCTCTGTATCTGATTAACACCTCACACAACGGGACCCTGGCTGTGATTTTAGGAGCTACTCTAGACCAGGGAATCCTCTCTATATTTTAAGTAAAGTTGCCTGGGGTGAAAAAAATGTTTGCCAACTTCTTGAAGTGATTAGAAATGGTAGGAATTTAGTAACCATCTCTTCATCAGTGCCTGCCAGCAATCCATCACTGTCACACAGCGATAGGGCCTTGAATGCTATCGCTTTGACCCATCAGCTCCCTCACAGAATGGGGGAGATGAACTCCAATGATTTACTGTCAGGGTCTTCTCCAGCTGTGCAATTGAAGAGAAGGAGCAGGGCTTATAAGACAGAAAGTTCCCATGATGGAAGCTGGGCCCCTGGTGACTTATTGCTTCTATATATTTTGTGCCAGCTGTGACCTAAGCAAATCTTGTAATGGGGAAGAAAGTGAGCGTGGGTGGGGGAAGACGGCAGAGGGGCAGGAGGTTGGGGAACAGCAAAGCTGAGGGGAATGACAAGACAGCGCGGCCTGTTCTGATTAATGACGTTTGGGTTTAGAGCAGTCGTGTGTCCCCTCCGCCCCCACCACAGAATCGGAGCATTTGATTTTCAAGCTGTGTGAAATTGAAATGCCAGGCATTCTGCTGACTTCTCTCCACTGAAGCCAGTTCAGATACATGAGCAGAAACTTTGGTCCTAAAACATCTACCCTTGATAGGAACATTTAAAATAAAATAAAGAAAACCCCCTTCTCTCTGTAGACGTCATACAATGTCAGTACCCAGCGGGGTTCCAGCAAATTGGTGCTAACTGGGAAAGGCAAGAGAGAATAAAGCAAGGTGGTTTCAAAGCAGCCTGAACGACAGAGAGTATTTGCCCCATTTTCAGTCTGAGGATTGTGCTGCAGATGAGCATTAGGGTGATCCAGGGGCTTGAACTCAGGACTAGGAGCTGAGATATTTTAGGTGCTGAGGCCAGCTCTGATACAGTCTCCCTATGTGGCCTTGTACCAGCCACTTAATTCCTCCGTCTTTATTTGCTGAGCTGTAGCATCGGGACGATGCTGACTTCACAAGGTGATGTGAAGAAGAGCCAGTGTCTGCAGAGTGTTTTAAAGAGAACAGCCAAGAGTGACCCCTCAGTGCATGCGGGCTGGATACAAAGAGGAGGCTAGGCCTAAAACTGGGCACATTTGGTATGGACCCCATCAGACTGTGCCTGTCTTGGTGCCAGGGTTAGAAATGCAGTAGTAGTATATATCTGAATGGGCACCCCCATCTCCCTCAAAAGATGCCCACTGTCAGCTGGGTCTGTACACAGGGAAAAGGGCACCTTTAGGGCTCCAAGTACCTGCCAAAATATGCAAGCACAGCTTGCCCTGCTGGAAATTAAGAGGATGGGAAGGACCTATTTTGGTGTAGGACACGTTTTGATAAGACACCACCTCACTGCATTTGATTTCTGTAGAACACTGCTGACTCCACTTCCCATTCAGTTCAGTAGTTCACATCCAAGCGGGTACGCTCTGCTCTCATTTATACTGGTGGAAAAGAACAGAGCTGAGAATGCTGGGGTGGGCACAGTTATTTCCCTCCTTCAGTAAGATATCTTGCTTATTGGAATAAGGGACTCCTAAATGCCTACGCGTTGCTGCTATATTTCACTATTTTCATGCTGCTGAACGCATCTTATGATGAAACATAATATTCAGAAGGTTTTGTCTTACTTCCTTTCATTTGTATAAACACGTCCCTCTGTCATGTTCTTTAATTACTTAACATCGGTCAGAAGGAAGAGGAAATAAAGACGTTGTGGCTAGAACAAACTCTAGTTCCCTTTTTAAAAAAGGGCAAATATGGAATGATTAGATAGTGGGCTGAGCAAACTGGGAAATGAAAGGTAAAAAAGGCTTCCATGCTGTCTGTCGAAGAACATCGAAGGTGCGCGTTGGTGTGTTACAAGCAGATTGCAACACTGGCGCCTAAACCAGGCAATTTGCCGAGTGTCTGATTTTAGCATTTGGCTAAATATCAGGTTACTGGAATATTGTGAATATTGGAAACATGATATAGAAATAATTTCTACTCACCGAGGCCCTGATTCTGCAAAGTCCTATGTACATGTTTACCTTGATAAATGTGCCCCATTCCACTGCCTTCACTGGGACTGGTCACGGGTGTAAAGCTAACCCCTAATTTGTGGTCTTTAGTGGGATGTAAGAGGTGCTTAGGTCTCCAGGCAGTGAATTTCACCTCAGTACAAGGGCTGATGGTCATTCTCCATAAGCAGAAACTAATTATCTCCCCATTCCCTGAGCCACGTTTATCTACTGGGACATAGTCACCACCGAGTCTGGCACTATTCAGAGGGGATTGGATACATGGCTGGGGCATGTGATAGGGAGTTGGCAATAGACAGGAGGAGAGCGACCACCTGCTGTCTGAGCAGGGGATTTTCAGAAGTGCCTCTGGGGGTTAGGAGCGCAAGACCCATTGGAAGTCAAAGCTAAAGAGTCCTTAGGCACTTTTAAAACTCACCCTGCGTTGTGTGCTAATGGGCAGCTCACATAAAGGGCCACCCTGTGTAAGCTCTGCCTCATTCAAACATGGGAAAACATCAGAGTACAATTACCCCAGTTGGGTGTGCCATTTGCAGTCCTTAATTGGGCAGGCTAACCCTGGGACATGAAGCACCCATGCGGGGCTCATTCCTGAACCGTGCAGTGCACGCTTTCCAGCGGGGGGCTCTGAAGCACCAGGTGCAAGGAGACTTCACGGAATAGCTTAGCAGCGACAGCACAAAGAGGCACTTTTAAAAACATGGTTCTAAGCATTCCCAGGAAAATCACCCTGCACCAAACACAGTCGTGAACCTAGGTTTTGCCTGCACTGAAAAGATTTGCTTTTGTAGGACTTTTGTAGCTCAGGCCCTGGAGTCAGCAATGAATGCCAGTAACAGAATTTTAACAGTGCTAGCTAACGATTTTATAGCAGCAGTAAGGCTTTCCAAAGCACTTCTTACAGAACGGATACAACACTGCCAATTCCAGCCATTCAAAAATCAAGATTGAGACCCCCACAACCTCCATGAAGCTGTCTTAAAAATCACGAGGATTTTTTTTTTTAAGATACATTTGGTGTTCTTTTTATTTGCCTTTTGTTTTCTGCATTTGCTTCACATTTTCCAGCTCTTCTCCACAGTCATGGGGCTAGAAGCTTCCTGTTTTGAAAATGACAGTCGAGATTCTCATGAATCCAACTGGTGGAACTTTAAGGAAAAAACTTACAATGAGATCATGACGGTTGGCAAAATTGCTGATCAAGAACAGTGGCAGACTTTACTTCTTGAAGCAGGTCATGTAAATGGGGCTGTAAAGTTGAATACTTTGTAGATGAGAAACAGGAAGGTGTTAAATAAACACTTAGCCCCGATTCATTTGGTCTTGCCTAGATACAACTTTCATAGCTGGAAGGTCTTGCTGTCGCAGTATTGCCAGCAATCTTTCCCTTCTCCCCAGCCTCTTGTTTAAAAAAATAAAATAAAATGCCGCAACCGTATAAAATATTATTGACGTTCCAAGATGTATTCTGCTGTACCTTATTTCTGTGCTTCAATGTCACTCTGACACAGCAGAAGATGCAGCTGGGTTTATTGAATGATTTCACGAATGACTCTATTAACCACAGGAACCGAATCCTGTAAATGGCATGTCACTCCATGCAAGCCCTTTTTTTATGACTCCTCTGCCATTGCTACCCTTTGCTTCACTTTAGGGAATAAATTGTGGGTAATTGAAGAATTATTTGACTTGAGCCTTTTTTGCTCCTCTAAAATTGTGAGTTGAATTCTGTCCAGTCATGGAAGCAGATGCGTCTCCTAGAGGAAAAAACACGTCTGTTTCTCAGGCCATGCATTCACTATGTCGGCAAAACTTATGTTGCTTATGTGAAAAAAAACACCCCGAGTGGGATAAGATTCACTGGCATCAGAGGTGATGGGCACAGCTGTCCCACCAACATAGCTACCACTGCTCATTAGGTGGTTTTATGATGTCGACGGAAGAGCTCTCTCCCATCGGCATTTAGCGGCTACATGAGTGATCTTACGGTGGCACAGCTGCATCGGTGTAAGCTGGCTCAGGTAGATAGGGCCTAAGAGATCCCATGCAAAATCTTCCTCCCAGAGCCTGCTTCCCAACTGCCTGGCACCTTCAGATTTCATTTACACCTGGGCATGGTGGGTGTAAATGAGAGAGGCAGCATTTTACACCCGTGTAAATCGTGACAGAAGCCACTTGGTGGTGAAGCAGGTCCGATCATCTTTTGGACTGATGGGTTCTGTTCATGCCCATTCTGATACTCTGCATGGGACAAGTCCCTGATCCCACAAACTCTTCTACATGCAAACAGCCCTTACTCAGCCACCCAGTCCTACCGAGGGCAATGGGACAATTGGGAGGAGTAAAGATTTGCAGTTCTTACTTCCCGCAAAACATCTGATCCACCATTGTTCCCCATCTTGGGCCTGATGCCCCCATTGCTCTGTGTCATCATTTACATGCAAAGTGGGAGCAAGAGCTAATAAAAACTCACTTTGCAAGGGCAACACAAAAACAGGCCCCGAGTGCGTACCTTTAAACCAGCGCCGAGTGAGTGCACATTGGGTTTCAAACACTAACACTCTGATTGTGCAGCAATTTGGCATCCACTTTCCATTTTACACTCACTGTGCACCAGTGGAAAGGAGAAGAACAATGGTGTATCAGGACAAAGGACCGCAGTATTTGAGTTTATCTATTACAGGATTTGAAGGCTGCGGCTAGGATCCATGATTTCTTTTGTCTTGTTAAGCAGTCTCTCTCCTCTATAGCCTCAAGTTTAATAACCAGCTGTATATTTTCCTATTACTTTTCTATCACTCTTCTTTTTACATCCCTCAGACAGACTCTAATATTAACTTAAGCAATCACTTTTGTTCATATAGGGCTGTTCATTTTTACTGATAAATGTTTAAACAAAAGTCTAAATTATTAACATGAAATCTCTAGTTCTTTCCCAGATTGTCTTGGATGCTGCACTGAAGACGAGGCGATCCACTGCCGAGCTTGGGAAAGGGAGTTCATTACCTGGTTCCATATGTTCGGGTTTGATGGTTTAACTTGAAAAAAGCCAGTTTTTCTGCTAAATCGGTTTTAGAAGCAAAGTGATCAGTTGTCTCCATTAAGGTGCCAATTAAATGCATGGCTTCCAGTAAGAGAACACCAATAATTCTTCCTTAAATTTCTGGGAAATTACGGTAAATGTATATAGCAGTTTCTAATTGCAGTGCATTACCATGGCATCCATGCCTAGCTGTACTTATCCTTTCCCCATCAGGTAGGCATCACCCCATTTATACTCTTTCTCCTAAGTAATGGGGTGAGAAAACTGTTTGTTTAAATGGAACAAAGATCGAGTGCACAATTTATCGCGTCCACTAAAACGGCTCGGATTAAAATCTGACTTTAGAACTGCATATTGATTAGTGACAGATGTGCCCAGACTATTATTATTATTATTTATAACATTGACAGGCCCCTGCAACCCATAACAGAGGCCCCATTGGGCTAGGTGCATACAAACACAGAGAACGAGGCCAGGGCTTACAGTCTAACTGGACAAGAGAGACAAAGGGTAAACCAGAGACAGAGGTGAAATCCCTTGTTCAAGGCCTAGAGAGACATAGGAATGTAACCCAGGGGCAAGATCCTGATCCATTGAAGTCAATGGGAGCTTTGCCATTGATTTCAAAGCGGCCAGGATCTTACTTCAGGTCACTAGAGTCCTGGTTAAGTGTCATGTCCCCATTACTGAATAGCTGTGTGCACTAAAACAGGCAGAAGTCCTGAGCGTCTGCAGCACTGACTGAGGTCAACCAGAGTTGTGGGTGCTCAGCCTCTCTGAAAAAAAAAATAACGAGGCCTTCAGTATTTAAAGGCCTTCAGTATTTAAAGTTGTTAACCAAGCTTAGGCCCAACATTTAGTTTCATCAAGGCCCAACCAAATCTAATGAATACCGGACCAGCTCCTCAGCTGGTGTAAATTAGTGCTACTCTCCTGACGTGGATATAGCTACAACAATTAACACCAGCTGAGGAGCTGGCCCCAAAAGTTTCCAATTTTCCTCAATTGTCAATTAAAAAAAGTTCTGTTAAAAATAATTGAGCAGAACTCTTGCAGCGAGGGGAATCCAAACACAGCATCCATGCAGCTGCCTGAGATCCAGAAAGTGAGAATGGTCTTTATGGCACCACTGTCCAACAGAGCTGGCTGGATGGTAAAACCAAACCAAAAGACAAATATTTTCATGAATAAAAGTTCTGAGTCCTGATCACTCTGACTCTTCCATTCACATTTCATTGTCTGTGAGGGATTAGACATTGCAGGGCAATTAATTAAAAGAGTTCCCAAATCCTGAATGTTTGGTGGATGAGTGGTACACATTCCTACCAGCCAGTGTGTTATTTGACATTTCTTATTCTGTTAAGTGTTTCATTTTCCCATCAGAGATCAGAGGCAATACCATGTGAAATGGGTACCACCCTATATCCCACCAACAGCTGAAGCAAATAATCGGGCCCTGGTTTGGCAAAGGACTTAAGCATGTGCTTCTTCAAACAGGAGTTAAGCACATCCTCAATTACTTTGCTGAATATGGGCCACGGTAAACAACACACATGGCAAGATTTTCAGAAGCACCTGTGTGACCTTAGGAACTCAAGTCCCATTAACTTTCACTGCTCCTCAATCATTCAGGTGCTTTGAGGAGTCCTATCCCATGGTCTTCAAATAATTCATTGAAACTATTTGGCAAATAATTCCCAATAACATTTGCTGAAGTCAGGGCCACTTTGTGAATAATTGAAAAAAATATCCTGAACCCGTGGCAGGAGCCATGTCCCCCTATCTGTGTGTACAGCACCGAACACAACAGAGCCCTGATCCCCACTGGGGCCTCTTGCAATGCTACAGTACAAACAATTAATAATATCAGTAGCACCAATAAGGGATTTATATCATTTTAATCAGAGCATGCTCCTTTGACAGGCTATTTTCAAGTATGTCTCTTTCTTAGTTTTCAAGACCAAGTGCCATTTCTCTAAGAAAATGAGGTGAGAAAAGAACAGCACTGAGGGTAGACAATGACATTTTCCTGTGTGTCATTCTGTTTTGCAAATAATTCAGCTGAAAATCTGTAGGAAATACACAAAATAGGTTATTATCACACAGTGAATGACAGCTCGCATCAAAGAGAGAATTGCATGATGGTAAGAAAGCCAATTGGAAGCAAACTGTCATTCTTTATACATTCATAATTGCCATGGGGAGAAAAATGCCAAACGTTCATCAGATTATGTCCCAGCTCTATACAGAGACGGGGCACATTCTGGATGGTCCTGCGCATAGGTGTACATAAGAAGCTTGCAGCTAGCACAAGCATGGCGGAGCTATGAGCGGGACTGTGAAGGGACATTACAGAGCATGGAGAACATTTGAATATGTATATTCCGTGACTCAGCAATGGCTGTTATGCTCAGCCCACCTAGCAGAAAATTCCTACACATGAGGGTGAAATTCACCCCCTTCAGACAGACACTACAAGGGCTGTGCATCACTTAAATCCTAAGAATAGGGCTTAAGTGGGACTTAAGTGATGCATAATCATTTGTGCTAGCCCCTCTCTGTAGGGGTGATTCTACCCTCTAGCTATTAGAGATAGGTGAATAATTTACAGGGAATCATTTGACACGTTTCCCCTCAAGTTCTGCTCACAGATCGTTTGCAACTTGAGCCAACAATTCTTTAACTTAGTTGCTATTCAGAATTGTGACTCTCTTCCACCAGTAGTTCCTGGTGTCCAGATCAACGTCAATTTTCAAATATTCATGCTGCCCTGGGAACCTGATCAGGTGACATGGTATTGGTTCTCTCCCTTGATTGGATGATGTATGTAACTAACCAGCCCAGCACCGGCTGTCATTGTCACAATCAAATTAGCCCATAAACTAAATTATGACTTAATTGGTGTCACAGAGATTTGATGGGACAAATCTCGTGACTAGAATATTGATATAGAGGGGTATGGGTGGTGAGACGTAGATCGTTTGAAAGTCTTTGGTGAAGATAAAAGGGAATAAAGGAATGGCATCATGGCAGAGCTCTACTATAGTCCACCAGATCAGGAAATGGAGGTGGATGAGGCATTTATAGAACAAATAACAGCAATATCCAAAACTTAAGACCTGGTAATAATGGGGAACTTAACTATCCAGATATCTGTTGCAAAAGTACAACATTTCCAAAAAGTTCTCGGAATGTGTTGGGAACAACTTTTTATTTCAGAAGGTGGAGGAAGTAACCATGAGAACAGCCATTTTAGACTTGATTTTGACTAACAGGGAGGAATTTGAAGGTTGAAGGCCATTTGGATGAAAGTGATTTGAAATGACAGTTTTCATGATTCTAAGGAAAGGAAGAAGTGAGAGCAGCAGAATAAGGACAGTGGACTTCAAAAAGCAGACTTTAACAAACTCAGAGAACTGGTAAGTAAGGTCCTATGGGAGGAAAATCTAAGGGATAGAGGAGTTCAGGGGAGCTGGCAGTTTCTCAAGGAGATAATATTAAAGGCACAACTGCAAACTATCTCGATGCAAAGGAAAGATAGGAAGGATAGTAAGAGGCCAATATGGCTCCATCTGGAGTTCTTTAATTACCAGAAAATCAAAAAGGAATCCTACAAAAAGTGACACATGGATGGATTGCTAAGGAGGAGTTCCAAAGAATAGCACAAGCATGTAGGGAGAAAATCAGAAAGGCTAAAACACAAAATGAGTTACACCTGGCAAGGGACAGAAAAGGCAATACAAATAGACTCTTTAAAACATTAGGAGCAAGAGAAAGATAAAGGAGAGCTTAACTGATGACATCAAGAAGGCTAGGGTGTTTAATGTCTATTTTACTTTAGTCTCTACTAAAAAGGTTAATGATGACCAGATATTCAACACAATTAATATTAACAACAAAGGGGAATGAACACAAACCAAAATAGGGAAAGAACAGGTTAAAGAATATTTAGATAAGTTAGATGTATTCAAGTCAGCAAGGCCTGATGAAATTCACCGTAGGGTATTAAGAAACTAGCTGAAGCAGTCTCCAAACAGTTAGTGATTATCTTTGAGGACAGCTGAGGTCCCAAAGTACTGGCCAATCATAATACCTATCTTTAATAAGGAGCACAAAGAGGACCCAGGGAACTATAGACCAGGCAGCCTAACTTGAATACCTGGAAAGATACTGGAACAAATTTATTAAACAACCAGTTTGTAAGCACCTAGAGGATGATAGGGTTATAAGGAATAGTCAGCAAGAATAACTTTCATCAAATCAACCTAATGGTGGATAGCAGGGAAGCTATAGACATGATATATTTTGATTTTAGTATGGCTTTTGACACAGTCCCTCATAAGCAAACTAGGAAAATGTGATCTAGATGAAATTACTATAAAATGAATGCAAAAGTGGTTGAAAGACAATACTCAGAGTGTAGTTATCAATGGTTAGCTGTCAAATGGGGGGGGGGAGGGAATGTATCTAGTGGGATCCTGCAGGAGTCTGTCCTGACTCCAGTACTATTCAATATTTTCATTAATGACTTAGATAATGAAGTGGCAAGTATGCTTATAAAATTTGCAGATGACACCAACTTGAGTAGGGTTGCTAGGACTTTGGAGGGTAGGATTAGAATTCAAAATTACCTTGACAAGTTGGAAACTTGGTCTGAAATCAACAAGATGAAATTCAGTAAAGACTATGGCAAAGTCCTACCCTTGGGAAACAAAAATAAAATGCACAACTCCAAAATGGGAATAACTGGCTAGGTGATAGTACTGCTGACCAGGATCGGGATCACAAATTGAATATGAGTCAACAATGTGACACAATTGCGAAAAAAGGCTAACATCGTCTGGGGCCTATTAACAGAAGTGTCGCCTGTAAGACATGGGCAGTAATTGTTTCATTTCTCAGCACTAGTAAGGCCTCAGCTGGAGTACATTGTCCAGTTCTGGGTGCCATACTGTAAGGAAAACGTAGACAAATTGGAGAGAGTCCAAAAGAAAGCAACAAAAATGATGTGACCTAAGGAAAGGTTAAAAAATATTCGTTGTGTTTAGTCTTGAGAAAAGAAGGCTGGGGGGGAACCTGCCAGGAGGTGCTGCATCGAGTCAGTTGTGGGACAGGTTTCATGAGATCTGTCTTTGTCTAGATCAGGGGTAGGCAACCTGTGGCACGTGTGCCAAAGGCGGCACGTGAGCTGATTCTCAGTGGCACTCACACTGCCCGGGTCCTGGCCAATGGTGTAGCCAGGTGGAGGGAAGAGGGGGAGTGGGGAAAAAAAGGTGCCACCCACTGCAGTGATTTTACTGACGGGGCAGCGCTCCGGGTCTTCGGCGGCACCTTGGCGGTGGGAACTTCACTCGCTCCGCAGGTCTTCGGCGGCATTTCGGCGATGAAGCTTCAGTGCCGCCGAAGACACCCCGCTCTCCCCCTAGCTACGCTACTGGTCCTGGCCACTGGTCCGGGGGGCTCTGCATTTTAATTTAATTTTAAATGAAGCTTCTTAAACATTTTAAAAACCTTGTTTACTTTACATACAACAATAGTTTAGTTATATATTACAGACTTATAGAAAGAGACCTTCTAAAAACGTTAAAATGTATGACTGGCACGCGAAACCTTAAATTAGAGTGAATAAATGAAGACTTGGCACACCACTTCTGAAAGGTTGCCGACCCCTGGTCTAGATCTATGGGGCTGGGTAGATAAGGTGCTAGATGAGGACTCAGGAGACCACGTCTCTGCTCTAACATCAGCCCGCTGGGTAACTATAGGCAAATCCCATCCCATCTCCTTGGCCTCTGTGAAATGGAGTTAATGATACCTGCCTTCCTTTGAGATCTCTGCACCAGAAGTGCTGGCTTAGTGAGGTGTTGTTGTCTTTCCACCCGGAAGTAGACTGAGCCCAAAACCTCAGAAGTCACCACAGGAGAATCAGATGAGAAACGACTTCCATTTGCTACTGAATCAAAACGATACAATTCTACGCACAAATACACCCTGCCAATGCATTAATTTGTTGTTGTGTTACAGTAGCACCTAAAGACCTGAAACCAGCATCCCATGGTGCTAAGTGGCATAACACATGACGAGAGACAATTCCAAGCTCCAAGCGCCTGCAATCTGAATAGCCAGGACAGACAATGCATTGTCATCCCATTTTACAGGTAGGGGACCGAAGCTCATAGAGATTAAGTGATTTTCTCAGGTCACACAGGGGGTTTGTGGCAAAGCTAGGAATCAAACACAGGTTTCCTGATGTACTGATCCAGTATCATAACATTTTTCCTCTCAATACACTTCAGATTGGTCAGTCCACAAGCCTGTGTAAAAGGGTTATTGCCTATTTGGTCTATAGGCCTTGTTCCAAAGAGGCTGCCCCGCCAATGGGAGGAAGATGTATATCTTTTTAGCTATTTTATCAGTAAATAAGGGCTCAGCCATCCGGAAACATGAGTGGATGTTGCTATGCTGGAGTGTGTATCACAAATTAAATACACTCTTAGAGAGGCAACTGCAGGCAGACAGAATAAACAAACTAACAAACCAAAAAAACGTGTATTTATTTTTTCCAGTTGGGCTAGCAGTTTATTTTCCTCTGCATCGTATGGATCCCCCGGAGAGAAGGCAAGGTAACGCTGTTTTCAGACATTTGTTTTTAATAAGTGAAAATATTTTGCCTGCGCCTCAGCTCTGTGGACAAAGCCTCCAGGGTAAGACAAAGAGAATCTTGCCTGTATAGTTTAATAGCTTTTTGTCAGGAGAGACAAATTAGTACATTCTTCTAAGAACACAGTGTGTCATTGCAGATACTGCATTTACAAAGAGAGTGCATCCTTTAAGACTGCTGAATTCATGAAGGAGAGGGGGATGTTGACGACTCCTTCCCCATGTGCTAGGGAAAGAGGATGGCTAGAGCAGAGCAGCAGGAACTCACTCCTAGATCCCCTTCCTAGCACGGCCACAGTCTCACTGCAGTGCTGCCAACCCCAGGTGTCGAAAACAATAGCCAGGCAGGCTATATATCAGGCTCTCATTCATGAGATTGGCTTAAAATCAAAAATAAATGTTGGATTCTTATTTGTCCTATTTAGGGGTCACTTCCTCAAGTTTTCCTTTGCAATCACCAGGACTAGAAACGGACTTTACCAAAAATAAATAAATAAATAAATACATAAATACAGAAATAAATAAATAAATAAATACATAAATACATAAATAAAAAAAAGTACAGAGTTTCACACAATCATATGACTCCAGGAGCTGGAAGTTTTCAAAAGAGCACCAATTATCACAAGACTCATGATGAAAATAGTGAGATTTGGCAACAGTTCACTATGGGACCTCAGGCAAGTCATGTCACCTCTGGATGGAGAAACTGAGGCACGTGCTGCCTCAGCAAACCAGCAGAGGACGAATGGGCCAGTGATTAGGGGAATAGCTTGGGAGTTGAGAGGACCCCCCCACCACCACCATTCCTAGCTCTGCTGCAGACTTTATGTGTGACTTGGCACAAGTCATTTCGTTTGTCTGTGCCTCAGTTTCTCACCTGAAAAATAGGGATAAAGGACTGCCCTACCTCACAGGTGTAATGTGAGGGTAAATAAATTAAAGACTGTTCAGATACTATGGTAATAGGAGCCATATAAGAAGCTAAATTAATAGACTTCCACATACAATCCCGAGTCCTCCAAATTGAAATTTGCCCCCCAGAGATCTGGTTTACTTTGTAGAAGTGCAAAGTATGCTGACTTCTTATCAATCCTAGAGTCCCCAACTATTCCTAAATTGTAAGTTCATTGGGGCAGAGCTCTTGTACAGCTGTGAGCACATCAGTGATGTAGCAAACATATTAATAGCGTATTAAACATAAACACAAACAATATAAATACGGCGATACATAAACATGAATGCAGAAACAAGCCTTTACCTGCAGGAACATTTTGCTTTTAAATGTTGAGCTCTGACTTAAACCATTTCAGTTTACCTTTTAAAAAAAAATATTTATTATAATTCGATGTAATGTTTATTTCCTGTGTATTTGCCTTCTATAAATCTCCAGGGAGAAAAATAAAGGTTTGAACAAGAGATTGCAAGTGAGAAACACGCTGAAGAATGTGTGAAAGGTGAAAATGATTTATGCTTTCAAGCCTGGTAGATTAGAAATGCGTTCCTAATGTGAAAGTCCCTTTTCTAAACAGTTAAATATTGATGATGATTAAACTATTGAAATATTTAAAGTCAGCTAGCAAGACAGACGTGGTGCCTTAACTGCTATGGTTCATGAAAGTCAACACAACTGGTTTTTTTTTTTTACTCCAAAATTTGTTTGTAACAGAAGCAAATCACCATAAAAAAACATGAAAATTCATGGGGGAACAAGAGCCACTGGGCTTGGCTGCTGCATTCCTGCACAGAGCGCAGAAACTAAGGTGGCCTTACCCCACCTTTGCCATCCTGTATTTTGGGGCTATTCAGGAATCAGTTCAGTCCCCTGGTATAAATTATAGCAGTTTCAGGGATGCTGTAACTTATGCTCAGACTACCCATGCCCCCACAGGGCCATTGGTGGCTGAGAACAGATAAAGTGCAGTGCTATATGGATAGATTCCCTCCCTCCCCCGGCACACCATACCCTCAGAGCATGGGGACCCAGTGAATGAAACTGACCATGCTGCACAAGCTCAGGACTCAGTTACATGAAGCCAGCCGCAATAAATGGTCAGATGTCAATTTGTAAAAGCCACTCCAACAAAATAAACGTTATTTTCAGATTGAAGGAATGAAGTTTCCAAATCATCCTCCGAGGTTTGTCCTCTCCTTAAGCTCAGGAAGACTAGATTGTGCAATTCATCTTCAGTTTACAAATGGTCACACAATGGGGAAAAAAATAATGAAGCATTAAACACAAAACCCGTGTTTGAACTGAGCCATTAAAGAGCAAAGGAGGCACAGTTGGATCCATTTCGAGTGCTCTTAGCTAGATTCAAAGTGCATAAAAGCACCTGATTTAGAAGCCGGGACAGAAGCAAAAAAGTTCAGAGAAGTGAAGAATTGAACATAACAAAATACCTGGCACCAAATTCTCTCCTGGTGTAAACTGGCACAGTTCCATTGAAGGTAAATGACTTCACAAGGTGCAGATCACTGGAGTGACATCAGTTTACACCAGATGAGATTTGGCTCCTGGCAATAAACATGGGGCTTGGGGAGGGGGAACAGGGCCAGATTCTGCTTTCAGTTACCGGTGTAAATCCAGAGCAACTCTAATGAAGCCCTTGGATTCATGCTGATGTAAGTGAGACTGGAATCTGACCACACGTAGCCTTTTGCGGTGCAAGAGAGAAGGAAGATACAGAGCATGATTTTTCCACTGCTTCTTAGTCACTTACTTCTACACCTCTTTGCACAGGGGTGCCAGTCAATGTCAACTGAAGAGTGTTGGAGAATCAGGCCCCATGTTTTAATCCCACCTGGCTCAGAAAAATTTCGGTGTAAATCACTACCAAAGAGAAAGTGGCCATAGACCAGACCAAATAAGAAACCTCCACTCACTGACACCAGCCCACTTCGCAGAGGTGTCAGTAACTAAGCAAGGTGTGCCAGGCTGTGGAGAACCTGGCGCTCCATTTCCAATGGGCATTTCCTATGCATCCAGGAGGCATTTCACCCAGGCACAGAAGCGCTAGTGCAGACAGGCTATGCACCACTTAAGGCTCAGTTAAGCAAGCAGAATGGGGCTGGAGTGGTTCATGGACCTTGTGCCAGCCCCTCTGCATGGAGGCTGGGAATAGAGATGGTGCAGAAGTCTTGAGCCAGCCCTGCACTGGCCAGGGAGGCCCATTGTACAAGGAGTTTCCAACCATACTAAGGCCCCTGGAAGACAGGGTAAAAGGGCCTTAGCATAGCAGGGCATCAGGCCCATTGGGGAAAGCAACAGTAAACCAGCTATGCAACCTCCAGCTGCAGAGACAAGGTCTCATGGTGGGGACTTATTCAGATGTTGCGGTCAAAGGAGGGCCAGAAAGAGCAAGTGTTCCTCTGGCAAGTCATTTCCATTTACTATTACAGGCATTGATTCGCCACGAAGTCGAGGCGGATGCAGCTGTTTGGATCATGACTTGTCAGAACGTGATCGGCTTCCCCCCTGGCACATCGCCATGGCTCTTTGGGAACTAGAGCAGCCTCCAGCAAACGGCAGCGACTTAGACTGACTGGTGGAGAAGAGAATTTTATTGTATTCCTTACGTGGATCTGATGGAGTTTGCAAATGGAAGGAATAGGGCCATTTGGGGGCCTGATCCATGGTCTACTGAAGTCAATGGACAGACTCCCAATGATCTCCATGGGGGTTGGATTAGCCTGTCTGTGCAGAGCCTTTCACCAATCCATTTCACAACACAAAGGGGCTCATTCTCTGCTATTGCTTCCTTGGGCTGGGGCAGGGAAGCCAGCTTTGCACCTGTTCTGGGGCCTGCCCAGCCTCTGGCGTAAGTTCGAACACCTTCAGGGCTGCTCTACCTTGTGTTCTGATTCCCCTGTGGGCCCTAGGAAGCCGAGAATAGCTGTAGTACTGTGCCATGGGGCCACACCCTCGGTCTGCTCCCTGTCCTGGAGGCTGGGAGCAGGGCTGGAAGACGGCCCTTATGCTGGTAGTAAACCAGCCAGGGTGGGATGGGGGCATTGCCCCAGAGAGTCATTTCCACCTAAACCATTTTGCACTGTCACTGAGGATCAGGCCCATAGATACATATATGAAGTGTACTGTTAGTCAGAAATTGATTCACAACCCTTCAAGCTCTTTGTATTTCAGACGGGGCTTCCCGTTCTTGTAGCAAACAGCTCTGCCTACCTGCTGTACTGCCTATTCTGGGAGCAGATCGGAGATCAGCTATCAGTTGCAGTAGCAAGCATCTAATTTGACTTTGGCAGCAAGACTGCCGTGTCTTGAATGCTAAATTGCATCTGCAAAAAGGTCAAAGCCCATAGATACCTGTGCATTTACATAAGTCAGACAGCTCATCATCAGTTGCCGCTATTTTATTTATTTATTTATTTGTTTGTTTTTTAAAAGCTGCTCCCTGGCAATAATTTTGACATGACTTTTGGGAAAGTGACTTTTATTGGGTCTCGTTCTTGGGTTTGACCTTGTTTCCATGGTGTTAATTACTAACTGTCATTAATCAACTGCTTACATCTACAGAAAAATTTTGCAATTAGTTGTAGGAATCAGCCCTCCCCGGCAATCACTGTAATAAACATGAACCCCTGTCTTAGAATGAATAATGTTCTTTGGTCTGGTGTCACCACCCAGTTCCTGGCCCTATCCCTCTCCCCTCCTCAGCCCCAGCTCCAGCCCCATTCTAAATGATCTAGAGGTGTTCAATAGACTGTGTTACGGCTAGTGGGCCAGCTTCTCAGTGGGTGTAAATGGGTGTAGACTGACAGAAGTCAGTGAAGGAGGACTGTGAAGCCAACAGCCTGAATACCAGGCAAGCTGGATTCAATTCCTGGCTGTGCCACAGACTTCCTGAGTGACCTTAGGCAAGTCATTTAATTTTATTATCTGAATATGGAAGAGTTGCAATAGAATTGAAAGGACTATTCTCCACTGAGAGCAAGGACTAGAGTCAGGACTCCTGGGTTCTATTCCCAGCTCTGATACTAACGTGCTGTATGAGCTTGGACACATCACTGCCTCGCTCTGTGCCTCAGTTTCCCCATCTGTAAGAAAGGTCTATTGAAACCTACTTGACAGTGGGATTGTGAACTCTAGGGAATTGCCATTTGACAAGTGGATTTAGATCCTTGGAGGAGAAGTACTATGATAAGTGCTCATTATTACTGCTGAACTGTTCAAATTTCCCTCTCACGGTTTATACCCTCCCTCAGCTGAATTACAGCTTTGCAATTAATCTCCTTCCCCTAGCGCTCTATGTTATTACAGTACAATGATTGTTTCTGGTAATTCCATTTGATAAATGCCCCTAAAAAGTGTGAGGCTCTGGCAGTGCAATCTGAAATGAAATCTCTTCTCGGGAAATGCAAGAAGCGGGGGAGAGAACAGGGAGCAATCATTTAAGACCTTTAGGTGGAGGTCAAGATAGCAGGGGGACATATATATTCAAAGGGTTAGGGCCTACTTGTGTACATCAAAAATCCATGCACCTTTGCACGACACTTACCACATTTGTGCACTCAAACCCGTATTGCTGTACTCCCCATCAGCATGTCCCAAATCCCTTGGAGATTTTATCCCAGTGGATTTCACGCCCATTTCGACTCCTGCCCTCAGGTCCCCATTGGGTTGTATTCCATTCTAGGGAAACAGTAAGAGACAGTCTCTTCCCCAAAGAGTTTGCAGTCTAAATAGACAGGACAGACAAAGAGCGGCAGAAAGGAAATATTGCAAACTCCTACCCCCGCCCCCCCATTTTAAAGATAGGGAATTGAGAAAAAGAGGGATCGGGTGACTTGCCCAAAGTCCCACAGAGAGTCTGTGGTGGAGAGAATCTCGAGTCCCAGTCCTGTGTCTTAACTCCAAAATCATCCTTCATCTCTAGTCCACATTTGATACAACACACTAGTCAGATCCTCATATAATGCAAACCATAGAGACCTGGCCAGGTTGGTGGAGTGGAGAAAATGTGGCAGCATCTACCCACAACACACCCTCAACCATAAATTGCCACTTCAGTGTCCTTCCCAGCCACAACCGTTTTGCCAAGTTTGTTGCCAGCAGGATAAAAAGCCCAGGGAGTGACAAACAGCTCTCCAAAGTTTAGATACAGAAAATTCAGAATTCATTCCCAGATATGGCTCTCCAGTATGGCAGCCCCATCTCTATATTAAAGGAGGTTCAGGCACGGGAACGGGACTCAAAGCGATTTGGGTTGGATTTCTGGCTGTGCCACATATTTCCTTTGTGACCTTGGGCAAATCGCTTCATCTCCCTCCGTGCCTCAACTCCTCATCTGGAAAATGGGGGTATAATATTTCCATTCTCCCACCTGTCTTGTCAATTTAGACTGTAAACTTCATGGCAAGGATCATCTCTTAGTATATGTATGTACAGCACAATGGGGCTCCTTGGTATAAAACAATAATATTGTTATAGGCTTAACCTCTGCCCTTCAGCTAAGATAGCTGTAAGAGACAGTCAAGCACATTTCACTGCCCAGAACCAAGGGATATGTGAAACTGCTCAGGAATTCCAACCATCTGGGTGAAAGGGGTGCACACAAGGGGACAGACACAGAGAGGGCAGAAAGCAAGACACAGCCTGAAGCAGCAGCTGGTAGCGCAACCCTGAGAAAAGCCTAGAGCATGAGTTTTAGCAGGTACTGGCTGAAAGAGGTTTGGTGCTGTGACCAAGCAAACTGCTTCCTAATTGTTTGGCTCCTCCTGCATTCAGGGGATCAGGACTTTGTACATTCTTTGTAAATAAACAAGATGGCAGGAAAGGTAGCAGACTCCATGATCAATTTCTCCTCCCAACGGGAACAACCTGCAAGACCCCCGATTTTAGCTAGCCACGTGGGCCAAAAGGGGTAACCATCACCATCAGAAAATAGAAAAATATCTATTAAACTAATAAACCCCCTTTGTTCTTTAAATTAGTGGTGATAAGATAAATTTAACTTCTAGCAAGGGGCTTCATTGCTTGTTTTGGAAGCAAGCTTTATAAAAATAGCAACAACAACAACCCTACACTGAACACCTGCATCATCAAAAAACATGAGAAAAAATATACTGTCTCCCAGCTGTCTCCTCTCCCTCTGCTTATCATGGTATGTATCACTTGCTCCCGTGCTATCAGTCCAACTTTAGTGGTCTGTCTCATTAGCCAGTCAGCTACCTGCCTCCCTGCTCTTCCCTTCACCAAAATTCAACCTCCTTTTATCTTTGCTGCTCAGGAGACAATTTTTTGTTTGAGGTCTGAAAGCATGATGGGAAGAGACCTGGTTAGGGTAAATAAATCTCTCTATCCATAGAACATGCAGTTGGTATGAATAAGCATCTCAGATCTCCCCTCCCCTTTGAGTGATGATAGCTAAATTACTTCTAAATATAGTCCTTAAAATCTGCATTAATCCCCTGCTTGCCACAAGCGAGTTGGGTTTTATTGACAACATGAAGCTAGAAACCAAGCACCTGCATGGAACACAAGCTCATAAGGGAGGGAATGAGAGAGATCCAGGTGAAGTGTGATTGGGAATGGCCTCTCCTCAGTTTGGCTTTTTCTCTGAAAGCCACGCTTGCATCTGAATACTGCTCTCATTCTGCTCTGCTCTGTACTTCAACCTTGGCTTCTGAGCTTATAATATCACCATTTCTCCAAGTGTGGAAAATTCAGCTCGCAAGTTGAATTAGAACCAGAACTTCCACTTCAAATACTGAAAAGTAAAAAAAAAAAAAAAAATTCTGTGGAGCTTTCAATTCATGTTTTCTTACAAAAAGATTAAGCTCCCTTTCTTGGTGTTTCCAAGCACTACCAGTAAATGAAGTTGTTTAGTTTGATTTTCCCTAATACCAAACACAGATATTACATTCACAACCTTTGAGGAGCACTCAGAGGAGGTTAGCAGGGAAGCGAATTCAGTTGTTAATGGCTACATATTCCCTGACGTTAAGAGTGCTTTGTTCTCAAGAGCATGCTTTTATGATTATTTTTAGGTGTGTACAATAATGGACATCAAAATGTAAGCGTTTCGTCTGTCTATAGTGTCACCCAGTTTTTTTCAGTGATGAATGGGGCCAGGATAGCATCCTCTTAAGGTGCCTTCATATCTTCCACAAGGATATGACGTTAGTGACCTCTTCCAAACACAGAGATGAAACACGTTATCTCCCCAGCTGACGTGAAGTGGCAAAGTCATTCTGCACATCCGCCAAGGAAACCATGGGAAGTCAGATGCATTAACGTCCCGTGGTGATGGGAGTATGCACCCAGCCAATAATGCTAGCTAAACACTGTACAAACCTCAGGTGTGGATAGGTTGGCTTCCTTATTATTGTCTGTATTACAATAGTTCCTAAAGGCCCAATCGTGCTGGACACTGCTCATCACAGTCCCTGTCTAAGGGAATGTACAATCTAAACAGGCAAGATAGACAGGGAAAGCATTATTCTATGTGGGGGCAGGGGGCAGGGGCATTGAATTAGACTAAATGATGTGCCTGAGATGTTTGTGGCAGATCTGGGAATTGAAACCAGATCACCTGAGCCTTGACCACCAGGCTCACCTTCCGGTCCTATTCCAAGCTCCTGGAAAATGTAGCTTCCCTCTGTTTTCCCAAGGCCTCTTACTTTCACCTTGCTCTGCTACTCCAACCCTTTAACCTAATTCCGTGGTCTCTGCTATTACCGCATTTCAAGCTGACATTAAAACACGAAGATCAGGACGAGCTGCCACATGCGAATCATCTCTCTGCACAAATCTGTCCTAATTAGGACAATGGTTGCAGTCTCTACTAGATGCTCAGGCTACGTCTACACTAGGGGTCTGATTCCCAGCACATGTATACATACCCACTCTAGCTCAATGAGCGCTAGCAGGAGTATAAACACTATGGCAGCCCTGGCAGGGGCAGGGGCAGTGCTGGCAGAGCCAGGGCCGGCTCCAGGCACCAGCTGACCAAGCAGGTGCTTGGGGCGGCCAATCGGGAGAGGGGCGGCACGTCCAGCGATTCGGCGGCAATTCGGCGGAGGGTCCCTCACTCCCGCTCGGAGCGAAGGACCTCCCGCCGAATTGCCGCCGCAGATCGCGATCGCGATCGCGATCGCGGCTTTTTTTTTTTTTTTTTTTTTTTGCTGCCTGGGGCAGCAAAAACCCTGGAGCCGGCGCTG